>CM053622.1:299434988-299469239 GCA_028646595.1 Phalanger gymnotis
TTGTTGAAACAAGCATCTACACAAAGACCCAAGAAAGTGCCTTTGCACAGCCAGGGGAAGTGGCAGACATCAGCATAGACAACTGCTGAGACCACCCATGCCACAGAGCAGCCCTAGGAGAAGAGGAGACTTCCAGCAGCCAGACCACCTCTCCCCAACACCTCACAAAACCAGAGACCACAGCACACAAAGGCAGTAACCAGGCCCACAGTTCCTAGCACAAGAAGCTTGATACAGAAGCCCCTGAGCCCCAGAAGCAAAGGTCCACCTTGAAAGACAGCCATATCATTATTTAACATATATGCACCAAGTAGCATAGCATATAAATTCTTAGAGGAGAAGTTAAGGGAGTTATATGAAGAAATAGGCAGCAAAACCATACTAGTGGGGGTCCTCAACCTCACCCTTTCTGAACTTGATAAATCTAACCTCAAAGTAAACAAGGAAGAAGTCAAGAGGTAAATAGAATTTTAGAAAAGGTAGATATGATGGACTTCTGGAGAAAATTAAATGGGTATAAAAAGGAATATACCTTTTTCTCAGTGGCATATAGCACATATTCAAAAATTGGCCACATATTAGGACATAAAAACCTCTCAATCCAGTGCAGGCAGGCAGAGATAGTCAATGCATCCTTGTTCAGATTATGATGCAATTAAACTTATTTGTAATAAAGGATGATGGAAAGATAAGCCAAAATTCATTGGAAATTAAATAATCTAATGCTAAAGAATGAGTGGGTCAGAGAACAAATCATAGAAACAATTAATAACTTCATTCAAGAGAATGACAATGATGAGACAACATACCAAACTTACGGGATGCAGCAAAAGCAGTTCTTAGGAGGAGTTTTATATCTCTAAATGCTTACGTGAATAAAATAGATAAAAAGGAGATAAATGAATTGGACATGTGACTGAAAAAGCTAGAAAAAGAACAAATTGAAAATCTCCAATTAAATACCAAAATAGAGATACTGAAAACCAAAGTAGAGATTAATAAAATTGAAATCAAGAAAACTATTGGACTAATAAAAACCAAGAGCTGGTTTTAGGGAAAAAAACCAGCAAAATTGATAAACCTTTGGTAAATTTTATTTAAAAAGAAGAAAGAAGAAAGCAAAATTAAGTACATCAGAAATGTACTTATTCATCAGAAATGAAAAGGGTGAATTCACCTCCAAAGGAAAGGAAATTAAAACAACAATCAGGAATTATTTTGCCAAATTGTATGCCCATAAATTTGACAACCTTAAGGAAATGGGTGAATATTTACAAAAATATAAATTGCCCAGAATAGGAAGTAACATACCTAAATAACTCCATCTCAGAAAAATAAATTGAACAAGCCATCAATAAGCTCCCTAAGAAAAAATCTCCAAAGCCAGATGGTTTTATGTGTGAATTCTATCAAAAGTTTAAAGAACAATCAATTTTCATACTTTATAGACTATTCGAGAAAATAGATGAAGAAGGAGCACTACTAAATTCTTTTCATGACATAAATATGATACTAATACCTGTATTGGTAATTAAAGTGGGATTTTTTTACTGTTTCTCTTTGAGAAATGCTAAAATAATCAAATGCCTTTGATTAAGCATTACCAGGTGCAAAGCCCCAGGACCCACCCTTTTGCTGATTAGGTGTGAATCCTTCTGGCCCTGACAGGATATATAAGATGCAAGGTTGGCCTTTGACCTTTGGGGACTCTCAGTCACTGGAAGAGTGGCCTGGGGCTCTGGGCAGCACCTTTAAAAGGCCCCTGGCTCATAAAAACAGATGTTGATGCTTTCCTGGTAACTATGAATTGTGATTTGGTCTGTTTATATTGTGTATGTTTTTAATTTGTTTGTATATGCTCTGAAGTTCATGTTGATGGCTTTTCCTCCTGAATTAAGTGAATGATATTTGTATGTTGGATAAAAGTAAGATTGTTAACCCCTTAACATTGCTTTCCTTAGTAAAGCAGATCAAAAGAACTGGTGTTAGCGGGCTTCTGTGTGCTGGTTGTTGTTGGTTTTACCCAGTCACAGCAGCTGCTAGCCTAATTGTTGCTACAATATCTAAATCAGGAAGAGTCAAAACAAAGAAAGAAATTTATAGGTGAATTTCCCTAATGAACGATGATGAAAAATTTTTAAATAAAACATTAGCAAAACGATTGCAGCAATTTATCATGTGAATAATACACTATGACCAGGTAGGATTTATTCCAGGAATGAAAGGCTGGTTCAATATTAGGAAAACTATTAGTATAATTGATCGTATTAACAACAAACTAGCAGAAACCGTATGACCATCTCAATAGATGCACAAAAAGCTTTTGACAAAATACAACACACATTCCTATTAAAAACACTAGAAAGCAAAGGAATAAATTGGCTCTTCCTTAAAATTATAAGTAGCATCTACCTAAAACCATCAGGAAGCATTATACGTAATGGAGATAAGCTAGGTGCATTCCCAACAAGATTGAGGTTGAAACAAGGATGTCCATTATCAACCCTATTATTCAATTTGGCACTAGAAATGTTAACTGTAGCAATAAGAGAAGAAAAAGAAATTGAAGGAATTAGAATAGGCAAAGAAGAAACTAAATTTTCACTCTTTGCCAACGGTATGATGATTTACTTAGAGAATCCTAGAGAATCAATTAAAAAACTACTTGAAATAATAAACAATTTAGCAAAATTGTGGGACACAACAGCAAGAGATGGAAAGGGAAATTACATTTAAAGTTACTGTACACCCTATAAAATATTTGGGTATCTACTTGCCAAGACAAACCCAGGACCTATATGAACACAATTACAAAACACTTTTCACACAAATAAAGTCAGATCTAAATAAATGGAAAACTATCAGTTGCTCATGGTTAGGCTGAGTTAATATAATAAAAATGACAAATTTTACCTAAATTAATTTATCTGTTCAGTGCCATGCCAATTGAACTAGCAAAAAATTATTTTACAGAGCTGGATAAAATAATAACGAAATTCATCTGGAAGAATAAGAGGTCTAGAATATCTAGGGAATTAATGAAAAAAATGCTAGAGAAGGTGGCCTAGCCATACCTGATATTAAACTGTACTACAAAGCAGCAGTCATCAAAACTACCTGGTACTGGCTAAGAAACAGAGTCATGCATCAGTGGAATAGGATAGGTACACAAGATGCAGTGCTCAATGACTATAGCAATCTACTCTTTGATAAACCCAAAGAATCCAGCTTCTGGGCTAAGAATTTACTATTTCACAAAAACTGCTGGGTAAATTGGAAAATGGTGGGGCAGAAACTTGGCATAGACCAATATCTTACACCATATACCAAAATAAAGTCAAAATGGGTTCATGATTTAGGAACAAAGGCTGATATTATAAGCAATTTGGGAGATCAAGGAATAGTTTACCTATCAGATTTATGGAAAAGCAAAGAATTCATGACACAACAAGAGATAGAGAGCATTACAAAATGAAAAATGGATAACTTTGATTATGTTAAATTGAAATGTTTTTTATATAAAAAAGCCAATGCAATAAAGATTAGGAGGGAAGAAGAAAATTGGGAGAAAATCTTTGCAACTAGTGTCTTTGATGAAGGCCTCATTTCTAAAATGTACAGGGAACTGAGCCAAATTTATAGAAATGCATGTCATTCCCCAGTTTAGAAGTGGTCAAAGGATATGAACAGGCAGTTTTCAAGGGAAGAAATTAAAGATATCTATAGGCATGTGAAAAAATGCTCGAAGTCACTACTGATTAGAGAAATGCAAATCAAAACAACTCTCAGGTACCACATCTCTCCTGTCAGATTGGCTAAAATGACAAAACAGGAAAATGATAAATGCTGGAGAGCATGTGGGAAAATTGGAACATTGTTACATTGTTGGTGGAGTTGTGAATTAATCCAGCCATTCTGGAGATCACTTTGGAACTATTCCCAAAGGGCTGTGAAAATGTGCATACCCTTTGATCCTGCAATACCACTTCTAGGGCTGTATCTCAAAGAGATCACACAAGTCGGAAATGGACCAGTATGTACAAAAATATTTATAGCAGCTCTTCTTGTGGTGGCAAAGAATTGGAAAGCAAGGTGATGCCCATCAATTGGGGAATGGCTCAACAAATTGTGGTATATGAATTTAATGGAATACTATTGTGGTATAATAAAGGAGGAGTAGATGGACTTCGTAATAACCTGGAAAGATTTCTATGAACTGATGCAGAGTGAGGAGAGCAGAACCAGGAGATTATACATGATGACACACACACAGTATCTTTAAGGACTAACTTTATAGATTTGGCTCCTCTCATCAATGCAAGGCTCAAAGAAGGCTCTGAAAGATGGAAAAAAAAAACTATGCACATCCAGAGAAAGAACTATGAAATCTGAATGAAGTTTGAAATATACTATTTTTACTTTTTTGGTTTTTTTTTTGTTTATTCTTTCTACTGTTTTTTTCCCTTCTGTTCTGATTCTTCTTCCACAATGCGACTCATGTGAAAATATGTTTAACATGTTTGTACAGCTATAACATATATCACATTATTATTACCAGGTATTACAATAAAGCAAAAGAGTTAGACTTTAATGAAGGATGAAAAAATTATTGTCAGTAACTGCTTGCTGAATGTTGACTGCCTAGATAGTTAGATAGATAGATAGACAAATGTTTTAATTCCTAGTAAATTTTCCTATATCTTCCCCAGATATGCTATCATATAGCTTTTCAATCCTTTTAATGAATAGAGAATATATAATTAGGCATATTATCATGCGTTTTTTGTATAAAAGAACCTGTAAATCAAGAGAGGTCATATGAGATAAGCAAATGGTCTCTTCACTTTAATGATGCAAGACATTCTAGAAATTGAAAAATGGTCTGGTGAAAATTGAGTGCTGGATTAGGATTTAGGAAAGGGTTGAGTTCAGTTGAATGTCTGGTGGGAATTCTGTAAACTTTGGCAAATCCTTCAACTCTATTTCAGGGGCAATTATAATTTGTCCCTCGGTTTCTTTTTGTGTAAAGTGGGAATTATAATAATCCAAAAAGGGCAATGTAGAAGGAAGATTAGGGATAAATTCTTTCTTCTTACACATATGCCATATGACCCTGGGCAAGTCACAACTTGCTAGTACTTTTTTAGGTAATGCTCAAAACAAAATAAAACAAAAAGTTGGTAATCTGCATTGGTGAAGAGAGTTTCTATCCTGAGATTTCCCAATATTGCAGCAAGGGAATCACAGGTCTTTATTTCTGACTCCTCCTTCCTCTCCACCAAAAACAAAAGAAAACAGAACAAAAGAAACAGACAAAAAACTCTAGGCATATTTGTGAGGATAAAATGAGATGCTATACTAGCTGTAAAGAACTTTTAAAAATTATAAACCACAATAAATATAAATATCATTCATTATCATTATCACTATTATTATTATTATCGGGCTGGTGTTTGTGGTTATGCCATTCTATGAGCCTTAACATCAATATTGTTTATTTTTCCCAATATCTTTGCTGACTTTTAGCCACTGTTTAATCAGGCTAAATAAAGATTCTGATTGACATAGCACTGCAGATCACCTCCTACCCACCTTTGTACCCAAGGAGTTTCCTCATGATTACTGTTATTCCCAAGATTGCCAAAGGAATTAATAATAATTAGCTACTTCTGGTGAAGTGCAGTCAGAATCCACAGATAAAATGCCTGCTTTCCCCTTTACCATTCATTTCTTTCCTTTGTTTAATCATACAATGAAATAATTATCTTCCATTTGTGACATCACAATCACTCCCATAGCAACAGGCATCTGCTTCTGACACTTCAATATGGGAATAATCAGAGAGCAGATATGAATGTGGAGGAGAAAGATCTTGTTTATATATAAATACGTTAACAACCAGCAATTGCTAGAAAAGAGAAATGGAGGGGAAAAGTAATGTCTCCCAGATAAGAATTCCTTTTTAAATGTTAATTTTTTCATCTATCTGACTGTAAACTTCATCATTGAAACTTTTCCCCCATTATTATCATCATACCTAGAGCACATAGAGTTGAAAACTAGCTCACTGTGACCTTTCTGAAATCACAGGCAATCCTTTCTCTTTGTCACTCTGATAATGGAATGGATCAGATTCTTCCTGAAGACATTATAATAGAGTTCAACTGTCTGTGTTGTACACAAATGAAAAATGTTAAAACCAATGCTTCTCCAGTATGCACCCCCACAGCACACAGCAGATGCCCTGCCTAGAGATGTCCATATGGCATGCTGGTCTCAATGATATTTCCTCTACTGTCAAGGGAGCTGATTGTACGGATGAGCTGTTGTTGATGCCATGTGGAGGCTTAGGTAGAAGTGTATTGAAGGAGAGACATTTTATTTGTCCTTTCCAGTCCCTTATCGACAAGGCCAGCCTTATAGGTAGGTGAGGTAATCTACCACTTGTGAGGTATGATTTTAGAAAAGCCAGGAAAGCCACCATTTTCAAAAAAAGGACATCCTCCTCCCCTATAAACTTCATCCTGGAGATTCATCTAATTATACAAAAGTGCTTCCCTTCCCCTTCCATAGCAAAAGATAAGTTGTAAAATGTCAGTCTCACTAAGAGAGGGAACAATGGAGTTTTAGCACTCATATGTCAAGATCATGTCAACATTATTAAGCACTTACTGTGGGCTAGGTCCTGTGCTAAGTGATAGGAATACAAATACAAACAATAAGAAAAAAATTGCCATTAAGGAGATTATATTCTAATAGGGGAAGCAAACAAATAAAAGAGAGCTAAAAATTGGACCATGAAGGAGAAATTTAAAGTAGTTGAGCCAGAAAGAAGGAAAAGAGTGATTAAGTGAGTAGGCCTGGGCACATCCTCAAAACAGAGCCCAAGGAACTCACCAATCAAGGAACAAGGTCACAGAACTGAGGTGTCTTTCAGGATGAGAATGCTTCTGTGACACGGAAGAGAAGTGTAGATAGTTCAGAGTATAATTTAAGTGACCAATATCAGAGACTTTAATGCTAACAAGAAAGAGAGGAGAAAAGAATGAGAGTGAATGAAGATATCAAGCCCCTAAAGATCTGGAAAATTGGGCCACTCAAAACTTAGTCTTAGGGCACTGAGAAAATATTTTTAAAGTCTCATGGACTATGGCTCGTATATTTTTGTTGAATCTAAGTCACTCCCCAAACTTAGGTACCAGTGGCATTTTTCAACTTTCAGAATTTTATGCTTAAATGAATTCTCCCCATCCACACTCCCACAAACAAAAATAAATAATAATCAAGGAAGCAAAAAAAAAACCTTTTATACCACCAGTTTATGGCATAAATAGAAATTTACATTTTTTTAAAGAGCTAATGGTGCAATTTAAAGAGCAATGGCATTGGGTTCAGAAGATCTGGTTTCAAATCCTGTTTCTGCTAGTAACTGTTTGATCTTAGAAAATTTGATTAGCTTTCTTGGGCCTCAATTTCCTCACAGGTATAGTTAGGAAGTTAGACCAGATGACTTCTGAGGTCTCTTCTATATCTATTTCTATGATCCAATGATCTCAGTGTTTCAATTGCTCCTTGTCTTTGCTTTGCCTATCTCAACTTATGTCTCTCTCTCCTTTCAGTAGAGCAATGACATTAGATCGGGATCCCCAGATGCTACTTAAAACTGACATTTGCTTAGCCCATAGCTTCTTGCCTTCAATGATTTCTCCTTCCACTCTATCATTTTTAGAAGGGATGAAGAAGAAGCTCATGATAGCTCTGCCCTAACTGGCTAAAGCCAGAGATCCTCCTGTCTTCTACTTAATCCATCTTTTTTTTTGCAAAATATGCCAAATTTTTCTAACTGCACCATTCACTGTATTGGGATTCATTTTTTAGGAACCATGGTGGTCTGGAGCCTTCAATTGGACAATCATCTTCCTGAATACTCGACTACAGTTTCCTACACAAAAAGGCCAAATTCCTTAGATTAAGAATCGTGTCTTTTTTAAAAACCATCCATCATCTTATATCCACACTTCTTTCTCATTATACCTTTATGTGGAGAGTTAGCATTGTGTAGAAGGCTTAGGAGGGAACCAGGCTTGAGTCTTAGATCTTGTAATAACTATGTCACTTTCCTAACTCTTAATGTTTTTGAGAATATGACAGAACATAAACCTTATTATCTTACGTAAAAGTTAGCTGCCTAATTGTCTGGATGGAAACAAAGTCTTAAAACAACAGTCACCGAGACAAGGAAGTTATTGAAAATATGGAAGTAGAGAAGAACTGAGAAGAAAGTCTGTTATTCTAAACACGAGACTGTCATGTTTGCCAAATTGGCTTTCTCATTTTTCCCACAAACCCCAAGACTAATTCTAGCTCTGATCCTCTTCTAATATTCTTCTTTCCCATAGCACTACTTGTATTTTCCTTATTTCTCTAAAACCTATTCTTCCTTTAGGGATTAGCCAAAGTTTTTTCTGCTTCTCAAAGCCGTCTCAGACTTCTAGAGGCCTCAACTATGTTACTGCATCTCTCTCTGTCTCTCTCTTTCTTTTCTTTATGTATGATATTGTCAATAATGGCAATAATCAAATTTGCACTGGTGAGGTCCATATATAAATATCTTCAACAAGCAAAATGAATAATAAAATATTATTCATACATACATACATACACACACAAATATACACATTTGTTTATACATATATATATACACACATATAAAATTTGTGTGTGTGACAGTTCTCAGAGGAAGAGACAGAACAACTAAGGTCATCATAGTGTGACAAACTTTTAAGCAGATCAAGACATTAAAGAAATTCTGCTATGTTGTCTAAGCTCCAGCTCCCAATCACTCAAGAAACAGAGGATTTCAAAGATCGTCATAAAGAAAATGAATGATCCTACCAGAATGGATTTGGTAGTCTTTCTAATCTTTCTAATCTTCCCTCTTTGACCACCATGTGCAGTGGCCATGCCCCAGTAAACTGTTTCAGCAGATGGGCTAAACCAGGTTGAGGGTAGCCAAGGGGTCTTAAACCCATTGGTCAGTTAGAAAGGTATGTACCCCAAGAATGTGAAGACTTCCCCTGTTGGAATGGGCAGATGAAAACAGTTTGTTCCAATGGCAACGAAGGTAGATGAAACAGAGACTGTAGGACACTTAGAGCTTAGTTATACATCAAAGGTGTCAAGGTCATCCACTGCATTTTGAATCATCACCAGTTGTCTTGATGCTGTCCTGCCACTGGTCAGTGATGACTCTGGAGGAGAGAGTGAGGACAACAACTTCGTGCAATTCTGCCTCGCTTAAATCCAATTTACACACAAACTAAAAGACATCACCCATACCATTTTATCATTGTACCTATGTCAAAGCCCTGTGGTGATAGGAAAGTGACAAAGCAGCAAGTGTGGATATGCTAGGAGATGTAGTCACAATCCTGCACACGGGCAGCCCAGGCCGTGGGGTCATTTCTCACTGGAAGCAGCAGTGGGATTTGGCAGCCCCCTGGGTTTCTGAGCAGCCTTTTAAGGATCCCACTGCTCACCTCCTGGTGTGAGGAAGGGGCTAGAAAAAATGACCTAACAATTGTCTGCTTATCTAACCCTGGCCAAAATACCATGGCAGTCAGAGAATCCCACACTGCAGTTGAAAAACACAAAAAAATCTATGAAAATGTCTGCAAAGATGATTCTATTCACCAACAGCACATGGAATGTGCGCACACTTATGGAAAATTATATCAAAATTTGGTTGTCTGGAGAAGTTCATCAGCATTGTACATCAGTTTCGTGATGTACAATGCTTCCCCTGATTTTAGATAATGGGCAATGCTCTTGTGCCTTCCCAGTCAGCAATAGCGTGAAACAAAGCTGTATGCTTACTCCCATACTTTTTAGCACGATGCTTTCAGCCACGTTGTCAAATTCTTTCAATGAGAACAAACATGGCATCAAGGTCAGCTACTGCACTGATGGTAAATTCTTTAACTTGAAAAGGTAACAAGCCAAGACCAAAGTGGAGGGACTGTTGGTACATGATTTTCTGTTTGCAGATGATTGTGCCCTCATTGCAGCCTCTGAAGCTGAGATGCAACAAAGTATGGATCGATTCTCTGCTGCTTGTGCTAATTTTGGCCTAACAATTAACACCAAGAAAACACAGGTGCTCCATCAGGCACCACCACATCATCCATACTTGGAACCATCAGTTACACCAAATGGAGAAGATTTGAATGCTGTCGATAAGTTCACTTACCTTGGTAGTGTACTTTCCAGGGATGTACACATTGATGATTTTGACACATGCATTGCCAGAGCTAGCTCAGTGTTGGGAGGCTCTGAAGGGACGTGTGAATGAGAAGAGGTGTTAGACTGATTACCAAACGGAAGATCTACAGAGCCGTTGTGCTGACCTCATTGTTATAGGCCTGTGAAACCTGGACAGTATACTACTGCCATGCCGGGAAATTGAATAGCTTACATTTGAATTGTCTTGGGAAGATTCTGAAGATCACCTGGCAGGATAAGGTACCAGACACTGAAGTCCTTACTTGAACTAAATTGCCAAGCATTCAAACTCTGCTTCAGAGAGCACAACTCTAATCGGATGTCCATGTTGTTCAAATGCGAAATGCATGCTTGCCATAAAGACTATCATGGAGAACTCACACAGGGCAAGCATTCACATGGTGGTCAGAAGAAGTGATACAAAGACATTCTCAAGGTCCCTCTCAAGAACTTTGGAATTGATTGTGTGACACTGGCCCAGGATCACTCAGCATGAAATGCCCACATCAGCTATGAGCAAAGCAGAATTGAAACAGCTCAAAGGAAAAACAGGATATGCAAATTTAGAGAATCCACCCCAAATGTTCCCATGGACTATTTGTGCCTGACTTGTGGTAGAGCATTCTGAGCTCATAGTTGTCTGATTAGCCACAATAGGACAGATTGAAACTTGAATCTAGCGTAGTGAGGTCATTTCAGTCCCCTTTGAGAACTAAGGACAGCAATCAACCAACCACCCAACCTGTTTGACTAATTCCATTTATACCCTCTAATATACCTCATTTCTTCAATGACCCCCACCTCCAAAAAATACCTAGTTATATTGACTTTTGATCACTTGATCGTGTTAATTTACCCCCCTCTCCCTTCCATCCTAACAACTTGAGATGGCCTCCCTACTTCCCTTCTTCAAAGCTCAAGTAAATTTATGACTCTTTCTTTAAGCTTTTTTCCCCTATAAATCCTCAAAAGTACTTATATGTCCTTCCTTTGAATTCTTATAGGACTCAGTGTATACTAACAACACTTACTTTGCATTTACAATTTATTCTCTTTTATTATTAACTATATGTTCAGATGTTTGAATCTTGTTTCTAGACCTTTACCATAAGTTCTCAGAGAGCAGGGACTATGACTTTTCTTTTATCCTTCCTTTGCACTGCCAGGCAAAATGCCTTACAGGAGATACTCACTGAATGTTGATGACTTGATTACTTGTTATGTCTAAAACACATATATTCACACTAAAACACACTCATGTATGTACTATTAGAGATAGAGATCAATGAAAGGTGCCCAGATCAACTCACTCATTCATTATTTGTATGTCATCAAAATGATAGTGACCATCCCAGGTTTGATAGCATAGTCATCTATATTTTATGTGTGTGTGTATGTGTTTGTGTGTGAACATAGTCTAAAGAAAGAGAATGGCCATGGTCTAATCTGAACCAATTATAGATACAAACTATCTTTGTTAGAAGTTGCTGAACAGAACAAAGATCAAAGTCTGGATTTGAATAATTTAAGCTTCAAATCCACTTTAATTATCACCATTTAAAGTATTTGGATAATTGTCCATGTTGTCTGCTTAATTTGATCTATATAGACAGATATCAAAATCAGAGGCAACACAAATAATTGGTACATGATTCACTCTTATTAATCTATAGGTAGCCATACCAGTTCCACCTTCACAAATATCAAGCTGTTCCTGCATTAAATAGAGCATCAAAATGTATAGTCTCTGTCTCATCCCTTTGTGGTCAAGTAGGCCCAGACATAGCCATATAGCCATCCATAGAGTAGATGCTTAATGTTTTAGTCTTGGCTATAATACAGGTATCATTATTTTGGATGTTGTTGGTAGTAGTAGTGGTGGTAGTGGTACTGGCAGTAGTAGTAGTAGTAGTAGTAGTAGGAGGAGGAGGAGGAGGAGTAAAACAGTTATTATTAACCACATTTTCACAGTGCCTTAAACTTTGTTTGGGCAAACTTTTTTTTTTCTTCATTTAATCAACAGCTAAATGGGCTACTTCAGAGCACAGAGCAAAAGTATCCTACCTACACATAGTTAAGGACAAACATCTGTTTACATCAAGACAAAGAGGTACACATTCAGTCAAGAAGGTATGGCAGACCTGAGGAGGAGTATAACTTCTGTTACCAACGATGAGAAACCCTGAGGAACAATATCATTTACAGTCCCTAGGAATCAGGTACTCTTCCTCGTTAAGGACCTGAGTACAGATTGGGAGAGCAGCAATTACGCTTTTCAACAAATCATACCCCTTCAGAAGCACTCAAAACTTCCAAATCTCCATAACTAGCTCAGAAAACAGCAGTACAAAAAAAGCCTGAAGCTTGAGACAATGACCCTCTCCCACATGCTGGGAACAGAGCCCTACTATACCATCAAGCTCAAAATTAAGAATTAGGATGGATAAAATAAGTTAACAGTATAAAAGAACCTGTCAACAGATAGATATAGATGTGCATATATAGAAATAGACATCTGTCTATATTTGTATCTAACTATTTATCTGTAAATATCTATATCCATCTATCTAGATCTACATAGATCTAGATAGAAATAGATCTAGATAAATATCTGGATGTAGATATAAATATATCCACCTATCTAGATCTAGGTAGATAGACAGACAGACAGACAACAGACAGACAGACAGAGAGACAGACCGTTAGCATGGATGGATGGATGGATGGATGGATGGATAGATAGATAGATAGACAGATAGATGATAGATAGGTAGACAGATAGATGATAGATAGGTAGATAGATAGATGATAGATAGATAGATACTGTGTTAACAGAAGATCCAGAGAGAAACTCAGAAGACCATGAAGATAAAACAGCAAAAAGCAAAATCTCAATGAAAAATGTGAGTTGGACATAAGCTCACCAAGAATTGATAGAAAAACTTTTTTTTCAAAATCATATAAAATGGTAGAGAAAAAAGTAAGAAAAGAAATGAGAATAAAGGAAATATCAATAAATAACACAGCTTTTTACATTGGAGGAGGAAATAGTACGTGTGTGTATGTATGTGTGTGCATGCACATTGAGTGGCAACACAAACTTCACTGAAAGAGCATCAACAAAAGAAAAATATATAAATATAACTAATGCCTTGGTAAGCAGTAGATATCTGAGGCCAGATTTGAATTCAGGTCTTCCTGAATCCAGGCATGGCTCTCTATCCACTATTCCACCAGGCTGCCCCAAAACAAAAAAAATAGATCTACTTAAAAGAAGCAAGGAAACTACATCTTACCACAAGGCCCAACATACAATAAAGAAATATCAATACTAAACATATGTGTACCAAATGGCATATTATCCAAATTCTTAAAGAGAAATTTAATTTAATACTGGAGGAAGCAGACAGTAAACCTATACTAGTAGGGCCTCAACTTTCCCCTCTCAGAGCTAGATAAATCTAACCATTAAATAAAGAAGTTAAAGAGATGAATAAAATCTTAGTAAAGTTTATAGACCTCTATAGAAATCTGAAGGGAAATAGAAAGGAGTTTGCCTTTTTCTCAACTGTATATGGCAACTTCACAAAATTTGACCATGTATTAGGATAAAACTACATTAACAAATGCAGAAAAGATATTAAATGTACACAGATTAGACCATTATATAATAAAAATTGCATTAAACAAAGAGCCATGACATCACAGACTGAAAACTAATGTGAAACTAAATAATCTAATCCTTATGAATTGGCGGGTCAAAAACAAATTACTAAATCAAGAATTTCATTTTTGACACAATTTCTTTTTTTAAATTTTTACTTCTTTTTCCTACTTCATATTATATTATGTGACTTGTTACTAACAATCCAGCATATCTCATAATTTAGTAATTAGAAAGTACCACAGTATTCATGAGAAATATCTTCAATACTACCATAATATTTTTGCAAAATCTTACAAATTATTATTATTGTAATTATTTTGCTTACCAAATCTTGAAGATAGCTAGTGAACTCCCTTCAATCTATTTTCCTGAAAAGGCCAAGTGAACAGTTTAGTAAACTTAAAAACATTACCTTCTGGTAGCAAACACGATGGGTTTCCTATAAAAATGGTTGCTTCATTTGCCTTAGAGTTTCCAACTGGGACAGGGAGGAAAAAAAAACTGTTATCTAATAGTTTATTATACCTATGTACACACATCAGTGGACCATCTAGAACAGCTTACATTACTTGGAAAAATCTATAAAACTGCCTAACAGCACCTTATCAGTGTCTGTTAAATATGCATATCTAGCTAAGACCATGGGAGTCCATTAAATCAGTTTAAATTAAGGAATCTGGCAAAGTGCCAAAAAGATGAGAAACAAGAGAAAAAAAACTCCTTTCTTGTCAAGTGATTTATGAAGACAAAGACACTGATAATAATTTCACTGACAAGGCAGATTTACTACGAGCTATCTCCAGAAAGCCAGGCCAAAACATATCTTGTATTCAACCTCATTTTCTGGTTTTAGCTCCAGGCTTCCCAACTCAGCAATGGATGGATAAATTGGAAGATCCAGTTCTAGTTCTTCTTTTGTCATTCTACATCTTTTTTGAGCGGGAAAAGCAGGCAATCGGGGTTAAGTGACTTGCCCATGATCACACAGCTAGTAAGTGTGTCAAGCATCTGAGGCCAAACTTGAACTCAGGCCCTCCTGACTCCAGGGCCAGTGCTCTATTCACTGTGCCACCTAGCTGCCCCTGCCATTGCACATCTTGCTATGTGACTTTGGGTGTGTTAATTAACTGTTTTGGGTCTCAGATTCCATATAAAGAGGAAGTTGAATTAGATGATATCTAAGGTTTCTTCAAACTCAAACATTCTCTTAAGTCTCTGGAAGACAATCCATGAATCTACTCTCAAGTCTCCAAAATCTCAATAATGTCATTAAAGAGAAAATCAACAATGAGACAATATTCCAAAATTTGTGGTCTGCACACAAAGCAGTACTTAGCGCAAATTTATATCTCTATGCACACATATCAATAAAAGAGAGAAAGAACAGTTCAATAAATTCAGAATGAAACAAAAAAAAGCTAAAAAAAGAAAAAAAATACCCCCAGTTAAACATCCAAATGGAAATCCTGAAAAATCAAAGGAGAGATTAATAAAATTGAAAGTAAAATGAAGAACTTCTAAATAAAACCAAAATCTAGTTTCATAAAGAAATAAACTATTGCTTAATTTTATTTAAAACAAAAGAACAAAATAAAATTGCTAGTATCAAAATTCAAAAGGGTAAATGTCCTACCAATGAAGATAAAATTGAAGCAATTATGAGGGGATATTTTGCCCAATCATGTGTGACTAAAACTGACAACATAAGGGAAATGGATAAATATTTACAAAAAATATGAACTGCCCAGATTAGCTGAAGAAGACACAGAAAATTTAAGTAAGCCTATCTTAGAAACAAAAAACACATTGAACAAGTCATTGGCAAGCTCCCTAAGAAAAATCTCCAGGACAAGATAGATTTATAAATGAATTCTACCAAACATTTAAAAAATAGTTATCCCAAAATGCTATGTAAAGTATTTGAAAAAAGTAGACAAAGGACCCCTACCAAATTGCTTTTATAAGATAAATATGGTGCTGATACACAAGCCAGAGAACAGAGAAAGAAAATTATAAATTAATTTCTTTAGTCAATATTGATGCAAAAAATTTATGTACTTTATTAGCAAGATTACAGCAATATATCATGAAGGTCATCCACTATGACCAAGTGAGATTTATGCCAGGAATGTAAGACTGGGTTTAATATTAGGAACACTGTAAGCATAATTGACCATAGTAATACCAAAAACAACAAAAAATTTATATCAATAGAAGAAGAAAAAGCCTTTGACAAAATAAAACATCTATTACTAGTAAAAAAAAAAAACAAAACACTAGAAAGCATAGGAATCAATGGAGCCTTTCTTAAAGTGACAAATAGTATCAATCTAAAACCAAGAACAAGCATTATGTAAAATGCAGATAAACTTGAAGTCTCTCCAATAAGATCAGGGGTAAAACAAGGATGTCTACTATCACCACCATTATTCAGTATTGTACTAGACACATTAACTATAGCAATAAGAAAAGAAAAAAAATAAATTCAAGTATTAGAATAGATGAAGAGTAAACAAATCAATCATTCTTTCCCTTTGATATGTTATTATATTTAAAGTACCCTAGAGAATCAACTAAAAATCTAGATGAAACAATTAATGACTTTAGCAAAGTTGCAGGATATGAAATAAACCCACATAAATCATGAGCATATCTATATGCTACCAACCCAGCGGGAGATAGCTAGGCATCACAGTGAATACAGCACTGGATCTGGAGTCAAGAGGACCTGAGGTCAAATCTGGCCTGAGATAATTGACACTTACTAGCTATGTTACTTTGGGCAAGTCACTTAACCCAATTTGCTTTGCCTTCCCCCTCCATAAACAACAACAAACAAACAAACAAAAACCAGCAGGAAGAGATAGAGAAAATCCATTTACAATAACTGCAGTCAATAAAAAATAATTTGGAGTTTATCTTCCAAGATAAACCCAGGGAAAATTCAAACACAATTACAAAACACTTTTCACACAAATAAAGACAGATCTAAACAACTTTAAAAAATATAAGTGTTCATGGGTAGACTGAAACAATAAAATAAAAATGACAATTCTATTTATGTTAATTTACTTATTCAGTGCCATACCAATCAAACTAACAAAAGAATTATTTTATAGGGGTAGTAGAAATAAAACTAAAAATGTTCTGGAGAAGAAATTTCAAAAATATCAAGGGAATCAGTGAAAAGCATGTGAAGAAAGGCAGCCTAGCAGTACCAGATTTCAACCTGTTTTATAAAGTGGTAATTATCAAGACAATCTTATACTGGCCAACGAATGGAGTGGTGGATTAGCGGAATAGTTTAGGTATTCAACACATAGTAATAAGTGGCCACAGCAATCTAGTATTTGATTAACCCAAAGATCCAAGCTTTAAGAATTTAGTATTTGACAAAAATTGCTAGGAAAACTGGGAAACAGAACCTAGGCATAGACCAACATCTCACCCTGTATATCATTATAAGGTCAAAATGTAAGTAATTTAGGTATAAAAGGCAATATCTAAATAAATTAGTGGAGTATAGTTAGATGCATGTTTAAGGGCAGAGTTTATGATAAAAAAAGAGACAGAGAGAATCATGGGATTTAAAATGGATAATTTTGATTACATGAAATTAAAATGCTTTTGTATAAACAAAACTAATTTAAGTCAAAATTAGAAGAACAGGAAACAGAAAAATGTTTGCCACAAATTTTTCTGATAAAAGCCTAATTTTCCACATGTGAAGGGAACCAATGCAAATTTGTAAAAATAAGAGCTGTTGAAAAATATGAGAGTTTTCCTCAGTTGATAAATGGCTAAAGGATATGAACAGGAAGTTTTCAGAAGAAATCAGAGCTATCAATAAGCACCTAAAATGCTTTTAATACTCAATGATTACAGAAATGAAATTTAAAATGACTTTGAGATGCCACATCACCCCTAACATATTGGTTAACATGACAGAAAAGGAAAATGATACATGATATAGGGGATGTAGAAAAAATTGGGATACTAACTATAAAGGCAATCAGTGAATGGGAAGATCTTCCCTACCCATTTGAGTGGGCTTCGAGAGTGGGGCTTTCAGGGTCCTGGGGGGAGTGGCTAAGACTAGAGCCAATGGTAGGCACCTAAGTTCTGGTCCACATGATGATATGAAGCCTGTGGAGGGAGGAGCTTGCTGAACACTTGGAGCGGAGCTAAGAGGCAGTTGGTGAGGCAGTTGGTGAGAGCAGTTAAGAGCTGAAGGAGAGAGGAAGCAGTCAGCTAGACAGAACAGAGCTTGGAGATTGTGGTGGAAGCAGTGGAAGTGGCAGTGATGGCTGCAGGCACTACAAAAAAGTGGGACTGACTGTCATGGAGACCAGAGAGTGCTGAGCAGGGACTTGAGGCTAGTAGGTGATCTTGCTGGAGGGCCCTGGCATTGGTGGGGGTAGCACCATTATGGCTTGGCCTGCTGCCATATGTTTTTCTGTGGCGTGCTGGTCACTATTGAGAGATGGGCATACTGGTTTTGGAAGGTTCTTGCCAGGATGTGGAATTGGGGACACTGGTCCACGGGTCTGCTACTTTTGAGTTGCAATAAATGCTTTCACTCCTCTGCCTTCTATTTAGAGAATTCCTAATATCCTGCAATTCTGGACCATTCAGGCATATTCATTGTTATCTTTGAAGTCATGAATTCTGCCTTAATGATATACTAACACAGTGTTGGTAGAATTGTGAACTAGTCTAACAATTATGGAGAACAATTTGGAACTACACCCAAACAGCTATAAAACATGCATGCACTTTAACCTAGCTATACCCTTACTATGTCTATTTCAGAAAGACATCACATAATAAGGAAGAGGACCTGACTGCACAAAAAATTTTTATAGCATCTTTTTTTTGTGGTAGCGAATTGGAGATCAAGGGGATGCCCATCAATTGGGGAATGTTTGACCAAGCTGTCATATATTACTGTGGTGATATACTATTTGGCCATAAGAAATGATGAGCAGGATGAGTTCAGAACAACCTTGGAAGACTTACATGAACTCATGCAAAATGAAGAGGGCAGAATCAGGAGAACATAGTATTGGACAATAACAGTGATATTTTTTGTGGAAGATCATCTCTGAAAGACGTAGCTACTTTGACCAAGACGATGACCCAAGAAAATTCATAAGGACCTGATGAAAAATGCTCTCTGTCTCCAGAGAGAGAACAGATGAACTTTGCATGCAGAATTGAAGTATATACTCTATTTTTTTACTTTCTTTTCTTGCCTCTATCTTCTTTTGCAACATGGCTAATATGGAATTTTTTTTCATAACTTCACATGAATAATCAATATCAAATTGTGTGCCTTCTCAAGAAGGGAGCAGGGAAAGGGGAAAGGGAGAGAATTTAACTCAAAATGTTAAAAAAAAAAAGAAGGAATGCTAAGTTTTTTTATATATGATTGGGAAATATTTAATGAATAAGTAAAAATATATTTAAAAAAAAAGAAAAGGGACTTTGCTCACAAAACTGTACATCTGAACCTAGGTATTCCTGACTTAAGAGGCTAGCTCTCTATATTTTATACTCTATTAACTTTCTATTTCACAATTCTCCAAAAAATATAACCTTTCTTTTTCACTGGTAAACTACCTCTTCAAGTTAAAACTTTGGTTATTTGCTTACTTTCAGGCTAAACATTTCTAAATCTGTCTCTGTTTCTCTCCCTTTGTCCATCTGTCTATCTGTATGTTTGTGTGTGTGTGTTTGAATGTCTGTCTCCTTTTTCTCTCTCCCGCTCTCTTATATCGGGGGTGGGGGGAATCATAATGTATAGTTATCTTAGATTTTAGATCCAGCAGGACAAAGTTTGAATTCCCGCTTTTCTACTTAGTATCTTCACAATTTTATGGAAGTTATTTTATATCCCTTAGACTCAGTTTTCTCATCTGTAAAAAGAAGGCCTTGGGCCAAATGGTCTCTAAGGTCCCTCTCAAAGACAAATACTATGATCCCATAACTTCAAGGACATCCATTTCCTATTACTGCCTAGACTCTCTACTATACTGTCTTTATTGCCCTCAAGCTAAACTAATTATATTGTTTATTCCTTTCTCCCCTTCCAGAATTCATATCTAACTCCAGCTTCTAAGAATTCTTTCATCCTGACCAGTAAGCCCTAAACTTCCCTCTGGCGCTCCAATGAGGCAAACTTTACCCTCTCACATACTTTTCTTTAAGAGTGTTCCCTGAGGCCTATCTGGATCTATATCAGATCCCAAGTATTGGTCTTTGAACCAAATTGCTTCCTGTCTAACAGAAGTGTGGACATTTATTTAAATGTAGATGATTCCTTCCTCCAGGAGATTCCTTTGAATTAGTCTTTAATTTGTGACATTTTTCATTTATCCTCCTTTTTCACATTTGAAAGAAAATATCCAAATAACTATTCCTGAGGTAAGAGCCAGTGATTGAAAAAGCTGTGGAGAAATAGGAGTACATTCCCGTCTCATCCCATTCCTCAATAATCCATAGCCTTCCCTATTCCTCTTCTTTCAGGCAAACCTCATCCGTTCTTCAAAGTCCAACCAAGTTCCTCTTTCTTTCTTCCACAGAACCCTCATAAGTTAGGGTTATTATAATGAGACCTAGAAATGAAATATTTTCCATTTATTTTCTATGTGTGATTAAAGAGTGTGCACCTTGCCTAAAGCAGCCACATCTTTTCTTACATCTCCCTACCCATACCCTTTCTGCTACAAAGCCCCAGATCCAAAGCCATTAGGCTTTCAGGGAGTGCAACCCCCATGATATTCTCTGGAGAATGGGTTGACCCTTTCTGTAGTGACATCATCTACACCTGGGATATCAAGTACGCAGTCACAATGCCACACTTTACCCCAAGACTGTGTATTTCCTAATCATGAGACTGATGTATATATTGCTCTTAGAGTAACCTGGCAGCTTTACCTCTCTGAATAAATGGTTTACACATTGTCTAATTGATAGCTGCAGCTTTAGAGGCTATACTGCATCCTTGAAAGATAGAATAAGACCTAGTCAATTACTAAGCTTTCTAAAAACAATTGTTGAAGAAAAATTTTAATGTGTATTACCTGAACATCTCTAAAACGGGAGAGGGATATACTTTTCATATTCTGATTTGCATACAGTCTAACCTAATGATGAGCAAATAGACAGATGACCATAGTCACAGATTGTATGAATCAATGTCATTTAGTCCAATCTCCTTCTGAATAAATGGAATCTTCATACTAGTTAAAGCCAATTGAATTAGTGTACATTGAGCATACAGAAGGTAATCAGTAAATATTTGAATTACATTAAATTGAAGAAGTGTGCCTTTCCATTTCTCAGGAAAAGCAATCACATGGTATATTCTGAAACAGCTAGTATATTCTTAGCATGGAAAAGCATGGTTTTTACTCTTCCCCATCATTCGCTACCAACACTCTCAGATGGGATTCTACCACACACATGCAAATATTTCCCCTGGATCACTTTACCCTTTGATGAGGCAGAATGGTACAGATGTGGTAGAGTAGAATGCTTGCTAAACACAATAGTAGTCAGGTGATATCTGGGTTCCAGTCCTCTCTCCAGTTCTTACTAATTGTGCTACTATAGAAAAATCATCTTGTTGAGACTTCATTTCCTCATCTGTCAAATGGTAAGATATTTAGATTTATGATACAGAGCTGTTGTATAGTTCAAATGAGACAATGTATGTAAAATGCTTCACACTAAAAGTGCTACTTAAATGTCAGCTATTACCATCATATTATTTTATTAGAGAGAGACAGAAACATACAGATGGAGAGAGAGAGAAAGAGAGAGAGAGACAGAGAGAGAGAGAGAGAGACAGAGACAGAGACAGAGAGAGACAGAGAGAGAGAGAGAGAGAGACAGAGAGACAGAGACAGAGACAGAGAGAGACAGAGAGAGACAGAGACAGAGAAAGAGAGAGAGAGACAGAGAGAGAGAGGGAGAGAGATGGAGAGAGAGAGCAAGCGGTGGTGGTGGTGGTGGTGGTAGTTCAGAGAGTGTGTCAATGTGAGAGTTATTAATGTTCTCTTTTCATATAGCTATATACAATATTTGCAACAGCTAGGTGGCACAGTGTCTAGAATGCTGAGCCTGGAGTCGGTAAGACCTGAGTTCAACTCTGGCCTTAGACACTTACTGGTTTTACGGACCTAGGTGAGTCACTTAACCTTGTTTGCCTCTGTTCCTCATCTGTAAAATGCGTGGGGGAAGGAAATGGCAAATGACCAAAAGTGGTCATAAATATCTTTATATACCCATATATATGTATATGCTTTATATACACATATATGTTGTATATGCATATAGTACATACATGAATAAACACATATGCATATGTAAACCTCCCTATATATGCATGCATACACGTGCATGTCTATGTGTGAGTGTATCTGTACACACATATGTGTGTGCATGTATATGTATACATAAATATGTATGCATACATACATAATATATATTTGTATTCCTTTCTGCTTCATGCATTCATCAATGCAATCAAAATGGACTTCTTCCTATTTCTCACAGATAAAGGTCAATCTTCCATCTCTGTGCCTTTACCCAGGTTGCCCACCATACTTATAGTAGGACTCTGCCTAACCTCTTTCTTTTAGAATCTTGAATTTCTTCCTGAGCAAAGGTCAAACACCACCTCTTACAAGAGCTATTTCCTGTTCTTTTCAGCTGCTGATGACTATCCCTAAAATTAAAAAAAAATGCAGAGAACTATTTTGTATTTAAATTGCATTACTTTGTATATTTATTTCACATGTGCTTATGTGTTGTCTACCCTGATAAGTTCCTTTGTATTTTTTTTGCCTTTGTATTTTGATGTTTGGTAAAATGCATGGTATAGAGTAGATATTTAATAAATGTTTGTTCATTGATTAATTCATTGATGCCAACCCACAAAGCAAGTCTCCTAAACCCAAATCATCCCACAAGGGGGAGAGAAATTTCATTTGATAGAGTACTAGACTTGGAGTTAAGAAGACCTGCATTTGATTCCCACTTTTGATGCTTGCTAGCTATGTAACTCTGGGCAAGACACCTATCTTTACTGAGTCTTAATCTCCTTGCCTATAAAATGGAGATTTGAACAACACCAATCTCAAATAGCATCTTGTGAAGATCAAATAAGATAATTTGTATGAAATGATTTATGAACTTTAAAATGCTACATACATTGGAGCTACTATGGCTCTTGGTCTCATGTCATTCCAACCCTGGCATTGTGATCTGAAAGACAATATATCAGGAAGAATCCTTTGAGGTTCTGGTTTCTTCTTGAATAAAAATGTTTGTCTGTATTCAGGCAACAGAATCCTGGCTCCTCCAAATCCAAAGGCTGAATAGAAAGCTGGGAGTGGTTTAAACAAGCAGATCTTGTTTAGAAGTCAGCAGGGTAAGGGGAAGCATCATGCATTAAAAGGCTCATGAGAGCCAAGCTGGAGTGGTCAAACTGTGCAGTCCTGGGATCAATTAATCAGGCGAGTGCTCTAAGGAAAGCATCAGGAGAAGCCGGCTGTGCCACTTGGCTCCCTTAATGTACAGCTCAGACCCATTTACTTGTTTGATTTTGCTCTTTTTCGGTAAATAATTTACATAGTTTTGCATTAGCTCAATTTGCAAAAATTGAGCAAACAGTGCAATTTTCTGTAATTATGCCGGTGCAAGACAGAACTAAAGTCTGGCTGAGAGAGCCTTTATCTGAACTGAAAAGACATTCGGTGGAAATGGAGCATGAGAAGAAAATGAAGAGCTACTCAAATTGGCTCTGGCCAAAGAAAGAGAGAATAGAACACCATTTAATGAACACTCCAACTTCGTGCTCAGATCCTCCTTACTCTTCTCCTCTGAAGGCTGTGTACATTCAAACATGCAGGGAGAGACATGCACCAAATATAATACCTTGGCACTTCCCTGTATTGAAACAAATACTTCTTTAATGTTTTTCTATGTGATTCTTCTTACTTCCACTCCCACATAAAAACGATAGATACTCTAAGAATTTCACTATTCTTAGTCCCGTATCTTTCTCTTTTACACAATATCTCTCTATCATCCAATGTCCCTAAATACAGAATCAGGAAAACATGACTAATAAAGATTTGGCTTAAATCTACTGAGGCAGAGGCAGGAAGTACATTGCCTGGCTCGCCTTGCCAATATAGATGAGGTTAGATTAGAAGCATCAATGGAAAAAATACCATTCTGTATCCTTGGCAGTGAGGCATCAGGGCTTGTATTTCGAGGTCCTTGGCATTCTCTGAGCAGTGGAAAGATGGAATAGCTATACCTTTCAGTCTCATTTGATCTGAACCTAAGTGGAGAGAGATAGCTTTTGTCTACAATACACAAGCTGCAAAGGAAGTTTGTCTTCCATGTAGTTCACTTGGTGCATGCAGCAGCCAGTATGGAGGCCTCTAGCCCCAAAGAGGCCTTTTTTGCAAGACAATATAGTTTGGCTTTGTACACAGCCTAATTCGAGGCAGTGTTGCCTGAGGGAAAGAGCTTTGGATTTGAATTCCAAAAATGTGAGTTCAAATATGGTCTCTATCACCTAGTATCTGAGTGATCTTGGGAAAGTGTCTTACCTTACCTAAGTGTCTTACCTTCTCTGAGTTTCAGTTTCCTTATCTATAAAGCGAGGGACTTGGACTAGATGGACTATATAATGTTCCTTCTTATTCTACATTTTAAAAAAGAATCCTAAATCAGTTGCAATATATGTATTGTGGATATATTCAAGCAAAGGTCAGATGACCATTTATATTTTGTAGTGGGGATTTCTTGACGAACTATGGTTCAGACTAGATGGCCACTGGGGCCTCTTCAAATTTGGAGATTTTATGGTTCATTCATTTGGTGTCAGCTACACACCCACAAGCAAAGGAAAGATTCTCATCCATGTGTGAAGTATACAGATGTGATGGAAGATTTATGAGGGGAAAAATGGAGATGAAAATGCATTTCCCTCAAAGATGACTTGTCAGTAAATGCCAGTTTTCTCTGGGCTTCCTTTAACAGATGGCATGAAAACAAGACTATTACTCCTTTCCCTATCACATATGAAAATTAAGTCCACACTTCATTCTTCTTACTATGTTTCCAAAGGACTAATAGAAATTTTGGTTGCTCCAGTACTCTGTCCATGGTGAAATAGATGACATGAAAGTAGTTTCAACAACATTTCAGAAAACTAGCAATATTGGGCAAATAGTAATAATCAAAAACCTCATAGTTTGATTCTATTGCCCAAATTTTTCACTATTCGCTATTGCTCCAATATTTCACTGGCTTGAATTAAACACTGTAAAACACACTTTTGTTTTTTTAGTGTGCAGTTTGTGGTATTGTTTTTCCCACTTAATTTATAATAGATTGCAAATATACAATATATACCAAAATAGAAAAGGAACAGTAGAGAGGGGAGTTAAATAACAGATGAAGTTGAAAATTTTAAAAAATGTATATAACTAAATTTATTTGCCTATTTTGACCAAAATACCATGGTTAAAAAAATTCTGTCATAACAAGAACAAATTGTATTACTTCATAGGTGACCTGGTTCACTTATTAAGACAGAAGAAATACATGGATTTATTTTTTTTAGTAATCTTAACAACTGAGACAAAAACCTACTACATTTTTTGGCGATGAAGCTATGAACAATTAATCTGGTTAGTTTTTGAAGCTGAGAACAATATTGTCTATGTTCATGGAGATGAGGTGGGTTGGGGAGCAACCATAGTAGTAGCTCTCATTTCTAGCTTCATTTCTCTTTCAGCTGTGATACTTTTCATTGATGCGGAAGTATTGAGGAGTTAATAAAACTAGCCCTTAGCTCTCCCATAGGAAGCTACAGTTAACTGTCTTTGTGCTGCATGGTCCCTAACACACAGCTATGTATGCATATGTGTGTGCATATACATACACATATACATATATACACATATGTGTATGCATACATACATATCTTTATATCTATCTATAGCTATACCCTTATATACGCCTATGTGTATGTGGGTATATACACTTACATACATATATACATACATATGTGTGTACCATTTTATGGGTGACTGGGGATGGATGACATGGTGAATGGGTGACAGGGGATGGATCTTTATTAATTGTAGCTATTCTTGCTGTTTTTCACCTTATTGCCTGTCTCTTCCCTCCTCCGCATCCCCCCTCTTCTCTTGGAAAGCAAAGAAAGAACACCATCCAAAGCAATCTTTCACACTTAAAAGGAAGCCAATGCTATGTCCTGGGCATGTTGTCGAGAAAAATAAACTGTGTCTCTTTGAGTAACTGTGAAATTCCTTGGCCCCTAGAGAGGGATGTTTCTTGCATCTTGGCCAAGCTGTGGCTCTCTTTCTTTATAAATGCAGCCAGTGTGTGATCTCCAAAGAGATAAATGATGAATAGCGTTGGGGCTATTTATAGCCAGGCTAGGAAAAACAATTTCATTTAACAGGGATGTCGGTTGAAATAATTAATGTAGATCAACTGGACATGTGAATAGAGGGGCTGTTGGAAAGAGATTAAATGAAGAGTGTGATGCAGGTAGAAACATAGGACACAGTGTTGGGGGAATTGTTTACCAGTAGCACTGAGGAACTTCACTTGTAGCTCATGCACTCATCATGGATTCCTGCCACCCAGGCCAATGTTGTGCCAATTTCTAGCCAAGTATGAACTTACCCTCCATGAAACAAATGAAGTCATAGAATAGGCTTCTGGATTGTTCAGATCTGTTGAAACTCTAAGGTTTGCTTGTATTAAGTATGTGGTATTCTGCCCCCAAATATTTCAAATACTCCAAAGTGCATTAGGAGTACACATTTGACAAATATGTATCAAATGTTTACTATAAGTTCAGCAATTTGTTAGGCACAATGGTCAAGGCTACAGGAGAAGTAGAAGACACCTAGCATTCCTGACCACCTAGCAATTCAAAGGAATATACCAATGTTGAATGAGTGGTGTAGAAAATGAGGTCATCATAAGCTCAAGGGCGCTATAAAAACTTGTGAGGAAATTAGCCAGTTCTTCAGCTAGACCTTGAAGAACTGACAAGATAGGTTTTAATCACAAGTTTTAAAGCTGGGGTCTTAATCATCCCCTTGGTAATCTGTAGATAGATTTCAAGAAGTCTGTGAGCTTGAACGGGAAACATATACATATGTACTTAAACATACACATATATACACATGCACACACGTGCATACATACATACATAATATATATATATCACACATATACATGTATACATACATTATATACATTTTTATCATACATACACTTAGAGAGACAGATAGACAGACAGACATATAATCCCCTTTTGAAATCCTATACATTTTATTTCATGCACTTAAAATTAGGACCATAGACTTCACCAGTCTGCTAAACAATCCATGAGGGAGAGCTTTTTATACATAAAGAATATAAAGAAATTGTTTGTAGGAGACAGTTGACCTTCACTCTCCCAACAGGGCATCCAAATCTGAATGTCTGTTCAGGTATTAACTAAAGGAAGCAGGAACAATGTTAAAAGCACCCATTAAAGGGAAGTTGATCTCACACTGTCATTTATGTTACTGGACAGATAGTTGACTTGCCATATGCCATGTATAACTGGACAACATTGGGCTTGCCACTTTACTTCATATCATGAAGAAATGTCAGCTAAGGAAGTAGCTGGTAACATAATTTTCTCATTTGGAATATGAAGGATTCTCAAGGCATCTTCTGGTTCAAATACTGCATCAGTCCAACATTCTATCTATTCTATGTTCTATACTACCCTGTGAGCTTGATCAAGACCATTCATGGCCACCACATGATAGTGAGACCCAAAATTTGAGTAAATAAATCTCACTATAATCCAATTTGGCCATGTGATACAGGGTAGAGTAAAGCTTTATTTAGAGGAAAGCATAAATCCCTCCTCAATGATCCTGCTACTGGAACCTCTCTTACTTCTGATCCTACTCATCACTCATTGCCAAGATAAAGAAATTTTTCCCATTTGAGGAAAGGGAACTTGAGATTCTCAGTTCAGTGTGTGGAGAAAGAATATGGACTATTTTTATTCTCCTCTGCAATCTAGCCTGAATAGCCTCTATAGAGGGGACCTCCAGAATAAAACAGGAAGCCACGTGACAATTTGCATTAACTGAAACTTTCAAAATGAAATTGAAACAATCAAGTGCAGTGTTCCATGGAGGTGCTGTATTTGTATAAGCAAGTGTAACAACCATCTTACTTCCAGCTGCTGTGGAGGTGTAAGGCCAATAACATCAGCACACAGAAGGGCTGCTAGCACAGGTTCTTTGATCTGCTTTTCTAAAGGAAATAAACTTTAAGGGGTTAACAATATTACTTTAATTAAACATACATATATCATTCACTTGGTTCAGGAGAAAAAGTAAGCACCCTGAACTTCAGAGCAAATACCAACATTAATTACCAACAGAGAAAATAACAAAAACCAGCAGATAGGCTTCTCACTGTCTGACCACAGAAATACATACATAGTTACCAGGAAGAAGCACCAACGTCTGGGTTTGCAAAGCCAGGGGGTCTCCTTAAAGGCTACCCAGAATCTCATCTGGCTATATCACAGGAACACTCTTCCCGTGAACCCCAAAGCAAAATGCTAACCTCAGAGTATATATACTGTTTCTGATCAAAGACTCTTGATTCAAGCAAAGGCAAGACTCAATCAAAGGCACTTGATTGCCTTAGTGCTGCAAAGCACTCCAAAAGTAGAAATCAAATCAAAACAAAACAAAACAAAAAAACAGCAAAAAGTCCCACTTTGCTTGCCATTACAGCAAGGTAGAGAACAAACTATGTAGTGACCCCTGTTCTTGCAGTCAGGCAACAGAACCAGTTAAAGTCAATGCAAGTGAAGCTTTTCAGTTCTCCTTGCTGCTTCAGTCAGCTAAAACTCTCTCCAAGTGACTTACTACAGGGTGTACAATACATACATACATAGATGCATGCATGATATATATATATATATATATATATATATATACACACACACACATCTATATATACATATATGTATATATATGCATATATACATATATAGATTTGTGTATATATATATGTGTATATATATATATGTATATACAGAGAGAGAGAGAGACATTTCTCACTTTCAATAAGTTTGCATTATGCAAATTGGCCAGTTGACTCCCCTGAAGGCAAGCAGCAAGACCCCCACCCCCCACCAGCCCGGGCTTTAGCTTCCCCATCAGTAGGGGCAGCAGTGGCAGCCACAGCAACACAGGTATAGTCCCGAACCAGGGGTCCTCTAATCCAGGCATTGAAACCACTTGAGCTATGGCAATGGCTCATTTATGGTAAGTGAGAACTATTTGTATATACACACACATATGTGGTTATATATAAATAGATATAGGTAAATGCAATGGATAGATCACCAGGCCCAGAGTCAGGAAGACCTGAGTTCAAATTAGCCTCAGGCACTTACTAGCTATGTGACCCTAGGCGAGGCAGTTTCTCTTTGTGTCAGTTTCCTCCTTTGTAAAATGAGTATAATAGCACCTACCTCCCAAGATTGTTGTGAGGAATGAATGCGATAATAATTCTAAAGCACTAGCAAGTACTATATGAATGTTAGCTATTATTATTGCTGTGGTTTTTTTTGTTATTGTTACATTTCTCTTTGGGTGTCACTGTATAGGGAGAATATGGGAGATGGAGGCAGAAGGAGTGAACTTACTGTTAAAGATGAATGAACTTTGCCTAAATTAGAATTTCTCCAGAGTGCAATACCAGTCCAGAGAGAAAGTATTTTCATGAGTTAGCAAGAAATTTTAGACAAGGGAAATCCTAGAAGATGAAAAAATTAGTAGCTAAATAGGTATCTGGAAGGACAAAGCCTTTTTCTACATTAGACACTGTTTCGGTACCAAAATAGTACTGCTCGTTTTAACAAAGAAAAACATTGACTTTCAAATAAACTTCGGAATACAGAAATAGATAGGTATTTGAAATACTTCACCCTGTTGTTACCTTCCAGAAGCTAAGCCAAAGATATCCAGGGAAGCATTTCTTATTTCATCGTTTACATCCCACTCCTTGTCTCATCACTCTGGTTTCTTATCAAGAATTGTCCTAGGACAGATGGTGGTGAGTTATCATGTCTAGACTATTGGAATATTGATCCCCATTTGCATCCATATGATTACATAGAATAACCTTTCAATGAAATGCCATAAGTCACCGAGTTGAGCTCCAGGACTTTATGACTTTTCTTTGCCCAAATGGAGACACGTGGATACAATTCACTCTGGCCACCACTAAAATTTCTCCGCAGCTGGAACAGAAAACAACAGCTGCTTACCAGCACCCAGCAACATGGCACAACAGTTTAGGATCATAAATGAAGAAGACAGCCTCTGATAGACACTGCAGGGGGAATTTAAATAGAGAGGAAGTAATTAGCTCAACTGGAATAGGGCCAGGAAAGCAATCCTAGACTATCCTCAACTTTGGTAAGGAAAACACAGAACCAGTGTAGAAGTCATGTGCCCAGTCCAATCTTGTCTTGGCTTAGGCTAAGACGCTAGAATAACAGCACTGGTCTGATGGTGCTTCAGGTCTGACTGGGAAGGTGGGGAACCTCCACAGGCTCTCCATAAAACACTTCCATTCCAGTGTAATCGCTCTCTCATCCAAGGATGGACTTGGCCCCAACCTGATTTGGCTTATAAGATCTGACAAGATCACAGCTTGTGGGGTGAAGTTTGTAATGCTCTCTGACAGTGGTTGACTTGGCTTTTAATAGAAATGGGCAGGGACACAGAGAACTCTTACATCTGAACATACAGGATTGGCTGGGCTTTCATTGGTGAGGCTCATGAGTTTCCTGCAGCAGCTGGAGCGGAGACCTATGAGCTGATCTGGAAAATAAGTCCTTTCTTTCAAATAGGAGCCCCACATTGTGCTCCTTTAATTATACCATGTCATGTCGTGTTCCTGTGTAAAATGACACGGTGGAACACTTTGTGACATGGGATAACGATGATGAATTGCATCCTGAACAAAGGCTTGCTTTGAAAGATATCTGATCTAGGGAAAGCAGGTATTTTCAGCACACCATGGATATTTGGGATTAGTTGATAATTCCCGCACTTAATGTCATAAATGTTTAATAATAAGATTATGTACATGTCCACAGAGAACTTTTCCCTGTTTATTGCAAAAGGTACTAATTTTTCTATTTACTGTAGCAAATTAATAACTACTTTTATGCTTAAGGTATGACAACAACAACAACAACAACAAAGATACAACATTCAGAGAGATGAGCTTACTGTATTTTTCAAATGATGGAACTAACTGTGCAAGGTGCTAACCCTCACATTGTTGTGTTTCCTGAATGCAAAAAAGAAATAAAGTAAAACAAATCAGTATAGCTTGACCTGAAAGTTGTATGGAAGTTCAAATTAAAATTTGCATTGCCTACACAATAGTAAGCACAGAGATAAGTACTGAATAATCAAGTTAGTCATTTGAAAGTTTTACAGATTCAAACTTGGGTGACATATAGTACCAACATGTAGATAATGCATTTGTATTGATTAAATTCAACGCACCTATTTATAGCTGTATGCATATATACATATTCAATTCAACACACACATATAGATAGGTATGTTGATAGATAGAGATATTTAATGTCTCCAACAAGAGTTCTTAAGAAATCTTGGGTCAATGAACTCCAAGGGGATGGGCAGATAAATTGGGTGGAAAAAAGGCAAATTTATTTCCCGTAGCCACTAGTTAAAATTTATCATTTTCTTCGATTATGAATGTAGGACAAAAGTAGTATTCCAAAAAGGGGTTCATAGTCTTAACTGGACTACCAAAAGCAGTCCATGACACAAAACAAGCTTAAGAATTTTCAGTTGAGGGGCAGAGCCAAAACAGTGAGTGGAAAGCAGGGACTTGCTTAAGTTCCCCACCAAATCCCTCCAAACGCCTGTAAAAAATGGCTCTGAACAAATTCTAGAACTGCAGAGGGAAACAGGTCTCTGGCCCAGGAGAGCCTGGATGGTTGCTGGGAAGGGTCTATCGCACGATGCGGATGCGGAAGGCAGCCCAGCATGGGCCATGCTAGGACAGACCAGACCCTGAGGTAGCCAGTCACAACAGGCATTAGGGCCATGAAACAGCAAGCTGTGGCAGTTACCAGATTTCTTAACCCACAATCACCAAAGAGCAGGTTAGGGGGAAACTGCAGGATTGAGTTCAGAGCAGTCCTGCCCACAGCTCTGGGGGTGGAGGAAGTGGTGTAGCAGTGGCGGTGGTAGCAGCAGTAGGAAGCGCCTGAGGCTGCTTCCAGGGCACCAGCATCAGCTGCCTCCCAAGTCTCTGGCTCATACAATGGGAGGAATCCAGCAGCAGATCAGAGCAGGAGTACAAGGAGCACCTTGTGGGCACAAAGGCAGATTCTCTTGCTGTGCCTTGCGTGGATCTGTATTGAGGTCCTGGTTGGCAGTTCTCGGGGGAGGAGGAACACAGCTGTGACAGAGCCTGGGGCGACGGTGGAGTAGAGGTAGCTCTGAAAACAGCAGTGTTTGAACCCTAAAGCTTGGGACAAAATACTTTCAACTCTGGAAGCAGTCATATTCTGACAAAAAGCCCAAGGGTCAAGTACTTGGCTGGGGACATGAACAGGCAGTGAAAATGAGCTCAGACTCAAACTCAAGCTCAAACTCAAACTCTAGATTCCTTTTTTGGTGACCAAGAATACCAAAACATACAGCAAGAAGAAGTCAATGAAGTCAAAGAGCTTACATCAAAAGCCTCCAAGAAAAATATGAATTGGTCTCAGGCCATGGAAGAGCTCAAAAAGGATTTGGAAAACCAAATTAGAGAAGTAGAGGAAAAATTGGGAAGAGAAAGGGGGTGATGCAAGAAATCCATGAAAAACAACCAATGACTTGCTAAAGGAGACGTAAAAAATACTGAAGAAAATGACACCTTAAAGAATAGACTAACCCAAAATGTCAAAAGAGCTCCCAAAAGCCAGTAAGGAGAAGAATACCTTGAAAGGCAGAATTATCCAAATGGAAAAGGAGGTCCAAAAGACCACTGAAGAAATAAAACACCTTAAAAATCAGATTGGAGCAAGTGGAAGCTAGTGCCTTTATGAGAAATCAAGATATTATGAAACTGAACCCAAGGAATGAAAAAAAATGGATGACAATGTGAAATATCTCATTGGAAAAACTGCTGACCTGGAGAATAGATCCAGGATAGATAATTTAAAAATTATTGGACTACCTGAAAGCCATGATCAAAAAAGAGCCTAAATATCATCTTTCAAGAAATTATCAAGGAGAACTGCCATGATATTCTAGAATCAGAGGGTAAAATAGAAATTGAAAGAATCCACTAATTGCCTATTGAAAAAGATACGAAAAAGAAAGCTCCTAGGAATATTATCACCAAATTCCAGAGTTTCCAGGTTAAGGAGAAAATACTACAAGCAGCCAGAAATAAACAATTTGAATATTGTGGAAACACAATCAGAATAGCACAAGATCTAGCAACTTCTACATTAAGAGATCGAAGGTCTTGGAATTTGATATTCTGGAGATCAAAGGAGCTAGGATTAAAACCAAGAATCACCTGCCCAGGAAAACTGAGTATAATGCTCCAAGGCAAAATATAGATTTTCAATAAAATAGAGGACTTTCAAGTTTTCTCAGTGAAAAGACCAGAGCTGAATAGAAAATTTGACTTCCAAATACAAGAATCAAGAGAAGCATGAAAAGGTAAACAAGAAAGAGAATTCATAAGGGACTTACTAAAGTTGAACTCTTATGTTTACATTCCTACATGGAATTCATGTGTGTAATTCATGAGTCCTTTCTCAGTATTAGGGGAGTTGAAGGGAATATAGGCAGAGGGCACAGGACGAGTTGAATATGAAGGGATGATATCTAAAAAAGAAAATCAAATTAAGGCATGAGAGAGGAATATATTGAGAGACAGAGAAAGGGAGAGATAGAATGGGGTAAATTATCTCATATAAAAGTGGAAGAAAAAGCAGTTCTATTGGAAGGGAAGTGGGGGCAGGTGAGGGGAAATGAGGGAATCTTACTCTCATCGGATTCAACTTGAGGGAATAACACACACACACAATCGTGTATCTTACTCCACAGAAAAGTAAGAGGAAGGGGATAAAAAAGAGGGGGATGACAGAAGGGAGG
>CM053622.1:299469339-299486817 GCA_028646595.1 Phalanger gymnotis
GCATGCAATTGGGAAGCAAGACATATAGAGAATGGGGCATAGAAATCTATCCTGCCCTACAAGAAAGTAAGGGGAAAGGGGATAGGGGAGAGTGGGGTGAAAGAGGTGAGGGAACGAGGCAATCAGAATATATGCCCTCTTGGAAATAGGTGGGAGGGTAGAAATGGGGAGAAAATTTGTAACTCAAAATCTTGTGGAATTCAATGTCGAAAATTAAAATATTAACAAGTGCTGGGGACATGACAATGAAAAACAATTCAATAGTCCCCACCCTCAAAAAGTTTGTTTCTTGTCTAATAGGAGAGACATGACATGAAGAAAGATAAGTATGATATAAAGCAGAATGTGATAAAGTCACAGGAAACATCCATATTTAAAAAAACTCTAGGAAAACAGAGGAGGGAGTAAAAACTTTTAACTAGGGAGATTTAGAGAAGGCAGGAGGCATCAGAAGTTGATATCCAGGCAAGAGAGTAAATGTAACAGTTGAAGATGAGCCTGGTCTTCCAGACATGGGGAGTGGGGGTGCAGTGGTGGTGGTTATGAGTATATGTAGGTAGGAGAACATAGGATGAGATTGGAAAAAAAAAAACCTAGTAGTCTGGTTTCTACAGAAGTCCAAATCCATGAAAGTGAATAATGCCAAATAAGGCCCCAAGGCTACTTTGTAGTAAAATTATGAAGGGATATATCATATTTCTTATTTACAAAGAATCCATGAGTTGGTCAAGACTTCAGAGGCTATCTAGTTGAACCCACACCTCATCAAGAATTCTTTCTAAGGACCATAAGAAGTGATCAGCCAGCTTTTGCTTGAATTAAAGAGGTTTTCTTTTTTTTAATTTGTATTGATATACTATGTTTTTACTTTACCCTTGTTCTAAATATATCTCTACCCCTCCCCATATTGAGACTAGCATCACCATAAACAAAGAAACAAAAAAAAAATAATGGAAGAGGGCAGAAGTAGCTCAGCAAAATTAACCGATATATCAAACAAGTCTGAGAATATATCTAGTATTCTATTCCCATAATATCTCCACCTCTGAAAATAAGGGAGGGAGATGACAGTTCTAGGAATTCTAGGAATAGAATTTCTAGGAATTCTAGGAATAGAATTTCTAGGAATTCTATTTCTAGGAAGGGAATATGTCCCTTCACAATCTTGTTACAAATTAGCCTTGGGGCCTTATTTCATATTATTCACTTTCATGGATTTTGATTTTTTTACAAAGCAAATTACTATTTTTTTTTCCAATCTCATCCTGCATTCTCCAACTCCATACACTCATAGCTGCTACTTTTGCCCCATTTCTGGAATATGAAACTCATCTTCAACTGTTATAATTACTCTTTTGTTTGGATCCCTGTAATGATAATTAGGTGGGACTTTTTTTTACTGTCAAGTGCCAATGATGAGTCTGACCTTTGTTTCTTTGATTAAATCGAGAGTCTTTGATGACCTGCTTAAGAAACAAGAAATCCTAGTTCACATAGTTTTGAGTCGCATGGTTGAGATGCCCTTTGACCCTGAAGAGGTTATAAAAACTCAGAGGTTAGCATTTTCTTTGGGGCTCTCACTCACTGGAAGAATGTTCTGTGATTTGACCAAACAAGACTCTGGGTAGCTGCTGGAGCTCCTCAGCTTTGAAAACCCAGATGTTGGACAGACAGCTAGAAACCTATCTACTGGTTTGTGTTATTTGCTCTTTTTATATTTTTTTTTTTCTGTTTGTAATTTCTGTTTGTATTTGCACTGAAGTTCAGGATGCTGTCTTTTCACCCGAACTAAGTAAATGATTTATGTATGTTTAATTAAAGTAAGATTGGTAACCCCTTAAAGTTGCTTTCCTTAGAAAAGCAGATGAAAGACTTTTGTTGGCAGCCCTTCTATATGCTGGTATCAGTCATTCGCTCTCTCAGCAGTTGCTAGCAACATTGTTGTTACAATCCCAAGTTGTGATTCCCCCCACTTGAATCCTTCTCTAAATTGCCCTATCTAAAGTTTTTACTCCCTCCACAATTTTCCTAGATCCTTTTGTTTAAATGTTTTCTATTCCTGACAGATTTTTTTTCCTTGCAGGGAGTATGAAGTTTTGTGGTTGGTTTTACTTTTCATCTGCCTCTCCACAATTTCACCCATGGCTTATACTTCTGGCCCCTAAGACCTAGTAGAACAAGGATAATTTTCCCCATATACACACATTGTTCCTTTAAATATTTTATGACAGTGATAATCTTCCCACTCCTTTTCTAATGTCTTCCTATCTATAGACTGAAGAAGCTCATTTCCTTCAAGTGGTTCTTTTTTTTTTTTACCATATTCCTTATTCCCATCATTATACTTACCATTTTCTTGTCGTGATATTACTTATTTATATATGTGAGTATATACATATATATATATATTTAACCAACATGTAATTTCATCAATGTAGAGACTTCCAAATAAGGAATCTCTTCGAACCCTGTTGATTGATCATTGTCTCCCAATTTACATCTTTGAGATACACCAGAGGCAATTTATCCAGGATCACATAGACAGTATGTCTCAGAAACAGCAGTTGAGTCCAGGTCATCCTGAATCTCAGTTTATCTCTCTGTCCTCCATTCTATGCTGCTTTTATTTTTCACGCATATTCTTCTTAAAATAAGAAAAGAGTATTCCAGATGTCATTTAACTAGAGTAAAGCACAGGAGAACAACTAACCCATTTATTCTGGACATTATATGCCTTAATGTAGCCTGGGATAGCATGATCTTCATTTGCTCCCATTTCACACTGTTGAATTTACAATTCACTCAGTCCTATAGATCCTTTTTTCAAACAAACTAGTACATAGCCTTGCCTCCTCCACCTTTTATTTATGAAGTAGATTTTTGTTACTTAAATATAAAGTCCCATTTAATATTTATGTACTTTAAATTTCATCTCAAACAACTTGCTCCATTTTTCTAGACTGTTGAAATTTTTTTTTGGATACAAATTCTGCCTTCCAATATGTTAGCTTCACTCCCAACTGAATGTCAGCTGCAAATTTGACAGGCACACCAGCTATGCCTTTATCCAAATGATTCATTAAAAAAGTTTTGAACAACATTTGGAATTCTGGGATTAAACAAAAAAAATCTTACAGGTCCTGGGGAGATATGGAAGACTTTTGAGCAGAAAAGTGATATGGTCAGACCTGAACACAAGGAAAGATATTTTGACAGTTGCGTGAAGGATATATTGGAGGAGCAAGTAATAGGAGACAGAGAATGTCCATTAATCTGGGAGAGAAGTGATAAAATTCTCCATTGGAGTAATAACAGTAATGTTAAGAATAGGACAAGTGAAAGAAATATTGTTTAGGTAGAATTAATAGGATTTGCCAATAATCTGAATGTAAGAAGTGTTAGAAAGGGGAAGAGTCAATAACAAGTTTTATACCTAGATGACAATATCTTCAAGAGAAATAGGAAAATGGGAGAAGAAGAAGTTCATGCAGGAGGTGGTTCTAGCTTCAGGAATAGACACATGACAGTGACATGTTGTTTTTGAAGAGTCAATTGGATATCCAGATATAGAAGCAGAATTGGAGGCATTAGGAATAGAGTTAAAGATTTGCGAATTCTTCGCTTGAAGGTGGGCCCTGAAGTAGGTATAATGTAGGATATCACCAAGGGCTAGTGTAGAGAGGAGAAAGATTGACATCCCAGCAGCTTGTTTCCCTGGAAAATTGACCATTTCTGGATAGAAATCCAACTTTCCTTCTCTCCTGTCAAATTTCCATTTCCTCAATCTTTCTCTTTTTCCCCTTGTAGAATTATGTCTATTATATCTCAGATTATCACTATTTATAAGTGGATGTTCCTCCTCCCCTTATCTAAATATCAAGAATGAATGCTGTATTCTTCCCTGATATAAAAGTCAAGACCTGTTTCCTCTGAAAAAACAAGTATCATCATTTTTAATGGATTCTAGAACTGGAATTTGACTCCCTATGTTTGGTCCGAACAAGATAGACACCTACTTTCTGATCCCAAATGTAGCTCTTCTTAACAAGACAGACATAAGTCAGGGAAATAGATTTTGAATTTGGAGGCTGTGTCATTTCACAACATTAGAGTGACAATGGTCCATGGCTTCCTTTTTATTCACTTTTGTCCATTAAGATATGATGTCCTGTGGAAGTTACTCTGAATTGCCAAAGACTATACCACTAGAGCTTTCAAAGCTATTGCAGAGCTGAGAGTGTGGGTGTGTGGGTATATACTATCTAAGGACTAGCCTCACTATCTTTTTTAACATTCATCAGAGGGATGGCCACTTGTTGCTAAATTTTAAGGCAGAGAGAGCTTGCCGATTGTATTAATGAAAGATAAATTCACAGATCCTTAAAATATTGAAGTAATCATGTTTTACTAAGTGGCCTGTAATAGTCAATCCTTGCAAAGATATAGGAGGACACATGGGTAATAAATATAATTTTTAGAGAATGAATAAAAGTTAATTGAACTCTAAAAAACAATTATTAAACTACAAAGGTATCATGTTTTTCTGTGGGAATAAGAAGGCAAAAAATGAATTTTCTTTCCAAAAGTTTACTTTCTTCAAACAGAAACATATCTAAATATATTAATAAAGACAGAATAATTTTTGGAGCTAAAAGATTACACATTATGTTCCTTCTTTTTGGAGAACAAACAGTATTTGGATAATCAGGAATTTATCAATGACAATTATTTTTACAATATAGAGGTCCTCCAGGTCCTTTCATTTGCCCTACAATTGCATTTTAAGGTTTTTTGAACCTTACTATTTGCCCAGATGGGCATTGCCATTTGACCTTTTGATGCATTTTAAGGACTGCAGGGCCTTTCCATCTAATTCGTATTTGAGTTCTCTTATATGTATTTCTACCCCTGTTAAAATGTGAGAACCCTGAGAAAAGTTATCATTTCTATTTGCATTTACTTTACTATTTGCATCTCAAGTGTTTAACATAGTAAACATTTAAACAATTATTCCTCATTCATTAATTCTGGAGTAGGTGGAGGCACGGCACATTTGTTTGGTGCAATGTAAAGATGATCTGATTTGGACACAGAAGACTTGGTCTTGAATTCTAGCCTTGATGTTAAGTGCCTTGATATGACTTTAAGTAAAATAAATAGCAGGTGCTTGGGCTGCCACAATCATGGGGTTGTATTGAGGAAAGATCCTTCCAAAGCATAGAGTCCCATAAATGTGTTATTGTTCAGCTTCTGGCGCAGTGCTTGGTACATTTGTTGTTCAGTCGTTCAATGGTCAAACTCTTTGTGACCCTGTAGACCATGGCATGCCTATACTTTCCATGGGGGTTTCTTGGAAAACGTACTAAAATGGTTTGCCATTCCCTTTCCCAGTAGATTTAGGCAAACAGAGATTAAGTGACTTTCCCAGGGTCACACAGCTAGTAAGTACGAAGCTGGATTTAAGCTCAGGTCTTCCCAACTCCAGGCCCAGTGCTCTATCCGCTAAGACACCTAGTTGCTCCACACATAGCACGTGATTAATAAATGTTTGTCGATTCACAGATTCTCACATGTAATGAAGAGTTTTAAAAAATGGTCTCTAAAGTCCCTTCCAGCATTTAGTCCAATGATCCTAGAAAAGAAAGAGTTAAATGCATCTTAGGTCTAGGAATGGGGACATCATGGCAGTGATGATAGGAGGTGAGATGGGTAAGGGTAGTTTCAGGAATGACAGATATCTGAATCTAAGTCAAACCATTTCATTCTCCAGGATGCTCTAGAAAACTGAGTGCTAAGGTGGGGTTCAGTCATCACAGAAATCAGGGAAGAATTCATCATATTGTCTCTGAATGAAAGAGCATTGTTGCCCCAAGAGGCAGACATAAAGTTTCTTAGCCCTAAGGTTCAGTATTGTAAACTTCTCAATCCATAACAGAAAGATGAAGAATCCCAGGACCATAATTGTTGGGAGTTAGTGGCAGAACTATTGTAAAGGCCTGGTATCTTATCACTCTAAAGGTCCTTCCATTATTGGACTATTCTTTCCTTAAGATTTCCTAATTTTTTTTTAATTAGGAACACAGGGCAAAATATGGAGAGACAAAATACTGAGTTATTATGTGGTGAATAAATGTCACTACGAAACCAGCCCATTCTGGGAGGGACAAACGAAAAGGTCCAGGCAAGCAAGTGACAGTATTCTCTTCCAGAAACTCCTACCTGTCAATAATGTGATTTTATTAATAAACTGCTACTAACTTTATATATAAAAAATTCTCAACAATCATGAGAAAGAATATGACTCACTGTTCCTTTAACATTTCATAATTACAAGCTAGAGAGAAACTGCTGGAATGAGGTGGATGAAGGTGAAACATTGTGCTATAGCTGGAAAAATCAATACATTCTCCAGATAGGGTACTTGACCAGAAAGGATATTGCAAGATACAAAAGAGTAGATATGAAATACTATTCCTCTGAAGTTCATTTCTTGATCTTATTACATTAGCTCGGTAGAACACAGCTCACTGGGAACTCCAGGGCCTCTCACATTATTGTTGATTTTCCAAGATTATGGTCCATTTGAATGGGATCTAAGCAGCAAGTTGATTTCACTTCTTCTTCCCCACCCCATCTCCCATCAGGCTCTAGTCCAAATAAAACATTTTTTAAGTGTCAACTAAGCTTTATTTTTGGACTGAGATATTTGACAAATGTGAGTGAATCATCCTGTACATTTATTTAGCACTATTTAAAACTTCTTTGATAGACGTTTATTTTATTCCCTAATAGCATCTTTGTAAGTAATTTTGACTCTTTGGGCCTCAGTTTACTGCCAGTATATAAAAGGGAATTATTGAACTATGTAAACTTCAAGGTGCCTCCATGTTATAAAAATCTATGGTTCCACAGACTTTTTTAACCTAACTTCAGATGTTATCATTGTCATTTGACAGATGAGGAAGGTGATAAAGAGAAAGAGAAAATGGGATGCACAAGGTATCACACACACACACACACACACACACACACACACACACACACACACACAGAGTCAGTGGCCAGGAGGACATATTTTCTACATTTTGGTCTAATGAAGCTTCAGTTACACCCTGGAAAACCCCAATTATGAGATCCTAAAGGCTTCACTTTCAATCTATTGAACAATATTGTTTATAGGCTTTGGCTGTCAGAAAACATGATGCCTTTCTTGTCCCACAATAAATAAAAATATAAAAGAACATTCAATGGTCCCAAGTCCAGGCAAGGATTATATGCCTCTGATATTCCTCTGCATCTGCCAAGAAACTGGAAACAAATGCCTCTTCAACTTTGATAGAAGATTCTTTGTTTCACTCAGATCTGTGCAAACTTAGCTTAACTCATTCACTCCATGCCTATTCACCCTGACTCAGCCAAGTGACCAGTTATTAGGGAATCCCTTGTTCAATCAACCGATCAGTCAATCAATCATACATTTGTCATGTGATTATTATGTTCCAGGAACTGTGTCAAAGATATAAAGTCAATAAATGAAAAGCTCCTAACCTGAAGGAGCTTATGCATTAGGGGGCAAAAGCGGAAACTATCTGTAAGAAATATGGACAAAATAAATGCAAGGGAATGGTCAGAGAGAAAGATACTAACAGCTGGGAAGATCAGGAGTTGCCATGCATAGAAGGTAATTCTTGTATTTAATTTTGAAGTAAACTGGGGATGGGGGTGTTGGGGCAGTTCTGAGAGCAAACATGAGGAGGGAATGGACGGCAGTCATGGGAGACGTTTTACAAATTTATGAAGATAGTAAATGGAGTTTCTTGTGTGAGGAAGAACTGGGAAATGACACTTCAGATCTGATTTAAATATCCCCCCTTTTTTTTCTGCAATCTAGACCTATGCCATTTTCTTTGAAAAAAAAGTTAGTTATTAAAATATAAATAAAATTAAGATCTATATCTCATATTCTGGGATTACGTCTGTTCTCCTGATACATAACAAAATCTCTTCCTGATACACAACAAGTTCAATTTATCTGTTGTGTTTGGCCTAGCCTGGTTATTTTCTCATACATCTTACATCTTCTAGTAAGAGGAATCATTGAGGCACACCTTTATAGATAAATGTATTTCTAGGGTGAAGATCTTTAAGTTATGATACTTTGCAATAAGTCATATTTCAATAGTCCCTATACCATTCCTTTAATCATGGGGATGGGACCCAGTTTATTATCATTAGACTAAAAGAGATCCAGACTTCTTTCTGTTGTAGCTTCTCACCTTGTCAGAGCTCAAATTCTTCAGTTGAGTCTATTGCACCTTCCTGATTCATGTAATACTAGACAGTTGATTTACTGATACCTGGTATATTTTAACACGTAGTCACTAGAAAAAGAATTATTGTTGTTTGGATGGTCTTCAAATGCTGTTATTTTGTATGCAAAATAACAAAATGCTAGACTTCAGAGGGACTTCAGAAATTTAATCTAACCTTACCTTACAGATTAATTAGTTCTTCTAGTCTTAGTTGGGTAAATTTTATACACCATAAACAATTAGGGGATACAGTTGTCATTGTAGGCTGGGACAGCTGAAGAAGGAAGGCTTCAGGAAGGATTAGAACTTGGGCTTGGCTTTGAATGGGATTTGCTTGATTTTGTATAGTTGGAGAGCTAGGGTCCAGGATCATTCTTAGATATTTCATTCCACTACATGAGGTTTTTTTTGTTTGTTTGGTTGTTCAGATGGTTGGTTGTTTTTTTCCCCCCATGAGATAGCTGATTGAATTGGATAACACCCTAGATCATTCCTGGTAGGATATTTGATGCTAAATGTACTATTTCATGGAAATAAATGTCACTGACAACTCTCATGGGTAAAGTTTGTCTCATGATAGGGATTAAATTTCTAAATACTTGCTAAAAAATTTGAACAACTTTTGCCCAGTCATCCTCTTCTCTCCCTTCTAGCATTCTGGTTTTTTGTAAAACTAAAGTTTTATTCCATGTTCTTCAACGAAGGGATAGATTTCTGGACTAGCCCATACCATTTTATCCTGATGGAACAAAAAGTCATTTTACCATTTATCTCAATAATGCCTCCAAACTGTGAGTTGTCCTAAGTTGAATATTCACTTTTATCCTCTTTATCTTCATTAATGTATTTACTTGCCCATCCAGGAAAGTAGTAGATCCTAAGGATTTTGGTCATTCATCCTTGAAGGTCGAATTAATTCTGATTTTCAAGGATAGTGGGTAAGAAGAATTTCAGCCAACAGCAGCTAATACGACCTTAATATTATGCTGCAGTGAAGCAGTGTAGCCTAGGTCTATAGATGTGCCCTGTTTGCAACAAACTTAATATCCTTGCATGAACTCCCTTTTTCTCAGTGGTTTAAACACATATGAAACAACTAGACAGGCAATTGTGGCAGCACATAATCATATGGTATTTGTTTCATATGGGCAAATCTTATCTCCTCATTTAGATGCAAACCTCACACTAAATTTCAATAAAATCCACACCTAGACTTCTGTTTTATTTAAAGTGCCCAGCACAAGGTTGTGCTCATAGTGAGTAATACATGAATGCTTGAATGACAACCAGGATTTGTGAAAATTATGAATTATGAGGTAATTTTTTGATTAACAGTACTCAGCAATCAACCCTTTGGTTACCAAAAAGGGTGGTCTGTGAGATATGTTGTCTGGATATATGTAATTTTCATTATCAGTTCCAGGAAAGCATAGATATCTGGGTAATGTTTGAAGGGGAGGAAAAGAGTCCACCATATTTTGTCTTCAAGTAGTTCTCTTTTGATGGCATGGCAAGATTCATAGACAATACATGTTTCACTGTTTTTATATTAGTTGATTCCATTGGATTATTATCCTTGAGTCTGATTTTCCATGAGATAATTCATCACTAGTTTATTCAATAAGTTTTCATATGACATGATTTCAAATCCCCACAGCATCCTGATTTTTGTTCTCTGAAAATATTCCATTTTGTCTAGCTCAGGGCTGTCCAAAATGGGGATCACAGCTGCATGAAGCCCTCAGTGGTATTTATGTGGCTCACCTACAAGCATAGAAATTTACATAAATGCTTTAGTAAATGAAGTGGACCTACTGCAGAGCTCTCAATAAAATGGCAAATCGAAATATATTGTCTATTGTTTCAATAAAAACCTAAGGCTGGGTATCCCTGCTCTAGTTCATTTCTATAATGTGGTACCAAGAACAAGACAAATCTCTCTAGGTATGGTCAGACTAGGACAAAGTACAGTAAGACTATCACCTCCCTGCCTGAGAACTCTATACTTTTATTATGCAACCTAAATTTTCATTAGATCTTTTGGGCACCATGTCAGCTAGGAATTCCTATTGAGTTTATTTCCCCTAATACTCCTAGACCTTTGATTTTTTAACCCAAGTGCAGGACTTCTTATTCATCCCTATTAACTATTTAAAAGGTCCAGATTATTTATGAGTAAGATATAGGTCTTATTTCCTTTGTTTCATAGTTCAGAGTTGGACGTATTAGGGGATTTGGTTGCCTCTAAAGGCAATACATTTAGATTCTGATTCTGCTAATAATAGCTGTGCTGAGACCTCTACAACTAGAAAGACTGGTAGATCTTGATATGGCAAGGTAGTCAGCACCCTTGGCCTTTGATTCCGTTCTTCTCTGGCTGATGCTTCTGGCTGTGTCTTTGGTTGCTTGTTAGCCACTTTGCCCTGGTCATTAATCTTGTCCTGGAAGACTGTGAGTTGTTCTCTGACTCCTGATGTAAGTGTTTCATGTTGGGGCCACCTCTTCTTCATGCAGAACTGTTTCTAGCTTATTTGACATGCCCATAAAGAAATCAATGTGACCTCTAACACCACTGAGGCTAGGAAACAAAGGTCTTTATTTAGGCCAATCCAATCTCTTATCAGGTCACCTCAAATTGGCAGTAAGTGATACTGAATTATTCCTGGTACTTTGGTCAAGGCAACCAAAAATGTCAGGAGGAAACAGAATACAATCTCACTCTCTCCTCTAAACCTGAGGCCTCATTTATTCCATCTCTGCAGTTAGTAAGACAAGCTTCTTGCATACCATTCAGTCCAATTATCTCTGAGGTCAGATCTTTTCCAAGCCATTCTCTTTCCCTTGGAAAGTGGAACCTTTGTTCCACTTTCATCAAGCTACATGTTTCTGCCTCTTACCAAAGCTTTTTATAAAATCTTCTTAGTCAATCATTCAAAAAAGAAATGGTGTTTACAAAGGAAAGTAAACTATAATTCTTTAACATCTGAAAACAAATTAGAAGTTTGGTTGAATGATGACTAGCTATGAAAACTAACTTGTCTAGTAGCTCCTCTAGGAAAAAGGTAAAATTTTTCAGACCCCGTGGAAGAGTATCCTCAGCAGAGACAAATCTTAATCCTTGGAGGATAGATTATTTCTTTAGAACAAGGTTGATACCCATATGAAAAAAAAATTATGACTATAACTTGGTAGGGTGGGGTGGGGAGGAGAAGATATCCTCTGTATAACAAATTCTTTTTCTGATTTGGCTCTGAATGGCTTTGGGGATATCTTTCTATCTACTCCCTCCCCCATAATCACATCGGAATGTCATATGTTGACATTAAAATATCCAAGCTGTCAAACAATTTCAATGCCCTCACAAAGGAATATATCTGACTTGGACTTGTAAATTAGTTTAATTTGCTTCAGCTGTCAACATTGAGGATTTTGGAAATAATCCAATTCAGGTGACTTATTTCTCCATCCACGTCATTGTTTTTGTTGCTCCTTTTATACCCATTCTTCATATCTTGCTTAAGCTTTCCATACCCACCTTTCAATGTGTAGCTTAAAACTCACCTCCTCCATGATGCTTTTCCTGACTATTTCAGTCCACCATTCCCTTTTCCTCTTCTGAATGGTTCTAGACATTATTATCTGTATCAGTCATGTGACATGTACCTCATAATACCATGTATTGTCCTCTATTTTATGAACATGGGGAGTCCTCTTTCCCCAGCTAGTGCTCTGAGGGTAGAGCTCCTATGTGACGTATTTCATTTATATCTTCTAGTCTACATCATTTACACTGTGCTGTGCACATTGTAGAGTACTAATTAAAGCTTATTCATTTATCTGAATTAGTGCTATGGGATCTGGAAACTTAAGACTGATCTGGAGAAACAGGACTTAGTCACACAAAAATGTTAAGCATGAATTTAAGTGTTGAAGAGGTGAATGGAACAAATATTTATTTTCCATGCCACCATGCCAAAAGTAAATCCTAGAGAATTTCACAACATAGGGAGATCTATGTAATCCAGATTATATGGAGGGGACTCTAAAAGAGGTGCAACTTCATCAAAATATTAAAGGATGTTTTGTAATTACATGTAAGAAAGGAAAAAAATGAATGTCCAATACAGTATATAGAGAGTTTAGGAACGAAACCAATGTGTATAAGGAGCACGAGGAAACTAGTTTAATCAGAATGAAGAGTTTACATTGGAGAGAAACGGGCAGTTAAGGAGGGTGGGGGCATATTGTCATGGTTCTTTAATAACAGGATGAAAAGTTTGGATTTTATCCAATAGACTAATAAGAAGCCACTGTAGTATACTGAGCAGTTGAGGGCTATGATACTTCTAAACAAAGTGGCTCTGCATATGACAGATTACGGAAGATACTATCAACAGAGAGTCTCATTAGATGGCTGCAGAAGTTATCGGCCAGAAAGGATGAAGGCTTAGGCAAAGAAGATAGCCCTGGGGAAAGAATGGAAGACATAGAAGTGAGAGAAATTTTGAAAAGTATAATCTTTGTGGGTTGACCCATACCCATCTCATGTGATGATTGGCAGCACCATTTCCTTTTTTTCCTCTAGGTTTCCCATTCAGTGATTTGGGGGATTTTGCATTCTGGCCATCTTTTTGAACCTTGCTCTAACTCTGAAACTTCAATTTCTAGCTCTGATATTACCCCAGCCTTAGCCTGTGCCCTTAGGCAAATCACTTATTCTCAGTGTTGATTTCTGTCCCAACAATTCAGATTTATACCTTGGTAAGCCAAGGAAATGGGGGAAAATATCATAATTATCTGTTTTCTATTATGTAAAACCTACCATCTATATTTATCTGTTTTTCTGTCTGTCTATCTACCCACCTACCTATTTACCTATTTCCTACTCTATCTCAAACCCACAAATATTAGTATACAATTCACATACAAAAACACAATAAATAAGAAGACCTTAAACTTGAAGGTTTTTCAGGATTTCGATTTGATTATTTAAAAAAAAATAAAACTGCTGTCGGCTTTGTTTGTGGAGAGGGTTTAGCAGCTCTGTTTACTCTAAAAGTAATCACTTCTTGATTCAAACTGCTTCACCAGTAAATAGAATATCTTAGGACATTAATTATATGGGAGAGAAGTCGGCAAGAAGTAGCTGTTACAATTCATTACTGTACAAGAACTAGCCAGAGATGGGAGAAAATGTAAAGACGGAGATAATTGTTATTGCCTTGGCTGCGTATGGGATTGGGATAGATGGATTGGAAATGGGTTATCTTTCTCCCTCATAATAAACTGGAACGTGCAGGGCAGAGAGAGGGAGGTTTAAGCAGTCACAAAGCACTGCATCAGACCAGCTACAGACTGTTTGCTCGAGACTGTACAGGAAGAAAAGGCATCTGAAGACTGGAGAAGAATCATCTTACAGAAGCAAAAAAAATGAGTTCCTTTTTTTTGATGCTCCCCACTTTCTCCAAGTTATCACTGGGAAATCAATGCTAGTCAAAATGTTATAGTGCAATGACCAGTGAGAGATTACTGGAAGTCTCTTAGGTCCACAGCCTCATTTTCCCCCTACCAATGTCTGTGCAGCACCATACCTAATTCATCCCTGACAACATGTTGTAGGACCATAGATTTAGAGTGAAAAGGAATACGTGAAACCACCTAATCCAACCCCATCACTTCACAAATAAGTAAACCTGAGCCATGGCCACAGTGGTAGTAAGTGACAGATACAGGATGTCAACCCAGGTCCTGTGATATTAAAGCCTGCGTTCTGTCCACTGGACTTTTTATAGGCTGTCTAACCTACAGTACTTATAGAAATCTCCAGGGTAACAGAAATTTTCCCTGTTCAAAAAAATGAAACAAGCAAAAAACAAAGAAAAAAGTTAAAATGCAGTGATGAAACCCAATAAATTAGACTGGGTATATAAGAAACCAACAAACAAGAAGGAAAAGTGAATTATATTGAGCTGGTATCAAAGAACCAAATATTTTTATGCAGTAAAGATAAACTATGTAAATCTTGAATATTTATCTTCTCCTTTACATGTTGACGATTATGATGATAAGTCATCGTCATCACCATCTTCACCACTGGCATTTTGGGATTTGCAAAATACTTTTCATGCATGATCTCACTTATGCCTTACAACAACCTGATGAGGTGGTTGCAAGTTTTATTACATTCCCACTGAACTCATGAGGAAACTGAGTCACAAAGAAGTTAGGTAACTTGGTCATATTTTTGCCATTTCACTTGCTTTCCACTGTATCCTCCAGAGCATCAGACCTTGTCATTTGTTCTGCCATTGCAAACTCTTAAGGGACTAAATCCTTTCCCCTTTTGAATTCCTGCTCTGAAGCCCTTGTTGTCCTGATTTTGTTGAGAATGTCACAAAACCACTATATATACCCAGTACCAGATATGTTTAAGATTCAATACAGACACACACACACACACACACATATATATCCACCTTGTTGTTACATGTATACCCTCTTATTCCTTCCCCAACTTTGACTCCTTTCCAGCTTTCCATCTTAAATGAAATCAATAATGCCATTTCTACTAGAAAAGACTACCCAATCAACTACTTAATGACTTTACTCCCTATCCCTGCCATTTCTGAAACCAAACTATCTCATTCGGGCCATCATTATGCTATATATGCTATTTCCTTCTATTTGAACATAAGCTTCTTGAGAACAAGAATTATTGCATTTTTATATTTATATCCCAGAACTTATTATACTAATTGGCACATACTCAGTACTTAATAAATCTTTTTTTTTTTTTACAAATTCACTTAATTTATTAATTCCCATGGGGACACAGGTAATATCAGATTTGAGTTGAAGCATTCCTTACCGTGAGCCCAGTACTCTGTCTATGGCATACTGCCTTTTTCATATGGAGGAAACAGATAGTTGGAGGTCCACAAGAACATACCCACATCTACATAAACATACATTCACATATACATACATGCATATGGACACAGGGATTCAACTCAAACATATATATATGTGTATGTATGTACGTGTGTATGTATATGTGTATATATGCATATATAGGGATGTATATATGTATACATGTATATATATGCATATATATTTTATGTGCACATACATGTGTATGTATGTTTATATGTACATGTATATTTATGTATATGTAAAACAAGGAAAAACGAAGAAGAGATGGAAGGCAGATGTCATTGGAAGGAAGAGCAGTATTTATTTGATGAAAGAGCTTAGAAGGCAGGAGGAGGAAAGTGTCATCCATGTAGTAGTACCTCCTATATTTGTGGAACCAACCTAACCAGTTTTGAGTCCTACTATGTGTATAGTAGCTCTTATCTATTTACCTACATGGATATGCATGTAAATTAAATCTGTTACAATTCTTTCCATGTACTAGGAACTTAATATGTTTGTTTATTATGCATACACATACATGTATAAATCTTCTTTGCATTCAACTAGATTCAAATAACTAAGAATGTCAGTCCAACAAGTTTGAAGGAAAGGTTACCCTCCAAGCCTTTATTTCAGTTTTGAGGTCTTGGATATTACTTTGGGTTTTGCTTCCAAATTTCTCTACCCTTTCTATAGGAATCCTGAATCTTCCTTTCCTGAGGTTCCTTTTGGTCCCTGGTGGGGGTTCATACTCCACTTGGCTTCTCTTCTTCCCCTCCTAGCCTACCTAGTGTGATATACTACAGAATACGAAGAGAGAGGGTTAGACTTCTGTGGAAAGTGTCAATTAATGCTTCATTTTTCACCATAATTGATAGCAGTTTCAGAGAGAAGCATGCTGTGTATGTGTTTTGTAAATTGTGAGTATGGTGACTGCTTCCTGAATCTTTCCTTTCTGATGCTCACTCATAACCTATCATATGATAATCACTCAGGAGAATACTAACTTCTAAACAATGGCACCTTCTCACCATGACATTGCCTCTCCCACCCCAACTGACCATACATGAAGTATGGGAATCCTTCTATATGATTACTGACTTCCAACTTCATCTATTAAAAAGTTATTTCAATAGGAATTCATAAATACACGTATACACATAACATCATATATATACACATGATATACATGTATTTTATGATATATGCATACATTTATTTGTATAAATATATGTACATCATTGTGTGCATATGGTATATATGTATGTATATATACTGTACCCAATGGCAATGACTACAATACTGAAAAAGAAAAAAAATAAAACTACAAAACAATTTAAAGAAATGTCATAAAAGCATAAGGACTAAGCTGGGTCCTTAGAGTGAGTATGCTCTGACCCACTCTTTCACAACTACACCTGCTACATTGCCCCTTAGGTTTCTAGGATTTGGGTGCATTCTTTCTTCTTACTTCCACTAGTTTGATTATCAGTGGCTGTGTTCTCTCCATTTTAGAGGCCAGTGACTAGTCTCTGGGGTCCATTTGATGGCTTAACATCAATTAATACAGAAAGACATTTACTTTGATGGTATAGCAAGAAATATTGTATGAACATTTCTCCCTAATACCAAGTGGGCACTCTTCACTTAGTTCCTACATAATTCTGGTTCCATTAAGTTTATATCAGGTATATGTATATATGTATTCATGCAATATATAATATACTAATCACATTAGTATATTATATACTACACAGTGTGTTGTTAAGCAAAACGATCTCCTTAGCACTTAGTTCAACAAGTGCCCTTGAAGAGTTTGGCTTTTGTTTGCGTTGAGTGATTCAGCTATTTCATTGAATCTTGTTAAGTGCTAAGCCCCAGGCCCAAGATTTGGGTGTCCTTAGTGCCTCCTTGCCTCAGGGGAGGGCTTAGTTTAGACATGAGTGTGAGTGACATGTCTGGGACAGCCAGGCAGGGCTCTTGGACCACGTGGGTTTGAGTCTGCCTCTTTGTGGTGATTTTGGGTCGCTGGGTGAGTCTCATGTGTGACTCACCCCTGATGCTGAAAAAGATATAAAAGCCAGGGGTTGGCCTCTTCTTCCTTGGAGCTCTGAGACACAGCAGGAGTGGCGCGTGACTCTGAGCCAGCCTTGTTGAGCTCCCGGCTGAACTCAGATGTTGATGGTTCCTTGGTAACTATGAATTGTATTGGGTCTGTCTGTTTGTAATTTAAGGGCTCTTGAGATGGTGT
>CM053622.1:299487317-299527693 GCA_028646595.1 Phalanger gymnotis
TACTTGAGTAACATGAAAATCTGTATTTGTTAATAACTATTTTTCCAATGTCATTATGCCTCCTCCCCCAAAACATTTTAGCCTTATTTCCAGGGCCAGCAAACTATCAGGGCTGGAGCTTCCTGAAATTATTAATTGTAACAAAGAACTACAGAGAAGCTTTTGACCTACAGTTATTGCCATGGACAAAACTCACCTGAACGCCCGCTTTCGTTCGTATCTGTGATATTCATGAGCCAGTGGGTAGAATGGTTCACTGCCTATCCCAATTGCTTTTAAATAGTTTGATACATCAAGTGTAATCTCAGTTAAAGTTCCTCCTAAGAACATTTTTAGAATTCAGCTCCAGTGCCTCATTGTTAATTTTCAAGTCGGTTATTTGAATAATACAGTGTTAGCAGAGGCTGTGGTGTCTGGAAATTACTGCTGGGGTATCTGAAATTCTTAATAACATATTCTGGGAAGCCCAGTAACTTCTGGGAAGAATATTAAATTAAAGGGAAAGGAAATACATCTTTGTGGGAATGCCCAAATGCCATTAGGACTGATTTTTTCTCAGGGAGGGTTTGAAAAGGTAAATCATTGTCTGTTTCCCATCTTCTCTTTCAAAATGTTTTTGTCCTTTCTAAGGAGCCAGAAGCTGATTGGATGAGGACAAAACCTCACTTTGGCTCTGAGTGTTGAAAAGTTGAATCCTTCTTCCCTGTGCTCTTTCTATCTACCCTATTTGTCTTACTTAAGATTTCACCTAGGCTGTGACCCCATTTATCCAAATTCCTGTGAATCTAGGTCCGAGCTCAGGGATAAGTATTATGTTTCCTAGTCTGACTATAATGCAAGATTGTTCGCATTTTGATCCATGAAGATTTATCTTCACAGAATCATATAATTTCAGATTTGGAAAGAACCTCAGTGATCATCCAATCCCATGCATTCTTAATACAAAATGATTTAATGGTATTTCTGAAGAGAGGCTGTCTACCTTTTTTTAATACCTGTAGTGATGGAAAATTTGTTACTTCCTAGGGCAACTCATTCCACTTGGGGGCAATTCTAATTGTTAGATAATTTTTCCTTTTATTACACATCAATTTCCCTTCTTCTAATTTCCACTCATTGCTACTATAATTCTGTCTTTGGGACCAAACAATAGAAGTACAATATAATACTTCCTTGTATTTGAAACATTCAAAATTTCAAAATCTTAGGCATACTGATTATGTCCCTTTATAAACCTTCCCTTCTCTGAACTAAGTATCCCATAATTTGAATAAAGATCCTTTTATGGTGTAGGTTTCTCCATCCTCCCCCCATATCCAATTCTTTGCAGCTGTCACTGCTCCACTGGGTTGATACCAATCCATTCTTAAAGCATCCTCAAAGCGTGACAGAACTGGCATCATGTATAGCCAAAGCTTCTGTTGTTATTCTTCATTACTGTTAGAGACTAGATCTGATCTTGCTTCTATGTGTAAGGAGAGAGAGCCTGGTTTCTTCAAGACCAGTTAAGTACCATCTGCCCTGGATTATTTAACCTGGCTAAAACTTGGATTTTTACTTCTGCCTATGGCCATCCCTTGATTCACCAATACCACCCTCATTCTCACTGTTTAGTTTCAAACTGGACCAGGTCATTCTTATTCTTATGAATTACTGGCTTCCTTTCACTCCTGCCTCCTGAATTTGTGACAGGTTTTCTTTAGGGACAAGAAGCCTAGATAGGGCTCTAATCCTCTAATAAAGTAGTGAAATAATGGATATGATTATTTCCATGAATGATTCAAAGTATAATACATCTATACCTGCCCAGACTGTGTGACTCTACCATGTCTACCTATACGTTCAGGGAGGCCATACTAGACATTGGGAACTTTCATATAAACCTTTACCATTGCATGGATAATGATGAAACATCCAGACTCTCTACTGGTTATCCTTTGCCTTAACCAGACTCTCCTTTTTTCTGGCCCTACATATCTCGGATGACATCCTTTATACTGTTCATCTAATAAAATGGTTATTATGACTCACTCATACACACTATGCATCTCTTCATTGCCTTTTTGGTGATACTCAATTTCACCATTTCAGAAACTAAAATTCTAAAACTTGTAGCCATACAAGCTCAATAGAAACTATTGGTGTTAAAAGGATAAGCTGTAGTTAAAAAGGCAAAGCTTGGGGGAGGGTCATTAAAAGTACAACCAAAATTGAACTAATTTACAAAATCCAGTGCAGCTTTCTCCACTCTTGGTGTTCAAGTCTGTTGCAGTGCCGTCCACTATATGAGTACTGATGGATGAGCTCATGGGCTTCCCATCTAACAGCATATGATAGTCTGGACAAGGGGCATTCTTCATCAATTTGATTTTTACTGTGAAAATTGTCCAGCCAAATTGTTTTGCAATTAGGTAACTTAGGGGCTCTGCAGTGTCTTAAGGTTTGATAAAATCACAACAATGTCATTAACAAACAGGTTCACCTGGAATAACTCACTACACACACAGATGCGCACACACACACACACATATATATATATATATATGTTTATATATATATATATATAGAGAGAGAGAGAGAGAGGGAGGGAGGGAGGGAGGAAGAGATGATAGATGGATAGATTTGTGTGCCTCCAGATAGATACACCTATTTATCCATCTCTAAATATCTGTCTATGTCTATCTAATCTATCTATCTTCTTCATCTGTCTATATCTATTTTTAAGATAGGGGAGGAAAGCACGTTACAATAGTAGAAGTGGACACAAAGCCAGGAGAATTAGAGTTCAAGTACCACTTCTATTATCTATGGGCTGTATAACCTTGGGCAACTAATATAACATTTCAGTATTCTAGTCTTGATTATTCAAACTTGTTGCAGTAGGGGTAAATGGCCCTTAATATTTAATAGCATATTTATCTTAAAATAATTTAAAATATAAAATAAATATTTAATAATAAAATACAATAAAACATAGATAATGTTAACATGTGGTTTTCTAAGTCAATATGTGACCTAAGTCAATAAGATCAATAAATAAGCATCCTTATTTATTGTTTATTTTCCTCTATTTCTATTTGAGTTTTATGCCATTATTCTAGAGAATTCTCTAAGGCTGTGTGCTACAGAGAAGGAGCTAACTTGCATTGATAGATGGGGCTTCTTTGCCTAAGAATTCTCATTACCAATTAAATCACAGATCTAGTCTCTAGTTCTGTATATCTTTACATAATCTCTAAATTGTCACGCAATGGCAATTTGAAGGCATTGCTTTGCAGTGTTCAGATAATTCTCCTAAGTGGATATACTTGAATTCTCTCTGGTTAGTTTGGTTCTGGCCCAGGCTGGAGTTTCAGAATTACACTAACAAGAGGTTGGTCTAGTAGTTAGTATTGTTCTCATCCGAGAGATTTCCCTGGATATGAAGCTAGGAAGCAACATGGAATAGTGGATAGAGAAGTCAACTTGGATTCAGGAAAACAAGAATTCAAATCCTGGCTCAGGCACTTACTAGCAAGGTGCCCTTGAGCAAGTCACTAAACTAATTTGAGTCTCAGTTTACTTTTCTATGAAATGAAATTGGACTCTTACTTTTAATGTCTCTTCCGGCTCCAAGGCTGTGAGTCTATGAGCCTATCTGTCCTGGGGGGAGTACAATTACATTCTGAAATATCATTATCTTGCTTGACCTAATTCAGGTCAAATCAGCAAATGCATAATTTCTAGAAACCTCAAAAAAGACAGGAAAAAAGAAAGAGAAAAGTAGGGTGAGAAATATTTGGTAAAATGGGAGGCAATATTTTTGGTTTTTCCTATTCTATGTACAGGACTAGCACTGATGGGGTACAGTCTCTGGGAACCTCCTTGAAGTCTTGTATCTTCCCTCTTGATTTGGCCTTCCCCTGAGGCCATAAGCCTTCCCTTATCACTAGGCCCAAACTAGCCTAGCCCTGTAATGTCTGCTATCTCCAGGTGGTCTTCAGCTATTTTCCACCCTTAATTTCACTCCTAGAGTCTGACCTCTAGTCACCCCAGTCCCATCAAGATCCTCTTAGACTCCTTCTCAAGACCCTCCCTAAATCCCTTATCTAGTCACCCCAGACTACTTAACCACCCCTCAATCCCGCCCACAATCTTTCTGTATGTAAGTCTCATCTTGCCTCCATGAAGGCAATCAGATTCAATCTAGCTCAGCTTAGATTCAATCTGGCCAGCAGGCATTAGTGTCACAAATGCTCACATTCCTTAAAAGTGTAGCCTATTGTGTGATCTCTTAAGAGTCTGGCCAATATAATGAATCTTTAATAAACTTTGTCTTTTTCTTTGGCTGAGAAGGCTTGAGTCGAATTCATTTGGCAGGACTCAGTGCATCAGTATTTTGGGGTCCCAAGCACCCATAAAAAGCTATGGTTCCCTAACCTCGTCATTTTGGTTAACCTAATCAGCACCACACTGGACATAGTACATGCTAGTGAAATAATGTACTTATCCCAATTGCAATGTTTTAGGAATCACCAAAGCCATGTTTACATAATCCCAAAACGATCAGCTGATTTTTTTCAAAATGATTCAGAATAGTTATTTGGTGCCATACAGGTTAAATACAGGATGGAATACAGGAAATACACGATGGCTTCTTTGCTCTTCTTTGCTATAATCCTTTGTTACAAAATTCAATAACACCTCTTGCTACAGACTGGGTAGCTGCAATTGTCCCATCAAATCCTTTCTGGTTGGCCAGATTACCAAATAGGTGAACAGAAACTGTGACCTAATCACACTTTGCAAACTTCTCATCTCTGTTGTGTGACTCTGTTCCCTGAGCCCTAGCACAAATTTGAAGTCAGACAGGCTCCAACTAGTGCCACACTGGAGTTCCTAAGCAATCGTCTTCTATTCTTCTGACTTTCACCTGCCAGGCCCTGTGCCAGCTCTCCCACCCCTGTGCAGATTTGCCCAATTAATAGTGCCCCATCCCTTGGCCAGTCATCCAACTCCTATATCCAGTCTGCTTTCAACAGACTGTTGCTCTGTGGTAGCAGCCCCTCCCACCTCCCAGGCTGAAGGTCTAACAAGTGGAGCCCAGCCCAGAGAAACAGGTCTGAGCTTTGCACAGCTGGAGGCTGCCCTTTGCAGGTCTTACAGAGCCACAGCTGTGTTCACAATATAGACAGCTTTGCTTTCTCTCTTCCTGTGTGGAGGATGGGATTTGTAATCCACACGGAAAATGCCTTATTTTTCAAACCCTGGTGAATCAACGTCTGCTGCTTAAGTTATTTTCAGAAATTATTAACTTATCAGGAATGGAAGAGGTCTCATTTCACTCTGTAGTGGGGCATTTTCTTCTAGAGAAATGGTATTCTTGGAGCTTTGTCTTGCTCTTTCCTTATTCAAGGTATACAACTAAATTTTCTCAAGCATCCCCAAACGAGACCCTCTCATTGGGTTCACAAAATAATTTTGGGCAAGCCTTTTGACCTCTGTGACACTGTTTCCTCTTATATAAAATGGTGTGTAAAATACTCATTCTGCTTACCATTGTCATTCTTCAGTTGTGTCTGACTCTCCATGACCCCATCTGAGGTTTTCTAGACAAAGATACTAGAGTGGTTTGGTATTTCATTCTCCAGCTCATTTTACAGATGAGATAACTGGGGCAAATAGGGTTAAATGAATTGCCCAGGGTCACAAAGCTAGTAAGTGTCTGAGGCTGGATTTGAACTCCTGTCTTCTGGCCAGACACTCTACCCACTGTGCCACCTAGCAGCCCTTACAAGATTGTTATTCATATGAAATAAACTAAAGTTCACAAACATGTTTTAGAAAATACAAATTGCCTATTAATCACTACACCTATTGCAATACTATAGTGAGCATGGAATATAGTTGGCATGGAATAAGTGCTTGTTTAATTGAAGATAAAGGCAGAAGATTATGAACACCTTGATTGAGCCAAAAGTGGAACCTTTTACAATGAAAGTAATAAAGAAGCTATACAATTATAAAGGTAAATGATTTGGAAAGTTTTAATAGAATTAATGGGAATATTTTAGGATTCAAAAAATAGGTTAATTCATTTAATCTGGTAAATCCCATTAAATATTTGAAATAGTCTTGGAGCAAATTATTTTTTTCCTTGGTATACAAGGCCCTGCATTTACTTACCTGCATGATTATACAATCTCTCATTTCCATAATTCAATTCATTTTGAGAAAGCATTTATTAACCCTTACTATGATTCAGAAACTGCAGAAGGCTCAGGATTGTTGTGTTTGTTCCTTGTTCTTGAACAGGACCGTGACATCAGGAAATGATGAAGTGACTTGCAGTTGACTTGGATCTGAGTGAGGGAGGGCTGTGTACCTCACCAGCCTCACTTTCTCCTCCAGAGCCATCTGGATCCAGTGGTCTGATATTCACCTGGAAGACTGGAGATGGCCCAGGATGCAATGGGAGACCCTGGCCCTTTTGGGCTAAGGACTTTTCAGGTTCTCACTTTGAGTGAGGTAAAACCCATTCAGTGAATAAGCCTCTTTAAGAAGTGAGTCAAAAGATGGCCCCCTTTAATAAAAAAAAAAAAATCAAACTGGTAGAGGAAGACCCTCAGGGTTGCTGGCTAAAAGAGAAAAGAAGGACAAACACAACCTGTGGATTTTCTCCCCCTCCCCCTGCCCTTCCCTCTCTCTCTCCCATTCTGTCCCTCCCTCTCTCCCTTCTCCTCTGTTCTCCCTCTCTCCCTCCCCTTCTGACCCCCTCTCTCCCTCCTCTTCTCCTTCCTCACCTGATTTTGCTCTGCCTAAAAGAGGGTACCTTTTGTTGGCTAAAAGCTGCCTCATTAACTTGGAGTTTACTGGCTAGGTTTCTTTCTCAAAGACCAAGTCTTAAACCCAATTCACTCTGGAGCTCATAGATTGGACAACAATAGGTCCCTGCCCTGCTAGCACAGAGTGAATGTAAATCATAAATAGTAAATAGTAGGCTCGGGAAATGCAAAGGCAAATAACAGTCTCTGCACCTGAGGGAACTTACATTCTATTAAGGGAAAGCAAATATATGTACCATTATATACCAAATGTAGGGCATAATTACAAAGTAATTCCAGGATGAGGAGAGAACACTAAAAACTGAGAAAATCAGAAAAGATTTCTAAGAGATGGCAGGTGATCTCTAAAAAAGCAAAAAAATTCTTGGGTTTGGATGTAGGGAGGACAAAGATTCTAGGCAGTGGGCAGTCTGTGCGAATGCATGGAGGTAGAAGATAGAACATCATATTTAGGGAATAAGTAACTGAGTTTGAGTGGACCATACAGTACCTGACAAAAATTAAGATGTAATCAGCCAGGAAAGATAGGGTGGAACCAGACTGAAGATGGCTTTAACTGCTATTCAAAAGAGTTTGTATTTCATTTAAAAGGCAACAGAGAACCACTGAAACTTGTAGAGGAGGTGAGGAAAATGGTTAGATCTGAGTTATTCAGCTAGGTGGCACAGTGGATACAGTACCGGGCCTAGAATCTAGAAGACTAGAATTCAAATCCAGCCTCAGATACACTAGCTTTGTAATCCTGGGCAAGTCACTTAACTCTGTTTGCCTCAGTTTCCTCATCCCTAAAATGAGCTGGAGAAGGAAATGGCAAACCACTGCAGTCTATTTTCCAAGAAAAACACAAATTGAATCACAAAGAACCAGACATGACCGAACAACAATAAAAGCTTTATAAATATCTTTGGGAAGGTATTTACCTACCAGATCCCTCCAATGAGGCCATTCTGCTTATGATTCCCAATAGTAGATTTGTTCCCTGCTCCCTACCCTCTCAATATAATCTTTACTTGTGTTACCAGCAGTTACCAGTAGAGCATGCCAATTGAGGCTTACTTTTTACCACTCAGTGTCTATCACATTTCCATCCTTCTCAGCATGCCTCAGGTAGCACTTCCTCCAAGTAACCACTGATTAATCATTCTCTGGCTTTGCATCCCCTCTGACTTTTTGAACAATTCATTTTATGGTACCCCATATTGGGATATTTCCTTCATACAGTAAGTCTTGGCTAACAATATAGACCTCAAGTCACATAAGGGAAGAGACTGAATCTACAAAGTAATTCATATTATCCATAATTCTGAGAAGTACAGGGCTATGTCAACAGTAGGCACTGAATGCCTCCTGCTCCCAGGCTAGCTTTTTTTGGGAAAAGCCTGGCAGACAGCCTCAAAGACTAGATTCTCAGCAAAGTTGAATTCATGGAATTTCAGTTATTTCATTTCATTAATGTATTTTTTGCAGCTGTAGATAGCAGGAAGTTCCTGGTAGAGCCTTTCCTTATTTGAAAATTCTTAACGATTTAACTCCCCTTACTCCTCCCTTCTCATACACACCAGGATGGAATGGAATTAGGTTTAAAAGTAGTGTATTTTTATAGGCAAAATAAATTACAAGCATGTCTTGCCCATAGTCACTAGGTAAATTGATTTCTGTGTACAAAATGTCCTTTCCTTGATTTGTTGATAAAATTTTAATGTTATACATGTTAGAACTATTAAACATATCCTCAGCGCATGGAACATTTGTTGGTGTTACCGTTCCTTCTTTTATCACTAGCTCTGTTAAGACTTTAGCATTATGTTAAAAATTGGGCAGATCATGGTTCTGGGAAATAAGATGCTAGCTGCAACCAAAAGGACCTTGTTACATCATGTTTACTTGCTTCTCTGAGCATTAGGCCTGAGGATGGAAAATAACTAGGCTGTCCTACACAAACTTTGAGGGAAATTGATGAATAGAACTTCAGAACCTATTATGCTTTGGATTTAATTCTCAAGTAGGGTGTTCTCAGGAATCTGGAGGCAGACCAAAAATAGAGGCAAAGAAGGCTGCTTCAGCAGATTGGGCTGAAATTTTATTAAAATCTAAGTGGTAGAGAAGTAAGTCTCGGCTCAGCTATCTGTCAGCATTGACATTTTTGGACTATGGATTGGCAAATAATGTTTGACAAGGTTAAGGGCAGGTCTAAATTGCCACAAAAAACATTTACCAAAGCAATTATTTGTTGTCCTTTTTTTCATTTTTTTTAAAAAAATTACGCATTTATTCAGACTTTTTATCCATCTTTTCCAGTCCTGCGATCTAATCAGGTTATTTGTGGTGGACTCGCTGTCCTTTAAACAAGCTATGTGCTCATGCCATATCCCTCTTCTAAAATACCCTTTCTCAATCCTTCTACTTCTCTAAATTTTACCTATCCTTCAAGGCCCAACTAAAGGCCCATCTCAATATGTTACTCAAGAAGTAATTCCTGGATGACTGCTATGTGTGGCAAACTTTGCTTAGGTCTTCTGGCTGAGCAAAATTATAAAACAATGGTTTCTTTACCTCCATTGCTTTTAGTCCAGTCAGGAAAACAAGAGAAATTCAATAATAATAATAGTAATAATAATAACTAGCATTTAAATAGTACTTCAAGATTTGCAAAATGTGTCCATGTTATTTCATTTGATCCTCAAAACATCCATGTAAGGAAAGTGCATTATCCCCATTTACAGATGATTAAACTGAGGCAGAGTGAGGTTAAAGACTTGCCTAGGGTTACACAGCTAGTAAATTTTTGAGGCACAATTAGAACTTAGGTCTTTATGCATGCAAGTCTAATACTCTTTCCACTGTGAGGAACTAGCTGTCAACGATTGAAGACTTGTAGTAATGGTGAACAGTTAAGAAAAAAATGGTACATAGCTAAATACTAAGTCATGAGGCAAAGATTATGAGAGTTATAAGGAATAAGGAGTGGGAGAGAACAATTTGCAGCTGGAGTAGAGATAGAAGCCTTCCTGAAAGAAGAGAGATCTAATTTGGGTCTTGAATAATGGAAAGGATTTGTATAAGTAGAAAAGGCAGAGAGAGAAATTTTAAGTGAAGAAAACCAAATGACTAAAAGGTACAGGAATGCCAAAGAACATCCTGTTATCTAGAAACATCATGGCCTTTCTGTCTTCATTTTTCTCTCTCCTTTGAAATTTTACAAGACTAGTATTTGTAACACTCATTTGGGCTTGTATTATGAGATATATTTTCATGTATGGCAGTCTTACTGCTCCTACTAGATTCTAAGTTCCTTAAAGGCAAGGGCCATGTTTTATATGAACTATCTTATTTGAATCTTGAAATAGACCTCTGATTTGGGTAATAGAGAAATTACTATTCTGATTTTCATAAATTTGGAAAATGAGTCCCAGAAAGTTCCAATGAGTTAACCAAATCAAGTCAGCAGACCCAAACCTACATTTCACATGGCTAAAAGAGCTAGCACATAGGAGTTTTGATCTATTGTCATTGCTCTTTGAAAGATATCAGAGAAAAGTGGTTCAATAACACTAGAGAAGGGCAAATGAACCAATATTCAAAAAAGAAAAAGAGAAAGGAGCTGGCAAGGAAAAACTTAGTAAGCTTGCCCTCACTTAATTAATAAACATTTAGTATGTGCAGGGCACTGTGCTAAGCCATTTACAATTATTATCTCATTTGATCTTCACAAAACCCGTGATAGTTAAGTGTTATCATTATCGTCATTTTGCAGTTGAAGAAACTGAGGCAAACTGAGGTTAAATGAATTGCCCAAAGTCACCCAGCTAGGAAGTTTCTGAGGCCAGATTTAAAATCAGATCTTCTGATTCCCAGCCTGATATTTTATCCATTGTGCCATCTAGCTGCCCCTGGAAAAAAAATAATGTAAAAACCCCATAAAATGCTTTAGAGATGATTTGTGAGATTGCAGAAATTCATGTAGTAATCATTAAAAGACAGCATGGAATCATCAAAAAAAATGTCAAGGCAAATTAACATCATTTCCATTTTTGAGAGGTGACTAGAAACATCAGAGAAATGCTATGGACACAGTGTACTTTGATTTTATTTGACAAAGTATTTTCTGTGAAGCTTGCATATAAAGGAGAGAGTTATGTACTAGATTATAGTTCAGTTAGGTAGATTCCGAATTGTCTGAATCACTAGATACAAATCATTTAATGTCAACTTAGAAGAAAGTCACCTTTGGACCTATTCAGGGATACATCCATGGTTGTGTGGTATTCAAGATTTTATGAAGGACTTGGAGGATGTTATAGATGATGTATTTGCCAAATGTTGCAGATGACAAGCAGCTGGGAGGAATGTGGAATGATAGAATTCATATCCAAGAAAAATCTTGACAGGTTTCAAATGAGTCAAATCTAATGATATGAATTAAATAGGTGTAACTCTAATGTTCATCACCTGAGTTACAAAAATCAACTTCAGAAATATAGGATAGGGAAGGAATGACTAGAATGCAATTGCTATGGAAAAGACCTGGGGGTCTAAGTAGATTACAAGCTAAGTGAGTCAAAAGGGTGATATCACAGTCACAAAATAATAATTCTATTATAGGCTTCATTAAGAGAGGCATAGTGCTCAGAATGGGGGGGTAGCTGTTTTATACTCTCACCTAGCCAAACAACAAATATACTAACATCTTTATTTATGGGTACCACATTTGGGAAAGAAATAGATAACCTCAAGAACACTTAGAAAAGTTTCATCACCATGAGATAGGACTTACAAATATGACACAGAGATTTATAGAAGGAACTGGGGATGTTAGCTTAGAGACAAGAATGTTTGGGAAGTTGTACATGGTTATAGTTTTCAAGTATTTGAAGGGCAACAAGATGAATTAGAACATTTTTATTTGACTCTTAAGGAAGAACTAGGGGAATAAATTTTAGAGAAGATTTCTGCTTGATGGTAGCAAAATATGTCTGTCAGCTCAACCTATTCCAAAGTGGAATGATCTGCCATGGGAGTAATCATATCCCTCATCCTTTAAATATTCAGAGGCAAGGATTAAGATAGGTGTAGGATTCCACTTAGTATATCTTCTCATTCTATCTAAAAACACAAAAGGAAATTTGGCATAATTCTAGAAAGGAAAAAAAAGTTATATACAAATAATTAGAAACAAGGCAGAAGAGATGATCCTCCCATCTGTTGGAATCTACAAAGAACTACAAAGAGAGAGAGAAACTCTGCTTGGCAGACCACTGGATGAGGAAGAGCTTTAAAATAAAGTGATAATGATCTGTTCAAAGTTAGTGATATGTGGGAGAGACATATAAGAAAGTACAGCTGGGATAATGTCCAGTGCTAGTTTTAGCACAGTGGCTGGCATATAGAAGGTGCTTAATAATTGCTGGTAGACTACTGACTGACAGGAAGTGCTTAATGAATCATCACTGACTTACCACCCATTACTTTCACTGGTGGATATTGTTTTTGTTTTAGCTTTATTTTTAATTCCCTAATTTCCCTTAAATGAGTTCTAGTTGCTATTATTCATCTATAAATGAAGTTTTTCTTCTTTGATGTTTGTGCACTACGTACTTGAGAAAGGAATGGGTGATAAATCAGTGATGATTCATTAAGTACTCACTATGTGCCAATCACTGTGCTAATTCCTGAAGATGTGAAGAAAGCCAAAAGCAGTACCTGCTCTCAAGAGGCTCACATTCCAATGCCCTGGGAGATACAAATAGTTAAGTTCCCACATTATCTGGGTATAGGTGATGTGCCAAGGAATTATGGAATTCCCCAAAGTGCGACTGGTCCTTCTCATTCCTCTGAGAAAAAGTTATATTTATAATTATATATTTATCATTGTATTCCTCATGAGGCATAGAAGAAGGAAAAAAGCATAATGACTAGTGAAATGCCTACAATATTCATGAATGTAAGGGTTTTTTTTGTATTTTTGGAAAGGGGAAAAAATCAATGGATATTTCCCAGGCCAATATATTTGCAGCCTTAGTAATTTCTGAAAATTAACTGTATGACTGTCATCATTTTAACTTTGTCTGGTGCATCCATCCATATCTATGAGAGACCCTGCGCATAACAGTCTAATACTGTAATGTAATCTGATTATATAACCTGCCAGCATTATGGGATTCTGACCTTTGCTTTATTTTATGGAATACAATAAGGCCTACACAGACAAACTGAACTTTAGTTCAAAAAGGCTTTCAGAGAAAAGTAAGAAATTTGGTAGGAAAGAAGGATAAAAGAAAAACAAATCTTTTCTAGCCTTTGCTCTGTCTTCCTATCTTGGTACGCATCCCTAAAGCAACTGTATGGCTGAAGTGAGATAGCCTGTTTCCATTGTTCCTCTGTTGAAGTCTGATAAGATCCTCCCTCTGTACATATTTTGCCTTTATCTCCAAATTCCTTGTGGCTTTAGGTTCTTCTTCTGGCTTAATGACTTTATTTTCCCCTTTCTTTTGTTTCTCAGTATCTTTTTGGGTTATGAGATCTTTGCTGATTTCAGGAGTTGGTATCTTTTTTTTTCCTCCTTGAGTCTCTTTCTTCTTTTTTAACTGATTGGTTTAAAGGAGTGAGAGAAGAGTATCCAAAGAACATCAAAATTTTCTTTTAAATATTCTTTCTTTTTTGTTTTGTCTAGGTTCCAGTATTTGTGCTATTTTCTTTTAGAAACCAATAATAATAAAAATTTATTATCATAGCCAAATCTGATCGTTTAGTAATTTTATCCCATTAGACCACTGTTCACTTTCTCAGATAATTTGTGAACAAACCAAAACTGATGAGGCTTTTTTTGTTGTTGTCGAAGAAAATGGATAAATACTTTACAGGATGACCTGCCTACAGTCTGTACAAGATTAAGTTGGTTTTCTTGCCAGTAGACAGATGTCCCTAACCCTTGCATTGCAGTGCAGAGACTGCAAATTCTAAGGAAGAAATTTTATACTGGAGGGAAGCCAATAAATAGGAGTACAATGTAGTTGGCACCTTTTTCAATATTAAGATCTGGTCACTGTGCTTTACCTTCATTACTAATGGCGGTCTCTGCAAAGAACTGTCTAACAATAGTGGAAGTTAAAAAGCGAATTGGAGCTCTAAGCAGTGTTTCTTGGAAGATCCAAAAGAGATACAATGGCTCAATATGAAATACCTATGGGGTAGGAGACAGAAAAGATAATTGTAGGATCTGCACGAGGATTTAAGAGAATGAATATTCAGAAACTGAAAACTATGATTTGGCTCAATTCATATTAATTCACTAATTATTTAGTAAGTATATCTAACTCTGTGGAAGAAGTAACATAGGATATGAGTGTGTACTCATCATCTCTTCCTGCAGAGAATTTAATGTAGTTAGGGATATGAGATTGTTACAAATTAACCCATTTGTTAGCCCATTCACCTCCAGCACTAAATTCTGTGTCCCAAAGACCAATTACATGACTCTCTCTCTCTCTCTCTCTCTCTCTCTCTCTCTCTCTCTCTCTCTCTCTCTCTCTCTCTCTCTCTCTCTCTGTATATATATACATATAGATATATAGATATATATAGATATATAGATATGTATATATATATGTATGTATATATATATATATATATATAATAGAACAGAATGAAAAGCATACATGTATAGTAGGGACTGGTGAATACTAGATATATAGTGATAACAGGAGAGTATAATTCATGGGGGAGTTTTAGGGAAAGCTTTATGCAGGAAAGGGGGCTTGAAAGATTAGAAGAGAGGAAGAGAATAATATTCCTTATATCTCATTTAATTCTAGATTTTAACAAACAAAATTAAAATGAACCATCACTTAAAAGAACTAGTGGATTTGAACTCTCTTTCCCATTTAGCCTAAAACCAAAAACATCATGAATAAGGTGACACAGTTATTCTTAATATGATTTTAAAAAAAGTGAATGTAGATTACTGATTGTTTTTGTCTCATCTACTCATTTGTTGATTACAGATATATGACCCAGATTCATGCATGATAAGGGAGTACAAATACTGCCCAGGGCAATAAAATAATAGCTAATATTCATATAGCATAAGCATTACTATTTGATTTTATAGAAAAGGAAATCTCAATCCAAAGAGGGCTAGTGGTTTTCCTAGGCCTCACAGAGAGTAATTGGAAAGAGCCAAGACCAAGTCTTTTCACTAGAAGTCAAAGTCTTTCTGCACCAGATAAGTGGTACAATAGATAGACCACTGGGCCTAGAATCAGGATGATCTGAGTTCAAACACAGCCATTCATTCAGCAAATATTTACTGAATGCCCACTGGGAACAATGTTTAGACACTTGCAGTATTCATGACCTTGGGCAACTGATTTATCCCATTTTACCTCAGTATCCTCAATTATAAAATGAAGATGATAATTAGGTTGTTGTAAGTATCAAATAAGATAATATTTGTAAAGGGTCTCCCACAGTGCCTAACACATAGTAGATTCTTTATCTTTCCATTCTACCTCACTGACCACAGTTATACCCTACCTGATAGAACAGAATTTTATTATAAATCAATATTTTTGGATGGCTACTGAAAAAAATTAAAGTTAAGATGCCATAATAAAATTAATTTCTTTTTTTCAGTTTGCAGGGAATAACAACTCTGCTCTAACCAGGACTAGTCAAGCCACATCTGAAGTACACATCTAGTTATGATTCTACATTTTGCAAGAAATATGATAAACATGAACATGTTCAAAGACAGAACAAGAGTGGTGATAGATCCACAAGCTGTGCCACGTAGGTGAAGAAAATAATGCAGTTTACCATAGATAAAATAAAATTAAAGGGAACATGTTAGTGATTTTTAAACACTTCTTACATTGTAGCATATAAGAAAGGGAGCAGATTTTTTTTGTCATTCCAAAAAAATAAAATTAGTGGGAAATGGAAGTTATAAATATATAGGTTTCATCTCAACATAATGAGTTCTAGTCAACAGAACTATTTGAAGATGCAAGGGATGGATGTACTTTTGAAGTATACCCATCATATGTGGTATTTAAGAAGAATCTGAATCTTCATCTTTTGGGCTCAGCACAGAAAAATGGCACGTTGTGCTATGTGTCCTTTAAGATCCTTCTGAATTTGAAAATACTAAGCTACGTATTATTGCCTGTACGGTACCTTCGGCCTTGTCCCCAGTGGGAATTTAGTACATACTTGTTGAATGAACGAATATGTACATGAATGAAGGAATTTTAGTTATATTTATAACACTGGCTAATTTTTATAACCAATTTCAATAATTTATAATAACTTTCAGTTATCAGTAATGAGTCATGGGTTAAACATTTCTTATGACAACTTACAACTGTTCTCAACCCTGTGAGCAAATTTCTAATGATGTTGGGAATATCCTCCAGAGAACTCCTTACATCTTGTTTATGTTTTAAAAAAAATAATCCCATCAAAACACACCATACTCTGACCCTCCTGCCCAACAGTAATAGTAACATCCATTTATATCTTGATTAAAACCCAAAGTGCTTTAAATATTTCACATAAACACATTGGTTTATTTCTTTCCTAATTCCTGTGGCCACTTTGTTGGCAGGAGCCAATGCAGAGGAATCCAAGATCTATTGATTTCTTTCTTCATGACTATTTAATCAGTTAAAGTGTGTACCACTTGCAAGTGCCAGAGATGCTGGTTACATTTTAATAAATGTACTCTTTGGTCGATCAATAATTCCCAGGAAAAAAAAGAAGGAAAAAAGAAAGAAAAAAGTGCTGTTCTATCATATGTTAATGGGTAGAAAATCTTTTTACTCTCGTCAGTCATCATGACAAACAAGAATATGAAAAGTGTTAATGAAATGACCAACTGTCTATAAAATGAAAGACTTGCAAGACAGTCTCCTTTCTTCCCTTAATTTGATGAAACAAAATGGAAAATTACACTAGTGCCCATCTAGCGTGAAATGATGTTAACAAGCAGAAAACAAATGCTATAATGAAGGGCTTCTAGGATGTACTATGTATAGCCTTATTTGTAGAGGGGGAATTACCGGGCAGAGCTTTAGCCGTAAGCAACATCCCACCCCCTATGGTGGTGGATCACAGCTATCATCATGTCCCCTGGGAAGTATGGCCATTTGGCACAATACGACAAATTGGTGTTCGCAGCATAACAATTATCCATGTGCTGCAAACAATAGGCCATACAATTGCCATGGTACCCAGGCTCCCATCTATATGGGCAAAATAAAATGACAAAATGGAACAATTATCAGATAACTGAAGCAAGAGGGGGAAAAAATCCCCAGCATGTAATTGGAAGGACCAGGGAGAGTAAAAAGGAATATAGGTATGACACAGTAAGTAACATTTCATTAATTTGGCATGACTAGAAAGATCAGGATCCAGATATTCTTCAAAACCATTTTTGTTAATGTAAATACTAATATTCCTCAAATGTTTGACATTTTCCTGCCTTCTGAAATGGATCATTCTGGACATTTTATGAACTTCTTCATGACTCAAAGTCATAATTTGGATTATCACTTACTAACTTACTAACTCACATATGCCAACCCAATGTGGTTTATAATAAAGTTTTAGTACTATAATGTTTCATGTAATGAGCAAAATTCTTTGTAAAATCCCTAAACCTACTACAATCCTTTGGCTGAATTTGAATTTGTTTCATTACTCCTGCAGAACTAGTTGTTTCTCATGGCATTACCTTGATTCTCAGTGTATACAAAATATACTGGTGCCTTTTATCACACTATCAACAATATTATTTCTTACTACTCTAGCATACCTTTATTTAGCTCCTCTTCTGTGACAACATTTGATAAGTAACTTCTAGAGAAATAGATCACCATAGTACTTACTAGGATTGTTCAGAATTTATATCAATAGCTAATACACTCCATTGTTCATCATCCCACTTAGTATTGTCTATATAGCTAATGATACAATTTCATGAAGAGGAAATTAATTCAGTTTTAGGAGAGGTATAGTAGCACAAAGGACAAGCCATTACTTGAAGGCGACTTGCTTTTAGAAGTTGGAAAAGTCATTTTAGAGATCAGAAATGATGAAAAGCTGGAAAGAATCTATGCACCCCAAATCTGCCCCACAACTACTCAATCAAAGATTGAGGAAGAGTACCAGAAAAAGTCGTGATTAGAAAATCTAAGGAGAAACAACAGTGGGTCATTTTTTTTTCTAATCAGTAAAGGAGAAATCCAGAGGCCTACATGCATTGAGAAAGGTGTCCATTCAAGAAGTACTGTGTAGAGTCTACCATGAGGAGATAAAATTAGGACTTCCTATTGTCAAAGCAGAGGGAACAGAAAGTAAAGTAGTCTGGAAGATATTTAAAAAAACTTACCTGTGAAATGGTTCAAGGACATAATTTAAGGATCATTGGACTATCTGAAGGTCATTATAAAAAAAAGGAAATAAAAAGAAAAGGAACCTGTATATTTTTAGTTAAAAAAATAATGAAAGAAAACTGATCAGAGCTATTACACAAAGGGAGATAAGAAAAAAATAGAGAGAATCCAACTCTTTAAAGAAACTTTAAAATTGAACTATCAAGTATATCATACAAGACTTTAGTTAATTGGATTTAAATAAAGATGAAAACCAGAATACAATTATGAAAAATGATAAAAATGCACAAAAACTTAAAATCCATAAGGAAAATTTTAATGATTGTATGCTAATGAAATTGACAAGTTAAATAATATTTATAAAAATATAAAACTATCAAATTAACTAAACAAGAAATAGAGAATTTAAATAACACTATTTCAGGAAAAAAAATTGAAAAAGACATAAATAAACTCCCAAAGTTTTTATGTGTGAGAAAACACAGGTTTTCTAAATAAATTTACAAGTTAATTATATAAAATATTTAAAGTGTAAATAATTTATAATAATTTAAATTTTTTTAGAAAAAATAGAAAAAATATAATATCTGACCACAACATATTTATGATACAGATATAGTTTTTATGCCAAAATCCAGGTCTAAAAACAGACCAAGAAAACTAAAGATGAATAACTCTAATTAATTTCAATGACAAATATTAAAATTCAGCACTAGTAAAGAGGCTGCAATAAGGTACCAAAAAATTATATAGAATGGTTAGATTCATGCCAAAAATGCACAGTTGGTTAAGCATTAGGAATAATTTAAAGATAATAGGCCATATTAACAACAAGAACAACAAAACCATATGATTTATCAATAGATATAGAAAATCATTTGGCAAAATACAACATTGCAGAATAAAAAAAATTTAAAAAATTGGAAACCATGGGAATAAATGTACTTTTCTTTATATGGTAAGTAGTATTGCCCTAATACATAGATCCAGAAATATATTTGTTGATGATTAACTAGTAGCCTTTCCATTCAGATCAGTAGTAAAGCAAGGATTTCCACTGTCACCACCACTATTTTTTTTAAAATATAGTAAGGTCATCTTTGATATAATGTGCTAGAAATTACAGCTATTTCCATGAGACAGAAAAAAATAAACTGAGGATAAAAAGCATTGGCAAAGAGGAAATATAATTCTCTCTTTTTGCAAACTGCATGATTCTTTAATTACATATGCTGAGTTAGGAAACAAAAAAAAATTTTAAAAAGTGAGCAAATTTGCAATATGTAAAATGAATCCATAGTAATCATTAACATTTCTTTGCATTACCAACAAAACCAAACAGGAATAAAAGGAACTATAATTTATATTCAAAATACATGAAGAATATATAAAATCCTAGCAAGTCAACCTACCAAGACAGCAAAGAAACTATATGAATGCATGTATAAAAACACTTTTCAAGAAAAGAAGGACAGATCTAAGTAAGTGGAGAACAATAAATTGTGCTTGAGGAGATGAAGCCAATATGTTACAAATATCAATAAAGCCTAAAATAATTTAGTTTTTTGATATCTTATTATAAACCCCCCTACTAATGTATTCCTTTATGGAACTAGAATAAAATTATGAAATTCTTTTGAAGAATAAGAGAATCTGAAAGAAATATATTTTTTAAATATCTACAGGAAGAGGGCCTAGTTATTAACAAATCTCAAAGCATACAACAAAGCAGACATTATCAAAATAATTTGGGACTGGTTAAAAAATAGACGATTAGATCACTGGAATAGTTTAGGCAGTCAGTGCATAGACACAAACAAACCTAATAACTTCTTATTCATTAAACCCAAAGACCATAGCTACTGGGGTAAAAATTCTCTATTCAATAAAAACTCCTTTGTAAGTTGGAGCAGTTTGAAAGAAATTAGTTATATATCAGCATTTCACAACATACACCAAGACACAATTCAAATGGATCTATGACTTAGAAATTAAAGATCATAAAATAAACTAAATATTGGAATTACCAAATTAAATCCCTATGTGTCTTGGATTTTACAGTATATATTCTTTTTCATTTTTTTTTTGATGATTTCTTTGTTTTCCCTACTGAAGATCAGTGACTTCCTTCAATTAGCTCTTTGATTTCTTCATTTAAAAGTTCTGGGACGTTATCTTGTGCCTTTTAAAAAAATGATATTTAGCATCTTTGACTTGTAGAATATTTTTCTTGGCTACCTATTTGTCATAAAGTTTTGCTTTTATAGACCACAAATTGTCTTTGAATACTTATTTTTTAAATAAAAATGTGTTTAATTTCATTCATTCCAGATTGTCCTTTATTTCTGTGCAATTACATTCTAAGGTATCTCTTTTTATTCCTTTTGTGAGACTTGCCACTAAAAAGTAATGAATTTATTATTTTTTCTATCTTATTGATGATCGTGTTTAATTGCCATCAATTGTGCTTTTATGTTTTCTATTTCTCTTTTGACTCATTCAGAAACAGCGTGTCATTGTTTTATAATTTCTTGGGAGTCAATATTATCTAAGATATTCATTCCACTTTTTCTGCAACATTTATTCATATTTGTACAGATTAATTTATATAATCTGGAGGCCATATTTCTTTTTGTTAGCAATGTCTTCCCTGTTTGTGTATGTGGTTATGCTCAAAGTCTTTAACTGAGATTTTTCTTCCTGAAATCTTGGTAATTTTAATAATTTTCTTATGTTCCCCTACTTCTCACTTTCTGACTAATTCCCCTTGGATAATGTTTCTTCCCACTCCCAGGCCAGGGGTTAGACTTAAAAGTTCTCTCAACCTCCTCCTTTGCTGAGAAATTTATTCTTCTTCTTTCCCCCAATTAACTTCTGGGAGACATAACTGATCTCAGCTCGATATCAGTTCACCTGCTTTATTTTTGGTGGGGACCCATAGAGTAGTTCCCTGCTAATGTTCTGTCTATTCTTCAGTTCCAAGGCTAAGCAGTGTTTCTACATTATCATTCCAGGAAGATCAAGTTCCCAGCTTTTATTGTTCCATGAAGCACAGAAAGAAAAGTGTTGAGTTATGTTGTAACCATAGGATCAGCTTATTCAGCCCTGTGAAATTGTGGTATCTGGTGGGAAAATGGTTGCTGAATGACTATGTGAAAGATTAGTGATTAGACTTTTCTCCTGTTACTTTACTGGATTATTACTTCTTTAGGATAATTGATATCACAACATGGATATAGCAGAAATTGATTTATCCCTTTTACATAATTCTTATTTTGGAGAGATTTCAGAGCTCGTGAGAATCAGCAAAATTTTTAGTCCCTTATCTTGCTGGTAACATATCTCAGATGTTGGAACTCGTCCAAATTTATAAGAAAAAGATCTATTCTACAATTTATATATGATCAAGTTTTATGGGCAGGCAGTTTTCAAAATAAAAAATCCAAATTATCAAAAAGTATATAAAAATGTTCCATGTCACTAATAATTAGAGAAATGCATATAAAAGAAAGTCTGGGGTTCTTTATACATTTATTATATTAGAAAATATGGGTGGTAGGTCCAAGATGGCAGAATAGAAGCAGGGACCTTATTGAGTTCTCCCCCAAACCCCTTGAAATACTTGTAAAAATGGCTCTAAACAAATTCTAGAGTAGCAGAAGCCAGAAAATTTGGAATTCAGAATCTCGTGCAAGTGAATGTTGAAAACTGAAAATAAATAAATTTATATTTAAAAAAGAAAATATGACAAATGATGGGGAAGGTGAGGAAAAATAAGCATACTAATGCATGTTAGTGGAACCATCAATTTATCCATCCATTCTAGAAAGCAATTGGTTGCTTCGGCCTAACATTCAATAATCTGTACATTCACATCGAGCCATGAATATCAAAAATACCACAAAGCACTATATCACGAATAGAGCAAAGTAAGTGGAATAGGTACAACATAAACAAAATATTTATAGTAACTTTTAGTAGTTTTAGTAGTTTCAAATAGTTCAAAAAAGGGAATGCCCATTAATGATGGAATGGCTGCACAAATTATGTTATAGGAATATAAGGAAATATTATTGTGCTATAAAATAACGAAAGGAATGGTTTCAGAGAAATCTTAGAAGACTTTTTATGAAGCAAGGCAAAATGAAATATGCAGAAACAAAAGAACAATTTATACAGTATTACAACCTGATCAATAAAAATAAAAGTTCAATAATTAGAAAAGAAATTTCCATTTTCTGGGAGAATTCTGTGAAATTATGAGACTGCATTAGATAATTTTTTTTTAATGTTTGAGTTTGGCATTTTGTTTCTATTTGTTTTTGTTATATTTTATAATTTAATATTTTAATTGTCAACATTGATTTCCATGAGATTTTGAGTTACAAATATTCTCCCCATTTCTAAGCTACCCCTCACCCCAAGAAGGCATATATTCTGATTGCCCCATTCCCCAGTCAGTCCTCCCTTCTGTCACCCCACTCCCCCCACATCCCTTTTCCCCTTACTTTCTTGCAGGGCAGGATAGATTTCTATGCCCCATTCCCTATATATCTTATTTCCCAATTGCATGCAAAAACAACTTTTTTTGAGCATCTACTTTTAAACCTTTCTGTTCCAAATTCTCTCCCCTCTTCCCTCCCCACTCACCCTCCCTAAGAAGGCAAGCAATTCAACATAGGCCATACATGTATCATTATATAAGACATTTCCACGATAACCATGTTGTGAAAGACTAACTAAATTTACCTCCACCTTATCCTGTCCCCCTTTACTTAATTTTCTTCCTTGACCCTGTCCCTTTTCAAAAGTGTTTGCTTTTGATTACCTCCTCCCCCTATCTGCTTTCCCTTCTATCATCCTTCCCTCTTATTCCCTTACCCCCTACTTTCCTGTAGGGTAAGATACCCAATTGAATGTATATGTTATTTCTTCCTCAAATCAAATTGCATGAGAGCAAGATTCACTCATTCCCCCTCTTCCCTTCCAATAGAACTGGGTTTTCTTGCCACTTTTATGTGAGATAATTTACCCCATTATATCTCTCCCTTTCTCCTTCTCTCAATATATTCCCCTCTCACCCCTTAATTTTATTTTATTTTTTAGATATCATGCCTTCATATTCAACTTACCCAGTGCCCTCTCTAAATATGTGTATGTATATTCCCTTTGAACTACCCTAACACTGAGAAAGGTCTCATGGATTACATACATCATCTTTCCATGTAGGAATGTAAACAAAACAGTTCAACTTTAGTAAGTCCCTTATGATTTCTCTTTCTTGTTTACCTTTTCATGCTTCTCTTGATTCTTGTATTTGAAAGTCAGATTTTCTATTCAGCTTTGGTCTTTTCATCCAGAAAGCTTGAAAGTTCTCTATTTCTTTTTGAAAGTCCATATTTGGCCTTGGATCATTATACTCAGTTTTACTAGGTAGGTGATTCTTGGTTTTAATTCTAGCTCCTTTGACCTACAGAATATCACATTTCAAGCCCTTTAGTCCCTTAATGTAGAAGCTGCTAGATCTTGTGTTATCCTGATTGTGTTTCCACAATATTCAATTTGTTTCTTTCTGCCTGCTTGCATTATTTTCTCCTTGACCTGTGAACTCTGGGATTTGGCAACAATATTGCTAGGAGTTTTCTTTTTGGGATCTTTTTCAAGAGGTGATTGGTGGATTCTTTCAATTTATATTTTACCCTTCGGTTCTAGAATACCCAGGGAGTTGTTCTTGAAAATTTCTTGAAAGATGATATCTAGACCCTTTTTTTGATCATGGCTTTCAGGTAGTCCAATAATTTTTAAATTATCTCTCCTGGATCTATTCTCCAGGTCAGTGGTTTTTCCAATGAGATATTTCACATTGTCTTCCATTTTCTTGTAAAGTCACTAGCTTCCACTTGCTCCAATCTAATTTTTAAGGTGTTTTTCTTTTCTTCAGTGGTCTTTCAGATCTCCTTTTCCATTAGGCTAATTCTGCCTTTCAAGGCATTCTTCTCCTCATTGGCTTTTTGGAGCTCTTTTGACGTTTGGATTGGTCTATTTTTAAGGTGTTATTTCCTTCAGTATTTTTTGGGTCTCCTTTAGCAAGTTGTTGACTTGTTTTTCATGGTTTTCTTGCATCACTCCCATTTCTCTTCCCAATTTTTCCTCCACTTCTCTTACTTGCTTTTCCAAATCCTTTTTGAGCTCTTCCATGGCCTGAGACCAATTCATATTTTTTTTGGAGGCTTTTGATATAGACTCTTTGACTTTGTTGACTTCTTCTGGCTGTATGCTTTGATCTTCTTTGTCACCAAAAAAAAAAAGATTCTAGAGTCTGAGTCTGAGTCCTTTTTCACTACCTGTTCATGTTCCCAGCCAACTACTTGACCTTTGAGCTTTTTGTCAGGGTATGACTGCTTGTAGAGTAGAGAGTACTTTGTCCCAAGCTTTAGGGGCCTTTTGTTGCTGTTTTCAGAGTTACTTCTATTCCACCATCAAGACAAGCTCTGCCACAGTAGAACTCCTCTTTCCCCAAGAACTGCCAAATAGGACCATGACCCTGATCCAAGCAGGGCACAGCAAGAGAACCTGCCTCTGTGCCAACAAAATGTTCCTTGCACTCCCTCTCTGATCTGCCACTTGATTCTTCCCACTGTGTGAGCCAGGGACTGCATAAGAAGCCGACACTGTAGCTCTGGAAGCAGCCACAGGAGCTTCCTGCTGCTGCTCCCACTTCCACCACCACTGCTGCGCCACCTCCACCACCCCTCTGGCTGAAGCCAGTCTGCTCTTACCCCTATCCAGAAGTTTTCCCACTAACTTACTCCAAGGTCTTTCGCATTTGCGGGTTGAGAGGTCTGACAACTGCCACAGCTCAATGATTCATGGCCCTCAGACCTGCTCTGTCCAACTTCTGGTCTGGTCTGTCCTGGCACGGCCAACACTAGGCTGTGCTCCACTCCCAGCACCATGCAATAGACCCTTCCCAGTGAACATCCAGACTGTCCTGGGCTTGAGAACTGCTTCCCTCTGCTATTTTATGTGTTCTGCAGTTCTAGAATTTATTCAGAGCCATTTTTTACACGTTTTTGGAGGGATTTGTGGGAGAGCTTAAGCAAGTTCTTGCTTTCCAGCCACCATCTTCAGATGATCTCTAAGGTCTTTTTCAGACCTAAATCCTGTTTTAATAAAAACTTATGGTCATAGAATTCATACATTTGGAAGAGAAGAGGAAAAAAAAAGTACAGCAGTCACAAAAGTTCCTAAAAATGTCCAAAGTCCTGACACTATTGGGTAAAATTGGACTTATTTTGTGATGATATATATATATCACATATATATATATATATATACATATATATGTATATATATTCCTTTTATTTTTCCTTATAGAAAAGTAACAATGGTAAGAGGTAGTATGGAACAATGGATACATCAGAGAGTCAACTTCAGAGTCAAAGAGACCTATTCACAAGACCTAACTCTGACACATACTGAATGTGCAAACCTAGTCAAGCAGTTAAAATTTCAGTGTACCCCAAGTGGTTCTGTAAGATAATAAATTGAAAAAAAAGTGATCTGCATTGGTAAAGGGAATTTCCTTAACATATATGTTGATTTTTCCCTCAAGTACTCTAACCACTCAGTTCCTCAGCATAATCACCTCTAATGAGCTACTCCTCCATTCCATCCAAAGTAAACACAAAGATGATCATATCTTTGATCTTCTCATCACCCACAAATATACCACCTCTATGTTCAAGAATTATGAAATCCCCTTCTCTGACTCTTCACCTCTCTCTCAGTCTCTACACCATGGCTTTCAATGCCTTGACACCTCAATTCTCTCCCAGGCCATCTCCCCTGCACTAACCACTCTCTCCTCTTCTCTCCATCTTGAACCCTTGGTGAGCCAATTTAACTCTACACCGCCCTCTGCTTTTGAATCCCTAGCCCCTTTATTATTTCATTGACCTCACCCGGCCAACCCTTAGCCTTAATTCACTCCTACCAATGGTAGCCTTCATTCCTACACATGTGAGGCTCAATAAAGGAGGAAAAAAAATCATGCAACTATACTAATGGTTAGATTAAATTTATGTTTCCTAACTTCAACTGGGCTGGCAAAGCTGGTAGGCTAAGCCTACTACAGCTCTCTTATCGACTCATTATACCACTCTTTACAGCAGCTTTTCCAAACTTTTCATTCCTCCTCAAACATCCCACGTCTTTCCCTCTCCCCACTCTCTCAGATAAGAGTCTGCCTATCTCAAGTCTTGGCCCACTCTCTGCCCACAATCCATTATCTTTTCAGTAACTAAAGTAATTTTCCTAAAGCATAGATCCAATCATGTCACATACACACCCCTCTTAACTCTAGTGGCTATCTTTTGCCTCTAGAATCAAATAAAAATGCTCTGTTAGGAATTCTAAGCCCTTCAAAACCTAGCTCCCTCCTACCTTTCTAGTCTTCTTTCACCTTACTCAACAATACATATTTTGTTGGCCTTCTGGCAGTCCCCTGAACAAGATAGTCCATCTCTTGGCTCTAGGTATTTTCTCTGGTTTTCCTCCATATCTGGAACTCAGTCTCTCCTCTGTTCCAATCACTGACCTTTCTGGTTTCCTTTAGGTCCCAACTAAAATAGCATCTTCTACAGCAAACTTTCCCCAATCCATCTTAATTCAAGTGCCTTCTCTCTGTTAATTATTTCCTGTTTATTTTGTATATAGCTTGCTTTGTATATATTTATGTGCATATTGTTTCTCTATTTAGATTGTAAGATTCCTGATGATAGACATGATCTTTTGCTTCTTTTTGAATCTCCAGGACTCAGCACAGTGCCTGGCACAGAGAAGGCGCTTAATAAATGTTTATCGATTGATTGAAATTTCAGATCTGGTCAAGCAAATAAAAAAGTAACCTTGATTTAAATCACAAAGAAATCCAAAATTTTAGTGCTTTTTTAATGTGGTAGTATTATTAGAATGAAGGATACTTAAAGAGGAGAAAGGAAATAAGAGAAAAAAGAAGGGAGATAGTGAAATGCTAATCAAGAATGGCAGGTAGAAATGATCAGATTGAGAAAGTAGAAAAGATGAAAAGAGCAATATTAGGAACTGACAGAGAAGCATAGGAGCCAGGTAATAGTAAAGCAATGAGTGGAAAAGGAAGGTGGACAAAGGTTGTCACAACATTGGCATATAAATATCATTTCTAATGCTCCATCATATCCACATGAATCTTTATGACTTACAAAGTACTCTCCTCACAATCCCTAGATAAGATAGGTCATGCAGGTATAAATATCTCTATTTTACAGATAAGGAAACTGAGACCCAAAGAAGTAAAATGACCTTTCTCAGGTCATATGTGTAGAAAGAATTAAAACTACAACTCAACTAGATCTTTTAACCCTGGCTCAGTGCTCTTTCTATTATGCCGTAGTGATTATTGTTATGATAGCTGTTCTATGTAAATGATAACTCCTGTGCTTCAAGAAAGCTATACATATGTAGATATTTGTATCATCCTATCTACCTAATACGATCTTGTAATGACACTTACAAACTCCTTGTCATGCACATTTGCAAAGTAATACATTGAAGGTTGCCTTGGAAACTTTCACTCTGAATTTTCTGAATTTTCTATAATGGAAAATCTTAGCTTACCATATCATTTACACAGTCTCACCCATTTTTTGTGTTTCACTTGGAATACGTAATGAGATCTGAACAATGATCAATGTCATCTTTGAGGTGATAATTATTGTATTCATGCATTACTCTCTTCATAAACCCATATTTGACAGTCAAACTTCTGGAGGACAATTATCTAATAAAAAATAGATTTTTAATGAGTACTACTGTGAGCTATAGTCTAAATGACCTCTGTATAGCAACTATTTACTATTCAACTAAGTGTGTTCAATTAATCTTTTTAAATTGCTTTTCCCCAACCAAATGATTTTATTATGTTTATATTTCATATTGAGAAACTGAGGCCTAAAATTATTAAGTGTCTTTTCTAGACTGCTGTGAAATCTTTAGCTTCTCCCACCAAAATTATGATTGCTGAATATCCTGGGTCATTTTAAATTCTAACTAGGCATCATAGTGTTTTCATTAGTTATTGTGATTGCTAAATATAAACTTATGCCAGATTCTCTTAGCATTCCTACTGCATCCTCTGAAGACAGCAGGGGCCTAATAAATGTTTGCTATATTGAATTTCCTAAGAATAACTCCATATAATACAAGGTAAAATGGAAATTTGACAATTATCCTATTCATTTGATCCATGTTCATATGTAGACAGGTGAACCATATAATTCAGCACAAACATTCCACACAAGGGACTTACATGGATCGACTATCCACATAGATCAAATTAAAAGCCAATAATTCTTGAAGCTCCATTTTCATTTGTTTTTAGTAGTCACATCCAGGGTTAGGTTTATGCGTTATGATCTATCTGTGGAAACCTACCCATTAGCAGAAGGGTGCACTCAAACACCTTTGAAAATAATAAGAACAAAGTTCTCAAGAATCTGCATGCCTCACCAGAACTTTCCTATGGAATCATTTTTTTGTTGTGGTTGTTTGCTCAACCAAAGTCAGAGACAATTTGTTCAGATCTTTCTATTAGCCTAATTCCCAAATGTCTAAATGTGGATAATCAAAACCAAATATGGCTTTAAGCAAGATTTATCCAAATATTAACCTAAACACATATGTAGTTGTGATTGATCAGGTGTGTTTATGTACTATATGTCACGTGTGCATGACTAAATCAGGGGATGACTGATTTGGCCATTTTACTCATTTGAATTATAAGTATGTTCTACATGAAGCATTTGAGTATGATGAGTAACAAATAAGGGAGAAAACTTAATCTAGTTTGATGCCTCATGAATGATTTGAGGTTTTTTATTTATTTATTTTTTGTTATGTGCCTACTCTTTACAGAGCACCGTGATTGCTAAGAGATACAAGTATACATTTATCACTGTCCTTAAAGAGTTTATACTGTAATAGTAAGGAAGTCAACAAATTACAAATTTAGAACTTTATAGAATCATGGCATTCTAGTCCTAGAAAGGACTTAAGAGATCATCTAATTCAGAGGTTTCCAGAGTGGGAGGGGGGGTTATAAACACCAGAAAGTCATTGCACGACCCTAAGGTACATGTGATCAACCTGATCACCCAAAGGCAAGGTGGGAAGATGAGATATGTTAAATGCTCCCACCTCCCCTCTGTTCTTGATTGCCTAATACTACCCTTATACCTCCTGCTGTGAAAGCTACCATTTCCCCCCACATTTTGTGCTTTGCATCAGTTCTTCAAGATAATTTATAATCTCACTGAGACCTGAACACTCAGTATGACAATGCCCACTATTGCCATGATATGTAAACCCTCCCCCAGCCCCAACAATTCCTTTTGCTGGATCAGTACCTGGCTCTTGTGGGCACTTCTGGCAGGACAAGCTCTGAGGTTTGAGTAAGTAAATAATGAGGAGTAAAAGTTCCTCCTTCCATTTTTGCTTTGGGTTGGACAAAGCAAGTCATATAGCATGTGCAGGCACAGAATTGTCATGATCAGCATCTCAGATATCATTATATGATCTTTTTAACTATAGCATCATCTTCAACCCTCCCTATTTCTGTTAAAGACAAAGAATCCTCCTAGTCATCCAGGTTTTCAGCCTTAGCATCATCATCGACTCCTCACTCTCTCTCATCCCACACTTTCAATGAATGGCTAAACCTTGTTTCTATCTCCATAACACATCTCTCATCTGTCTTCTTTCTCCAATCACATGTCAACTAGCCTGATTCTATCCATTATCACCTTTCAGCTGGGCTATTGTAGCAATGTCTCAATTGGTCTCCCTGTCTCCCAAGTATGTCCCTAACCTCCATATATTGATCAAAGTCATTATCTTAAAGCTCAGGTCTGATTATTTATTGTGCCCCCACTAGCACCATCACCATCACCAGGCTCTCTATTGAGTTAGCATCAAATATAAACTCTCTGTCATTTAAAGTGCCTTACCACCTGGGCACAATCTGCCTTTTCAGACATATTGTTCATTATTCTCCCTCCTACAGCCAAATTTGGCATTATTGTTCTTCCTCACACACATACATATGAAAACATAATTGAAATATGTAATCATGAATAGCCGTGATCTCATCCATTCATCTTTTAGGGAGAGATGTGTAAAGGAAGAGGAAGGGTATATATTCATACATACACATATGTATGTACACACACACACATGTCTGTTGAGTTCAACCCAAGCACATTTCATTTTTACTTGATGTTTTTGCATTTTTTATTGTGAAGGAAAGAAATATAGTTTATTCACGCTTACAATGTGTTGATCTCTATGAGAAATGTTGAGGATAAAAATACAAGTAAAAATACAGTTCCTGTCCTTAATGAGCTTTTATTCTGTGATAACACACAAGGGAGCTGAAAAGCAAGGGTGAGAGGAAGGGCTGTTCCACAAAATAGAGTCTCTAGGAGAAGGTAACCAGTGCGAGAAATGGGAATGGATCTTGTGGAAGAATATTCCAGAGTTAGTAGGCCTGATGGATAGTTTGCTGTTTGAGAGCAAGGAGAGTCCTTAGGGAAGTTCTAGGATGAGTCATCAGAAGAGAAAGCATGTTAATGCTAAAAAGTCAAAGACAGGGAAAGAAGAATTGTGAATATCTACACACTGAAAACCATGATTCCTTTTAAAAATCTCTCATGCTCTCTGATTATTATAATCTATTTTTAATTATCATATTCTATATCTTCAATTAAAATATGGCTAAAAAGAGAAATTCACATGCATGATTAGCTACTTTGATCAAATTCCATTGATGATGATTAAAATCCTATGTTTCTATAAAGTACTAAAATATATAATAACTCACAAATAATTATTATTTATAGGTTTGCCATATTCCTTAGGACATATGAAGAGATATTTTGAAAATAATAAGACATATTCCTTTATATTTACCCCACTAAAATATTGTTAACATTATTTTAAAATATTAATAATTCCTGACTGATATGAAATGCATTTTATCACATAAATGTAATTTTAAATTATGTTTAATATTTTATTTAGGTACTATTTTGATATTTTAAAATGTAGTTTGTTTCATCTTTATCTCATCTTTTTCCATTTAGATTTCATGGACCTTTAATATTGCATATAATGTATGTGTACAGTGTACATAAAAATATTACATTACAAATATACATATAGAAATGGTCTACTTTTTTTTACTGATATTGGCGCACAACCAAAAATCTACACATTTAATTTGAACTTTCTCATTTGTTACATGAAGAAACCAAAGCCCACAGAAGTGAAAGGATTGCACAGTTACACAGATAATAAGTAGAAAAGTCAAGATTTGAACGCAGATAATCTGACTCAACAGCATCATTCCAACCATATCATTTATGCCACCAGAATACCACTTAGGATCTTGAAATTATAATCCTTAAAGTAGTTTATGGAAAGAATGAAAGAATTTAGATATACCCAGTGTACCTATCTTGTTTTAATTCCTTGGAAAACAGATGACAACGTGCTGTCTGAATAAACCCCAGATAAAATTCCTGCTTTAAAGAAGTTTTATCCTTTCTCAAGCCGTGTCACCCAATGATGTTTAATTTTGTGACACTTTTGACTTTGATCTAAATGTACAAAGTATTTTTTGCTTTCTGTAGCAGCTCCTTCCAAAGTTTCTGGTAGTAGCTGGACTCATAATTTGAAGCCATTGCAAAGGGAACAGAATTTAAAGAAATATGCTAGCAAATTCTAAAAAGTGAAGAATGCTTCAGTAAAGTGAAGAACTGGTTTTCAATTGCTTTGTTTTCTAAACTTTGAATATTCCAAGCAATAGCCAACAATGCTCTATAGTTATAAAGCAGATTAGATATATAGCTTCATTTAACCTTCACACAAACTCTGTTATGTAGGTTTTAGGAATATTGCTATCCTCATTTTACAGATGAAGAAACTGAAGTTGAAAAAGGATTTATATTTTAACATAGAGAGGCTAATGCCTCAATCTAAAGAATTAAAGTTCTAATGATGGATTTCTGGTACTAGTATGTCCAGTGGGAAGTGAAAAAAGTAGAAATTTGGGCAAAGAAGCCTTCCTGCTACTAATTAAATCATACCATGCAAGTGACTGGCTACTCCACCTAAATGTTGTCAGAATATCCTTACCCCTGACATAGTCAATCCCAAGTGTATAGGGAAGAATTCAGAAGGAGCTGTGTGGCTAACCTTGGGAACCCACAGTCATTTTTTTTCCCCAAACACTTAAGAACTTAGACACTTTTAGATCACCCTAGGCCTTTGTTCCATCAACTTGCTCAGTTTTACATTTCTAGTATAAGGGAAAGTATTGCGATTCTGGTTCTTTCTGCTTTTGTCTTTGTTTGACCGTAGCCTCAGAGTGGGCAAGAAGTTGATGCCCTCATTTGGGCCACTGTCAGCTACTTCTGACTTCCTGCTCTCACAGCTCAAATTGCTCTTACATTGCTAACATGAGTAAGGGCTTGCAGTCCAATCACCTGAACCTAGGAAGTGGGGAAGATAACCCTGTGGAATCAATTGCTAAGCCATTTGGAACCAACTTGCTCCAATCTCAGCACACCTACCCCAGTTGTGGCACTTGGAAAATTAGGCGTGTCCAGTGTCACTCCAGTCGACCCCAATCTCAGAAAAATTCTAGTTGTTATGAAAAACTGTCAGGGCTTCACACCTACATGCTAAAAAATGTTATCAGCCCTGCCAAAAATCTGAAGCAGGTAGGCCTCTCTCAGAGAAGGAGAACTCTGACAGCTCCTGAAATGTGCCCAGGTTTTGCAACTGAAAAAGACATAGATCAGAGTGGTGAGTCAAGAAAATCCTGTCCCACATGGTTTCTGATAAATATGCAAGCACCAAAAGATTAAGCCACCTTTGTCAGCAATCTTAGATCCTATTTTTTTCCTTTCCTGCTAAATTCTTTTATTAGCCACAATGATAATGATGCTAATAATAATCTACTTATTCCAAACCCTCAAATATTTCTCAATAATTTATGATCCCCAATTTTGTCAGGATCTCAGCACTATTCAGCTTTCAAAAAAAAAGGAAAAGAAAGGAAAAGAAATAGAAAAAGGGGGGATCTAGAAGATGGAAGTTACGCATAGAAAATGAATTATGCACCAAATTGTAAATATTCCAATTCTTTTGCTGATCTGAAACTCCTCAAAGAAATATGAACACTTGATTTGAAATTCAGCTGCAATGGCATTTCCTAGTTGGAAGGAATATTTTTCTGAAATTCACATGTATTTGCAAAAAGATAACTTTTTTTGGTGTGTGCTAGTATGTCCAAATATTTTTTATTCCATTCTCCCTATGCATTCCAAATAAAATTCTGCTTAGTGGAGAGCTTTCTCTGAGAATAAAACTTTGCAACGTTTGTTCCAGCTTAAGTTTCAGCAAGAAGAACTTAGGATAGATGAAAGTAAAACTACCTGCTTATAGGAATCATGAGCCACTGGAGAACAAGTTGTGATAGCAACCTCTCTGGAGGGTTTCAAAAATAGTTGAGCTGGGTTAGTCAGAGTAATAACTGTGTTATCTGTCCAACAGTCTGCTCTGCTAAATAAACTTTTGGTTTGTAGCTTGACAAAATTCTATGAACCAGCTAATGCTCAACTGTAGAATGGGCCTACTCCCTGCATTTCAACTTTTATTCTTGAACTAATAATCTACTTATTGAACGGATCATCATTTTCATGGGCAGGGATAGACGTGTATTTCAAAACGGCATTAGTTGGTGTTAGGAAAATAATACAATGAATGTGCCTATATTTACTCTTTTGTTCCTGAGGTTAGTAATGTGTTGTTTGTTGTTTTTTAAACATTGTTTTGCAGCCATGACAGCTGTATCTTCCAGCCTTGGGCTGCTTTGATTTAATATTTAATGATTTATTTCCTGATGTACAAAATACACCAACTGTCCCTATAGCTTAGACATATGGGGAAATGAGCAAATGGCATTTAGCCAGAATTCTTCTTCATGCCATCTTCTCATCATCTACCTACATATGTGCATGTATGCTCACATATACACACATGTGTGGATGCTGGACACCAAGAAACAATTAATTTAATTACTTTTCAAGATTTATTTTAAAAAAGCTCATGTAAAATAGTGCCTAAACACTAGTAGGCAGAAGTCAAAAGTCAGATGAGTTTATCTGGAGAGGTCAAGCGTAAATGCCAATGAGTATTGGTAATAGAGGGAGTTTCCTTGGCAGAAGGTCATAAGACCAATGAAATCACAGGCCTAGCTAAAAATGTTTAACATCTACATTTATATGTGTATATTTATACATATCAATTCAGTGTACCTTTGAATGTGTTTTCATTTATGCCCAGTTGAATAAATGTGCTTATTTGTGTAAACATTATTTTTCAGTTAGAATTGTGATTTCATTGGTATAAAGAACTGTTGGTTGAGAAAGCCTCTCTACCAAAACAAATTAGAACCTACTCTTCAACTTAGAGTCTTAAAGAACTAAGGGCATTGAAAGTTTGACATATTTTCCTAAGGCCCCAATCAGTCTGTTTCAAAGGTGGCCCTTCAAGCTAGGTCTTCTTGACTCTGAAAGTAGCTTGACATTCACAGCATGACATTGCCTCTCAGGTACATATGCATCCATATGTAGTAAAGCCTATGTGCACATGTGCAAGTAATTGCACGTACATATAATTACTATCTACAAATTATTTAACACTAGTCCAAATAAGCCAACCTAAAATTCCAAAAGTGAGTATATTGTCTTCGATATAAATAATCAATTAATGTATTGAGAACAATACTTTATATTTTCATAATAATTTATACTTTTAAAAACATTTTCACATATATTAGGCTATTTTCTTTTCCGAATAAATCTTTGATGTGTATAGGGTAAATTATTATTAATTTGATGAAGAGAAGAATTAACTGAGATAGGAAAGGTTCAAAGTTGGTGGACAGAGCTATAACTGAAACTGAATTCCTGACTTCTAGCTTAGTGACCTTTGCATTCTACAATAATGTCTACAATGAGTTAAATCTTTTGAAGGATACACACAGTTCTGTGATATCTATCTCCCCTTGGAGGATTGGGGTGGGAAAGGGTATTGTTATATATACATAGCCTGACAAACCATCATCCCCTGTCTTAAGGTACCATCAAAAGAATATTAGTATAAGAGTCAAGGATATCCAAGTTGTAGTTCTAGGTATGACACTAGGTTTCAGATCATTTGGAAATCACTCACCTCTTTAGACCATAGTTTTCTTATCTGGTAAATGAAGGAAATAAACCAGATATTTTTTTTGTCTCGTTGTTGTTCTAATATCTGAGACACTATGTTTGGGAATGTGACAGTCCCATCCATCCCAGACAAGGACTTTGGAGATGAAAGAGATGTGTAGGGAATACTGGAAAAGGGGAAAGGACACAAGGCAAAACCTTGACAAGAAAATTTGTGGTTAGAAGGGATATGCATAGTCCCATTGAATCACCATAGTGTATGAAGGGCGAAAAAAGGCCATTAGATTATGAGACAGAGAGAAGGGGAAACAGTCATTACCTGACCCTGCTAGCTACTCTCGCCCTATAATAAACGCTCTGGGTAAGTTAAAAAAAAAGACTCAAGATTCAACAATGGGTGTTCTTTCCAATTACAAAGAGGCCCAAAATGGCTCAGCAAGATTATGAAGTCTTTGAAATTTTGCCTTTTGCACTCTCCTCCTCCCTTTCTGTGCTTCTTAATCCTTAATCCCCTCCCGCACCTCTGGTTCCTATGGCTTTTTCCCCAAGTACCTACAGGGTTTTTAATAAACCCAGAAAACACAGATGATTTGGCTGCTCTAATTTTTAATCTTGTGACAGTGAGTAAGAGAAATATTTTTAAACCATAGCCCAGTCTTGCACTTCCAAAATCACACCATCCTGTAGGCAGTCACTTACTTTGCCTACTCATAAAGCTGGCTCTAATTCCTAGGCTTGTGTTTAAATACTGTTCTAAAGAAATGCCTGCTGTTTTCCATTCCGACTATTTTCTGGAATTCAAGTGCATGAGACTAGACAAAAAAGTGCTTCCAATAACATTCACTGTAGTTTTATAAGCTTGTATGGTTACAAGTGGCCTTACCTATGGCCTTACTTCTTACAATGCTGCTTACATTCCCAATACAACCTGTTAGGCCTAAGCTTCCAATCAGGGTTCATCTGTCTATTCCATGTGACTTTGGCTTCACCTAAATTAATCAGTCAATTCCCGGGTAAAAAAATTGGTCATGGCATTCTGATTTGGGGCATACATGTAAAAATGGTTGACTAACTGAACTTTCTACTTATTGTATTGGTAGTATTGCTCTCAACAAAATAACATTCTAGAAAATTAAAGGAAATCAATGGGAAAATAGTTCAAAATATAGCTGTTTTTCTTTTACCTTCCTACCTCTCATTACCTCCCCCCAAAAAAAGGTTTATATGATATTTCACATCCCTGTCCCTTAATGGCAAGTACCTAAGTGTACTTTCTATTGACATGCAGACATTATTGCCTATGACATGGTAACAAAATATGAGAGTATAGAAAGCAATAAAGCTTTACTGGTTTCCGTGACAGAAATTTAGAATAAAATCATTTATGATTTACTTCTTGGGAAGAAACTCTCTCTCTCTCTCTCTCTCTCTCTCTCTTACACACACACACACACACACGTGCACACACACACACACTTTTGTCTCGGTTCATTAATACATCAAAGAGTAAATGTGATGACTCTACCATATATCTGCTTTTTAGATTTCATTCACCTTTGACCTGTAATGTCCCAATTTACTTCAAGCACTTTTATTTATGCCATTTCCCAGACCTATACATTTTGATCAAAGAAACGGCACTCTCTGTTCAGTGCCTTCAGAGAGCACTTTGCAGGTACGATCCGTTCAGAAAAAGCAGTCACCCAATACATGAGATTGTGACAAGGTATAATGTAATGGTAGTTATGCGAACCTCCAATAAACCAGTGGTACTTCACAGATTACTTGGAGAGAAAGTCTCTTAGCGTGCTTGAAGAAGTATGAAATGAATTTCATTTCCTTCTCATTTGCCTTGCTTCTGAAAGGTTTCATGCAAGATATGTGACCAACTATTATAGTACTAATCCATCCATGACAGAGCTCAATTTTCTCTGAGAATTTACTTCTGAATGGGCTTCCGAAATACTTGAAAGCTCAAAATTAAAGTACACTGAACAGAGCAGCCACTGAGCTGTGGACAACTGTCAGTCAAGAAAACCAGTTGGAACAAAATGTAAATTAGATTTTATTTTATTTTATTTTTTTAAAGTGATCTATAATGGCATAGTGGTAAAGTTTTATTGCCCATTTCCAAACAAGAACAATAAGAAGGGAAGTGGTGAAGCACCATTGTTGTGAGTTTTTCTCATTAGTGCAAATGAAAATGGCACTGTGGGTTATTGAAACTTTCAAAGCAATGTGCAAGGATTGCAGCTTGCTCAATATGCTGTAAATGGGGGGAGAGGGAAAGGAGGGAGAGAAAGAAAGTGGGAAGAAAGGAAAGAGAGAAAGAGGGAAGTGGGTAAAGAAAGATAGAAAGAAAAAGAGGAGAGGGAGAGAGAGACAGAGAGAGACAGAGAGAAAGAGAGACAGAGAGAGAGACAGAGAGAGATGGACAGACGTTACTTGTAGCTTTCTAATCTTACCTAGTCTGCTTCAAGGATAAAAGTTATTACCTACCCATAGTTAAATTGTGACCAAGAGAAAACAAAATGCTAGTCTTGGGACAGAACTGGTAAGCAGGAATTGAATACAGAAAAACCTGCAGTATAACTAGCTCACCATAATCCTGGTATATGGAGACAATAGACAACCTGGTTTCACACCCTGGCCTTGATAATTATCAGCTTTGTGATTGGCAAATCATTCAGTTACTCTAACCCTCAGTCACATACATAAAATAGGGATGTTACTTATATTCTAGCTCCCAGAATTCTTTGGAGGAGGGATACTTAGTAAATCTTAGCCCATTATAAAAAATGTGAGCAGTAGTCTTAGTAGTATTTGGAGTTATTGCTATTTATAATTATTAGGTTCATGAGTGCAGACTAAGATCATATTATCCTTTTTTTCAGATGGGGAGGGAAGGAGGGTTCTATTACACACTTCTCATTTCATGAAATAAAATATAGGGCTTCTTATTTGTCCCTATTAATTTTGATCATCTGAAATTGAATCCACAATTTAGCTGGTCTATAACTGTTTTGAATCCTAATTTTTCCAAAATGCTTAGCAGTTCCAACTGTGGTTGATCTGCGAAGCTTATAGTCTTCTCTTTCATATCATTGGTAAATACATTACATGCATTAGGCCCAAGGAAAGATCCTTGGGGCCCTCCACTGGAGACAAACTTAAACCAAGTTGAAATAGACCCTCTCTTCATTACTCTCAGGGCACATTCCTTCGATTAGCTCTAAATCCAACAAATTCAATCTTCTGTCTCATGCCAGAGCTTTTTCTAGTCCACACCTTCTCACTACATGCCTTTTATCACACACTAGTCAACTATCAAGAGAGCTATAGAAAAGCTGGATCTGAAGCAAGTAGCCTCTACATTCTCTCCCAACTCAAAGATTTTAGTACAGTCCTCTGCTAGCATCCTAGCTCTGTAAATTATTAGACTTTGTCAATGCTTCACTGAAATCCAGGTCTTCTCTGTCTACAAATTCCCTCTGATCAACTAGCACAATAACTTGTCCAAAAAACAGAGAAAAAGAAAAAAAAGGAAATGAGGTTAATTTGGAATGACCTGCTCTTAATGAATCCAGTCCTTTCCATTCAAAATACTAATAAGCCATGCTTTTACAGATGTGGTTCAGTTTTATCAGCAATCAGCATGAATAGTGCCAGAAAATAATTTGCAGAAACTCTTCCTGCCTGTTTTGAGAAAGAAGATCTTTGTCCATCTTCAGGAGGTTTTTTTTTTTTACAGTTCTCCCACTTATATTTTCCACAACTTTTTGAAGATCAGTCACTGACTGCTGCTCATCAGTTCCACCTGCAACTTGTTTAGGTTGCTTGAAAAGCTTTTTAAGGCCTGGGAGTTCGCACTTATAAGAGACAAGTACGGGTCCTCTTTGACACATGCTCCCTGATTTAGAGTTTCAATTCATGTTTCTAAATTAATAATATTTATGGCCTAAAGCCACACATTTGGGATATCTCTAATGTTGCTGTCTTGTATTGTTACTTATGTTTTTTGTTATCTATTTATTTTTTAAATAAATGTAGGCCTTGTTTCCTATGATTACATTGCAAGTTCCTCAATAGTAGGTATCATTCAGTGACACTGGACAAATCATATTTTCTCACTGGGCCTCAGTTTCCTCTTTGGTTAAATGAAAACATTAACTTTGGGAATCACTAAGATCCTTTCCAATTACATGATTTTATTATTAAGATTCTTGGACCTGAATTTAATTCCAACTTATGGCATTTACTACCTGTGTGACCTTTGATGAGTCACTTAAAATTGCTAGGCTTCAGTATCCTCATCTGTAAAATTAGAGAAGGGTTTAACTTCATGATCTCTGAAGTCCCTTCTAGGTCTACATATATTGCCTTATAACTTCATTATTTGTGTGTGTGTGTGTATGTGTGTGTGTATGTGTGTGTCTGTGTTTATATCCCTTATAGAGCCTTGCTTACAACATTTGGTTAAAAAATCTATTGGCAGTACCCTGGGCAATAAATACTATTCCTTTTCCATGTTGTGGATAGCTGTTCTAGATAACTTGGGACAAGAATCCTCAAGAATCTGTCCATAGTTGGTGGATTAGATCCTTTGCTGGAGTTCCACAATTGGCAGGGTCATGGTGGTGAGCTTCTGCTGACACCTTAAAATTTGAGATGGTTTGTTTCCTTTGAAAGCCAGAAGTAACTGAAATTGGTTACCAGTGTACTCATTTTTCCCCTTAATACTATTTTATTTTTTCCAATTACATGTAAAGATAATTTTTGATGTTCATTTTTAGAAAATTTTGAGATCCAATTTTTTCCCTCCC
>CM053622.1:299528193-299552464 GCA_028646595.1 Phalanger gymnotis
ATGATGTGGAAAGAAGAATCAGCATAAAAGAGAAAAACCACAAGAAAGAAAAAAAAGTAAATATAAGAATGTTTCTATGTGCATTCAGACCCCATAGTTCTTTCTCTTCGTGTGGTTATCATTTTCCATCATGAGTCTTTTGGAATTGTCTTGGATCATTGTATTGCTGTGCACAATGTTCTCCTGGTTCTGCTCACTTCACTCAGCATAAGGTTTTCCTGAGTTTCCAGGTTTTTTCTGAAATCCTCCTGCTCACTCTTTCTTATATCACAATTCCTACAACCTATTCTACAATACTACAAATTATTCAGCTATTCCCCAATTGATGGACAGCCCCTCAGTTTCCAATTCTTGCCCAATACAAAAAGAGCTGCTATAAATATTTTTGCACATGTTAGTCCTTTTCCCCTTTTTATAATCTCTTTGGAATGCATACCTAGTAGTGGTATTGCTGGGTCAAAAGGTAGGCACGTTTTTATAGCCCTTTGGGCATAGTTCTAAATTGCTCTCCAGAATGGTTGCATCAGTTCACGACTCAACCAACAATACATGAGTGCTTCAATTTCAATTTCCCCACATCTTCTCCAACATTTATCGTTTTCTTTTTCTGTCATATTAGCCAATCTGATAGGTATGAGTTGTTTTAATTTGCCTTTCTCTCATCAATAGCGATTAAGAACATTTTTTTAAATTTATTTATACATAGCTTTAATTTCTTCCTCTGAAAACTGCCTGTTCATATCCTTTGACCATTTATCAATTGGGGAATGACTTGCATTCTTATAAATTTGATTCGGGTTTCTATATATTTTAGAAATGAAGCCTTTATCAGAAACACTGGCTATAAAAATTGTTTCCCAGCTTTCCGGCATGCTCATTTGAAGTGAAATGGATATTGCAATGCTGCATACAGTAAAATGGTAATGGAGTATAGCAAGGGCTGAAGATGACACAGTGAGTGAGAAGAGCTGACCCAGCAGTACAAGTTACATTCATTTCATGGATGCAACCAGCAGCACCCAGATAGATTTATGGGTAAAGTCATAACATCATTGACTCAGAGTTAAAAAAAATAAAAGAAAAGCATGCCCCTATGAATCAGTTCCTCATTTCCATCTTCCTCAACCCTGCCACTCCAAAGTTGCATTCATCCTAATACACCCAGTCCTTCCATTGTTTTTTTTTTTTCTGGAATTCCTTTTTAACAGGCAACAAACTTCCCTTCATCTAAAATCTATTTTTCTCTCATTCCCTCCATCTACTAGCTCTTACTGAAACCTGACTTTCCCTGGATGACACAAGCTCCCTGATCATTCTTTCTAGTACAAGCTGTACCTTTACTCATTTAACCACAGATCACTGGTTGAAGTAGGGGAGCTGAAATACTCCTTTCTCCCCATTGCTACTTCCTGATTCTTTCTCTTCCTCCGACACTCACTGTCTTTTCTTTGAGATTCATGCTATTCAAATCTACCACCAAACAAAATTCTGGCAGATGTTGTCTACAAACTCCCGGGTCATTCTCATATTTCCTCAATGAGTTTGATAACTGGCTTACAATTTTCACTCCTCCCCAACTCCTACCCTCATAATAGGGAACTTCAACATAAATATTTATTTTTTGCCAAATACCCTAACCATTCAGTTATTCAATGTACTAAGTTCCCATGAGGTGCTCCTACACTCCACTTCATGACACACAAAGATGGTCATACCCTTGATCTTGCCATCACTCATAAATATACTACCTCCACATTCAAGAATTCTGAAATCCCCTTGTCTGACCATAATCTATCAGATTTTCATCTCTCCTGCATTTCCTCACATTACTCATCTACATCATGGCATTCAATCCCTTGACTCCTCATTCTTTCAATAGAGCCTCTCTACTTTTTTCCCCATCTTGACTCTTTTTTGTGAACCAATTCAGACACTAAAGTGATTTTCCTAAAACATTGATCTGATCATGTCACCTCTCTACGTAATAAACTCCAGGAACAAATAAGAAAAACTTTGGCATTCATAATCCTTCACATCATAACCCACTCCTATCTTATATCATCTTCCTTTAATCCATTGACAGTGGCTTCCAGGCTCTTCCAGGAAAAGACATTCTATCTCTTAGCTCTGGACATTGTATCTGGTTGTCCCCCATTCCTAGAATACTTTCCTTTTTCTATTCCAATTTTTGACTTCTCTGGCTTGTTTTAAGTCCCAATAAACACCCTGTCTTCTACAGGAAATCTTCACCTCTTAATCCCAGTGACTTCCAACTGTTAATTATTTCATGTTTATTTTTACATAGCTTGATGTGTATATATTGGTTTTTATGTTGTCTCCCTCATTACACTGAAAGGTTCTTAAGGGCAGGGGCTATCTTTTGCCATTTTTAGGTCACTAGCATTTTCTAAGGTGAATGGCATGTGGTAGGAATTTAATAAATATTTATTTATTGATTAATTGATTCTTTGAGTACGGTAAATCCATGATCCATTGTCTCTGTGGTCTCTCCCAAGGCTTTCATTTTACGAATGAAGAAAGTGAGACCTAGAGAGGTCAAATGACTTGTCCAAGGTCACATAGGTAATTATGAGGCAGAACTAGAATTTGAATTTTTGAATCCAATTCAACAATATTTTTATTGTACCATGAAGCTTCTCATCCAAGGCTACTGGAGAATCATGAGGTAAGGCATGGAGGGTCAATTGCCACAAGAAAGAATCAATCAACTTATCTATCTATCCATAAGCACTTATTAAACACCCATTATTTGTCAGACCCTGTGCTAAGCACGTTTTTGTATTTGAAATATAAGTAGGCCCATGGGAGAGAAAGTTGCTCCCTCTCCAAACAGACCTGTGCCCTGGAGTAAAACCTTATTTGCACTGTTAGCGCTGGCTGGGGGGGGAGGGCACCCTGTCTCTCTTCAAATTCAATAATTCATGTCCCTTTTGAATAAACCCTTATAATTATTCTCTGTCTTCAGGGAGTGGGATATGTTGGTAATTTTTAGCCCTGTTTCATATAGCTTTGGGTAGATGGCAAGAAGAGAGAACAAAATAACTGATGATTTTAGTGAAGTATTTAAAGTCCTCTGAGTTGTGGTTTTGAACACATCATACATTCTCCTTTAGGTCCCATAATTAATATGGATCTGGATAACAAAGAAATATTGGCAACTATAAACAGTCAAAGTTGAACACAAATATTTTTCCCCATCTGCCAAGTAAGTATTTTCCTTCCATGAGCATACTGATTTTCATTTTTGTTTTTGTTTTGCATTTAAAATGACAGATTCTGGACTTCCAGGAGCCAAGATGGCAGGGTAAGCAATAAACTGACTTAACTCTCCCATATTCACCTCCAAACAACCATCAAATATTGCCCCAAAACAAATCCTGTAATAGCAGGACTAGCAAAAATATAGGGAAAGGCAATCCTTTAGCCCTAGAAAACTGGAAGATTGGCAGGAAAGGTTGGTCTTACTTTGGTAAAAAGGAAGCAAAGTGTAGGCCAGTAAGCATCCCCACAAGGCAGCAGCAAGCCTCTCCTCAGCAAACCAGCAGGAGATCCTGAACCCTAGTGCAGTCCAGCAGGCAAATGCCAACACCAAGATCCCCACATGCCTCGGCATAGCCAGGGAAATGGACAGACTCCAGCTCTGAGAACAAACATGTGCTTCGACATAGCCCCAGGCAAATGCCAACCCTACAGGTGCCTAAGCATATGGGAGCCACCAGTGACAGGCCCCCACCATGTGCTTCAGCATTGCCGTGGGCAAACAGCCTCCAGGGAACACACTGCTACGTGCTGTTCTATAGCCCCAAAGAAATGGAAAAAAACCAACTAGCCTCAGCACATGCCAGACAACAGCACAAGGACCCTGGTGCAGAACCAGGTAAGCTACCAGACCCCTACAGCCTCCAGCAGTGCCTACCACCCATACCTCAAACCCTCTGCACAGCACCAGACATGAGGGTCCCCTGTAGGCCTCAGGGCAACATCAATGAAGCACCAGGTAAACAGCTATGGCCTATAGTCCCTGGCACAAGAAGCCTGAGTCAGTGTCTTTTCCACCCCAGCTACAGAGCTCACACTTAAAGGAAAAAGGTCAAAAAAGATGAGCAAAAAACAACAAAGAATCTGATCATGGAAAGTTATTGTGGTGACAGGGAAGATAAAGACACAAACTGAGGAGAAGGCAACAATATCAAAACACATTTGGGCAAAACCTCCAGTGAAAAATGGGAAAGGATCTTAAGCTCAGAAAGAATTCATGTAAGAGCTCAAAAAGCAGCTTCAAAATTATATAAGAGGTAGAAGAAAAAATGGGAAAAGAAATGACACTGATATAAGAGAATTACTTTTTAAAAAAGAGTCAACGGCTTAGGAAAAGAAAATAGATGCTTGAAAAATAAAATTAGGCAAATGGAAAAGGAAGTACCAAAGCTAACTAAGGAAAACAACTCCTCAAAAGTTAGAATTTGGCAAGTGGAAGCTAATCATAAGATACACCAAGAATCAAACAAACAAATTCAGAAGAATGAAAAAATAGAAGAAAATGTAAAATACCTCATTGGAAAAACTCCAGGAAAACAATATCAGAATCACTGGACCACCATAATCAAAAGGAGGACCTGGACAGCATCTTTCAAGAAATTATAAAAGAAAATTGTCCTGATATCCTGAACCAGAGAGCAAAATAGGTATTGAAAGAATCCACCAATCACCTCAGGAAAGAGATGCTAAAATAAAAACTCCAAGGAGTTTTATAGCCAAATACCGTAACTATCAGGTCAAGGAAAAAATACTACAGATGTCCAGAAGGAAACAATTCAAATATCAGGGAGCCACAATAAGGATTACACAGGACTTAGCAGCTGCAACATTAAGGGACTGGAGGTAGTGGAACTTGATATTCCAGAAGGCAAAGGAGCTAGGACTACAACTAAAAATCACTTATCAGGAGAAATTAAGCATAATTCTTCAAGGAAAAATTCATTCAATGAAACAGAAGGATTTTAAGCTTTCATAAGGAGAAGACCATAATTGAAAAAAAGTTCACTCTCCAATATCAAGACTCAAGAGAAGCCTAAAAAAATAAAAAAAAGAAAAGAGAACATAGGGGGTTCAATGGAGCTGAACTGTAATTCTTACAAATTGTATCACTGAGAGTACAGTTAGAAGAAATATACACTGACAGAGGGCACATGTATAAGGTGAATTTGAGAGAATGACATTAAAAAAAACATAAGGGATGAAAAAAAGTAGTACACTGGGTGCAGAAGGAAGGCCGAGGTAGAATGAGGTAAACTATTTCACACAAAGAGGCACAAAATACCTATTACAGTGGAGGAAAATGTGGGAGGATGGATATGGGCATCACTTGAATCTTACTCTCATCAGTATAAGTTCAAAGAGGGAATCATATACACAATCAATTGAGTAGTGTGTGAGGAGATTAAGTAAAGAGGTGGGTGGAGGGACAACAGAAGAGAGTGAACACCAGGGAGGCAGTAGAAAGAAGCAAAACACTGCCAAGGAGGGAAAGGGTGAAAGGAGAGGACAAACTGGAACTAAGGAGGTAGACAGAATATTGGAAAAGTTAGCTTAGACAAAAAGGTTGACAATGTAAGCAAATTAGAAGAGCAAGGAATAGTCTATGTGTCAGATCTGCAGAGAGGGGAAGAATTCATGACCAAACAAGAGACAGTGAGCATTACGGGATATAAAATAGGTAATTTTGATTATATTAAATTAAAAGGGGTTTTTTTTCAGAAAGCTGGGAAGCATTTTTTACTGCACATGTCTGTGATAATGGTCTCATTTCTGAAATATACAGAGAACTGAGTAAAATTCGTAAGAATACAAGTCATGGGGTTGAAGCCAAGATGGTGTCTGGAAAGCAGGGACTTGCATAGGGCTCTGCCCCAGGACCCTCCAAACACTGATAAAAATGGCTCTGAACAAATTCTAGTAAAATAGAACCCACAGAATAGCAAAGGGAAGCAGGGCTCCAGCCCAGGACAGCCTGGATGGTTGCTGGGTAGGGTCTAATGTGCACAGAGCTGGGAATGGTGGGGAGCAGAGACCAGCATGGGCCACACCAGGACCAACTGGAGCAGAAGCCAGGAGGAACAGACCCTAGCACCCTGAATCAGTGAGCTGTGGCAGTTACCAGACTTCTCAACCCACAAACACCAAAAACAACACAGAGGGTTAGTGGGAAAAACTGCAGGGGACAGAGTGAAAGGAGTTTGTGGTTCAGCCACCACACTGGGGGCAGCGGAGGAGGTGTAGCTACAGAACTACAGCTGCAGTTGCTTCCAGGCCCAGGCCCACCAGGTGGGAGGAATTAAGTAATAGGATCAGAGCAGGAGTGCAGAGCCTGCTTAGATCTGAGTCCAGTCCAGGTTGGTGGTTCTTGGGGGAAAAGGAGCACTGGTGTGGCAGTTTGGTGTGCAGAAATAGCTCTGCAAACAAAAGCGCAGTCCTTTGTCCTTGGGACAAAGTACTCTGTACTCTACAAGCAGTTATACCCTGATGAAAAACTCAGGGTCAAGTAGTTGGCTGGGAACATGAACAGGCAGCAAAGACAGATCCAAATTCAGACTCAGACTTTGGAATCTTTCTTTGGTGACAAAGAAAACCAAAACATACAACCGGAAGAAGTCAACAAAGTCAAAGAGCCTACAACAAAAGCCTCCAAGAAAAACATGAACTGGTCTCATGCCATGGAAGAGCTCAAAAAGGATTTGGAAAGGCAACTAAGAGAAGTAGAGGAAAAATTGGGAAGAGAAATGAGAAGGATGAGAGAAAACCATGAAAAACAAGTCAATGACTTGCTAAAGGAGACTCAAAAAAAAATACTGAAATGCATACTGAAGAAAACAACACCTTAAAAAATAGACTAACCCAAATGGCAAAAGAGCTCCAAAAAGCCAATAAGGAGAAGAATGCTTTGAAAGGCAGAACTAGTCAAATGGGAAAAGAGATCCAAAAGAACACTGAAGAAAATACTAGCTTAAAAATTAGATTGGAGCAAATGGAAGCTAGTGACTTGATGAGAAATCAAATATTATAAAACAGAACCAAAGGAATGAAAAAGTGGAAGACAATGTGAAATATCTCATTGGAAAAACCACTGATCTGGAAAATAGATCTAAGAGAGATAATTTTAAAATTATTGGACTACCTGAAAGTCATGATCAAAAATAGAGCCTAGATATCATCTTTCAAAAAATTATCAAGGAAAACTTCCCTGAAATTCTAGAGCCAGAGTGTAAAATAGAAATTGAAAGAATCCACCAATTGCCTACTGAAAAAGATCCCAAAAAGAAAACTCCTAGGAATACTGTCACCAAATTCCAGAGCTCCCAAATCAAGGAGAAAATACTGCAAGTAGCCAGAAAGAAACAATTTGAGTATTGTGGAAATACAATCAGGATAACACAACATCTAGCAGCTTCTACATTAAGGGATCAAAGGGCTTGGAATATGATCTTCTGGAGGTCAATAGAGCTAGGATTCAAACCAAGAATCACCTATGTACCAAAACTGAGTATCATGCTCCAAGGCAAAATATGGATTTTCAATAAAATAGAGGACTTTCAAGCTTTCTCAGTGAAAAGACCAGAGCTGAAAAGAAAATTTGACTTTCAAACACAAGAATCAAGAAAAGCATGAAAAGGCAAACAAGAAAGAGAAATCATAAGGGACTTACTAAAGTTGAACTGTTTGTTTACATTCCTACATGGAAAGATGATGTGTATAATTCATGAAGTCTCAGTATTAGGGTAGCTGGAGGGAATATACGTGTGTGTGTATGTGTATATATATACATATATATATATATATATATATATATATATATATAGACAGAGAGCATAGGGTGAGTTGTATATGAAGGGATGATATCTAAAAAATAAAATCAAGGGATGAGAGAGGAATATATTGAGTGATGGAGAAAGGGGGAGATAGAATAGGGTAAATTATATCACATAAATGTGGCAAGAAAAAATAGTTCTGTAGAAAGGGAAGAGGGGGCAGGTGAGGGGGAATAAGTAAATCTTGCTCTCCTTGGATTTGACCTGAGGAGGGAATAACATAACACTCAATTGGGTATCTTACCCCACAGGAAAGAAGAAGAAAAGAGGTAAAAAGGGGGAATGATAGAAGGGAGGGGAGATAGGGGAGGAGGTAATAAGAAGCAAACACTTTCTAAAAGGGACAGGGTCAAGGGAGAAAATTGAATAAGGGGGATAGGATAGGAAGGAGAAAAACATAGTCTTTCACAACATGAGTATTGTAGAAAGGTTTTGTGTAATGATACACATGTGGCCTATGTTGAATTGCTTGCCTTCTTAGGGAGGGTGGGTGGGGAGGGAAGAGGGGAGAGAATTTAGAACTCAAAGTTTTAAAAACAGATGTTCAAAAACAAAAATAAAAGTTTTTACATGCAACTAGGAAATTAGATATACAGGCAATGGGGCATAGAAATCTATCTTGCCCTATAAGAAAGTAAGGGAAAAGGGGATGAGGGAGAGTGGGGTGACAGAAGGGAGGACTGACTATGGAATGGGGCAATTAGAATATATGACATTTTGGAGTGGGGGGAGGGTAAAAATGGGGAGAAAATTTGTAATTCAAACTCTTGTGAGAATCAATGATGAAAAAAAAAGAAAATATGTCATTCCCCAATTGGTAAATTGTCAAAGGAGGGTGAAAATTTCAAAGCTACCTATAGACATATGAAGAAATGCTCTAGACACTATTGATTAGAGAAATGTGACCTAAAACACCTAACATATTGGCCAAAATGACAAAAGAGGGAAATTATAAATGTTTGAGAAGATGTGGGAATATTAGACACTAATCCACCAAAGAGCAATGTCCAAAGGACAACCAAACTATACACACCCTTTGATCTAGCAATACCACAACTAGATCTGTAACCTACAGGTATTATGAAACAGGGGAAAATGCCTACATATGCAAAAATATTTATAGTCACCTTTTTGTGGTGGCAAAATATTGGAAATTGAGGGGATGCCCATAAATTGGGAAATGGCTGAACAAGTTGTATTATATGAATATGGCAGAATACTGTTGTGCAATAAGACATGATGAACAATCAGATTTCAGAAAAACCTGAAAATACTTTTATGAACTAATGCAAAGTGAAATGGGCTGAACCAAGAAAACTTGTACATAGTATCAGCAACATTGTGTGATGATCATCTATGAATGACTCAGCTCTTCTCAGGAACTCAATAGTCCAAGACAAATGCAAAGGATTTATAAAGGAAAATGCTTTCTATATCCAGATAAAGAACTGATGGACTCTGAATTCAGATCAAAACATACTTTTTTTAATTCTATTTTTATTTTTCATGTTTTTTTTCCTTTTAATCTGTTTCTTCTTTTAGAACTGTGACTAATATGGAAATATATTTGATATAATAGCACACATATAATCTACATTAAATTGCATTCCATTTTAGAAAGAAAGGAGGAGAATGAGGGAGAAACATTTGGAATGCACATTCTTGCAAAAATGAATGCCAAAAATTTTCTTGAGATGTAACTGGGAAAATACTATTAAAAATAAATTGATTATTTTTAAATTAATTAATTTTTTGTTTACAACACTCAGTTCCACAACTTTTTGAGTTCCAAATTTTCTCCCCTCTTCCAACCTCCCCCCAAGATGGCATGTGATCTGAGATAAGTTCTACATATATGTTCATGTTAATCTTATTTTCCCAATAATCAAGTTGTAAAGAAGAATTATAACCAATGAAATGAACCATGACAAGATGAAATAAAACCAAAAATCAAATCAAATTAAAAAAGAGATAGCACATAGTTTGCTTCAATCTGCATTCAAACTCTATAATTCTTTCTCTGGATGTGGATAGCCTTTTCCATCATGAGTCTTGGAGCTGTCTTAGAACCTTGCATTGTTGAGAAAGGACAAGTCTATCAAAGTTAGTCATCACAGAAGCAATGTGTCTATTGTTGTGTACAATGTTCTCTTGGTTCTGCCCCTTTCACTCATCATCAGATCACATAAGTTTCTCCAGGTTCTTATGAAATCTATGTGCTTGTCATTTCTTATAGCGCAATAGTATTCCATTAAATTCATATACTACAATTTGTTTAGCCATTCCCCAATTGATGGGCATGACCTTGATTTCCAATTCTTTGCCATTGCAAAAAGAGCTGCTACAAATATTTTTGTACATATGGATCCTTTTCCCCCTTAGATGATTTCTTTGGGATATAACCCTAGAAGTGGTATTACTGGGTCAAAGGGTAAGCACATTTTTATAGCCCTTTGGGCATAGTTCCAAATTGCTCTCCAGAATGGTTGGATCAGTTCACAACTGCACTAACAATTTAAATTGATTATTAATTACCTAAAAAAATTGTAAAATCTTTGCAGATCTTTTCCATTTTTCTTCTTATTTTTCCCCCATTAACAAGCATTTATTAAGCACTTATGTGTCGGGCACTGTGCTATGCACAGTGAGGATATATGTAAAAACAATTTTTGATATTTATTTTTTAAAACTTTGACTTCCAAATTTTCTCCCTTCTTTCCTAGCCACCCGCCTCATTGAGAAGGCAAGCAATTTGATATAGTTTATAGATGTGTATTCATTCAAAATATATTTCCATAGTAGTCATGTTTTGAAAGAAAATATAGACACCCCTCAAAAACACTCAGGAAAAAATCATTTTTCATGATTTCCTTATATCACTCTCATTTATCTTCCTATTTTTCCCTGTAACTTTCTTACTCAATTTTCCAAATCCTTTTTGAGCCCTTCCATGGCCTGAGACCAACAGAGATTTTTTGGGGGGAGGCTTTGGATATAGTAGCTTTGAATTTTATGTTCTTCTGAATGTGTGTTTTGATCTTTCTTGTCACCACAGTAAATTTCTATGGTCAAGTCTTTTTTTTTTTACTGTTGTTTGCTCATTTTTCTAGTCAATTTCTCAATTTTAATACTTTGCTAAAGTGGTGCTATGCTTCCAGGGCAGAGGGTGCACTGTCCCAAGCTGCAGGAGTTTTGCACAGCTGTTTTCAGATACTTCTAGGGACCTGTGAGTTTTCAGTTCTTCCAAAGTGGTATGATATAAGGAGAGGGTTTACTACTCTCCTGGCCTGTACTCTGGTTTGTGAGTGACAACAAATGCCGTTTTCTACCCTGGAACTGTAAGGAGGGTTCCTGCTCCACTATTGCTGCACACTCTGGTCTGTTACCGCTCCTCCTTGCCCTGGGGCTGCCACCCGGGACTGTGACCCAGATATGAATATGGCCAAAGCAACAGAGTCCTGCCCCCAGTGCCAGCAAAGAGACCCCTGCAATTTCCTTGTGATCACTTTTTTCATCCTCTTACTATCTGTGGTCTGAGAGCGCTGGAAGCAGCTTCTGTTGCTGCAGATTCAGTGGCTCCTAAGGCCTGCTCCTAGTTTGCTTTGGCTGCATTCGTGCTGGTACAGCCTGCACTGGATCGTGCTACACTCTCCTCAGGTGCAACAGACCTTCCCTGCCAACCTTCTAAGTTGTCTTTGGCTGGAAATTTATTTCACCGTTTTTGGTGGGTTCTACCACTCCAGGAATTGTTTTATGGCATTATATAAAGGTGTCCAGAGGGGTTTGGGGGACAGCTCAGAGAGTCACTGCCTTTTCTCAGCCATCTTGGCTCCTCTTCTCCATATTTCTTTATGTTGCCCTGTTTCCAGTGTCATTTTTCCAAACCTTCTAGATGACTTTGTTTACCCAAGGATCTCTCACAGAACTTCTGTTAATCTGGTTTTCCCCTAGTGGAGGAATTGTTTCTGTTTTGTATTTTCCTTAACTGTGTATATGTTGTTTTTTTCCTGAGAAAAATATAATGAAAGGAGTGTTTCATTTTGTCTTTGTAACCCCAGTGCCTGGAATAGTGTCTAAAACATTGTAGGTGCCTAATAAATTATCATCAAATTGAATAAAACTATAAGGAAATATTAAAAAATAAAAATGATAGATCCTGTCACAAAGGGTCTTAATATTATATTGAAAAGATATCTGTATTACAACAGAGGTTTAAGAACTCATTTATCTATAAGATTCTCAGGTCTTAGAGAGGTCTTCTGCTCCCTCTCCCTGCAGACAGCTAATATCATTGAACATAAAAAGACTCTATATTATGTGACAAGCCACAGTGGTATGAAGAACAAACATAGGAGGTAGCTGATGCCAGAAACAGCCTGTGATTCCAGTAAACTGTTGACCCTAATTGAAGAGAAAAAAGATGTCATTGTTTTTGTTTTGTTACCAGAGTCTTTTACATATGAAGCCTTATTCATTGAAAGTTATACAATGTTTAGAGTCTTTGCTGGGTGCTCACTCTATAGAAGAAAAAGAAAAAAATGTATAAAGGCAATGAAAATAGAGGGAAGTGAGAATTGTTCATTTGTTCATTTGAAAAAGGTTTTCTGTCACTTGAGACTACATATGTCACAGAGAGAACAAAAACGAAAGGCACAGAATGATGGGGGGGAAATATTTTTTCCTCGTTTTAAAAGTTGACTCCAGCAAGGGGGAGATGTTGAGTTAGAAGATATCTAAGATCCCAGCAATCCTCATTTCTTTCATAATAGGAAGTATTCTAAACAAGAAATAGTTTCATCAATAATTTCTCCAAAACTATTCTCTTGGAGTCAACTATCGCCTTGATTTTATTTTTCATGGCTTAGAGTAGACTAGGTGTTAATAGACCACACTCTCATCTCAGAAAACTAACTTGGCACTTCATCATCTACAAAATGGGAATGACAGTACTAACAATATTGATTGCACAAGAATGTGAAGGTGACCAAATGAAATAGTGGATGAATACATGTTTGTTAATATAAAGCCCTGAATAAATATAAGCTTTTGGATATTGATATTAGTTACATCTCAATCCAAAAGCATTAGTTAAATGCCTACTATGTGCCATGCAGTGTTCTAAGAATTAGTGATAAAAAAATCAGAAATGAAAAAGTCCCTGCTTTCAAGTAGTTTACAATCTATCAGGGGAGAAAATATATATAAGTATAACTCTTGTTTCAATAGCCCCCTCTAAAAGTGAATATTGATAGTCATTTTATCTTTAAGAGAGAATAAAAGTAAGAAAAGTTATATTTTAACTTTCATCTTTGAGATATCAGAGAAAAAAGAGTTTAACTGTCTGGTTTAGGGAGATAGTTTGAGGACAGAGAATGATATAAGAAAATTTCCTTCCCGAGAGACTGAATTTAGCTCCTTTTGTAGTGAAAATAGCTTGAAAAATCTTGAGAGAGGTTGCCATCTTGAGAAAACTGAGTGGTGGAATTGTATTTCCAGAGAAGAAAAGAAATCAATAGTTGCAATTTGCTCTTAAAGTTGAGTCCGGTTGTGTTGTTTCTCATTGCAACACATTGCTGAAATAGTTTAATGCCTTTTAATGGAACATAGTAGGTGTTTATTAAATATTTATTGACTGGTTGATTCTGACAAAGTCAATAAATTATACAGCCAGTAAAATTAATTTTTCCATAAACTTATAAGAAGTGGGAATTAGCAACAGAAATAACAGGGAACAGAGTCAAGACTGTGGAGAAAATGCAGGGACTCACTTGTGTTCCTCCAAATCTTGTTCCAAACAACTTTAAATAACACCTCAAAATTAATGCTGGAGGGGCAAAACCCACAAAAGTACAGGGCGAAACAATTTTCTAGCCCCAGACAATTTACAAAATTGGCAAGAAAAGTCTGTCTCACTGAAGTGAAAGTGGAGCACAATTTAGAACAGGCTGCAACAGCTCAGGCCACACTGCAGAAAACCAGCAGCAGGCCTTGGGGGTGACTATATCTGCTGATTCCAGAATTTTCAGTCTAAAGACTGGTATAGGGTATAGAACTCTGTTAGAAAGCCTATACCTGGATCCATTCTGAAGTTCTGAGACACAATCCCAGGATGAGAAGTAGCACTAGCACACAAGAGCTTGAGGCCACAAGGGAACAGCAACCCTGGCCAGAATTCTAGGGTGTAAAAGAGTGTGTGTGGTCACTCAAAGATCAGAGCACAGGCCAGGAGAGTAGTAAACACACCTATCTTTAGACAATAACATCTTGCAAAAAGTGAAAACTTACAGATTCTAAGAACTAGCTCTTAAAAAAGCTGCACAAAAGCCCTGAAGCTTGGGACAGGACCCCTTAAATCCCATAGTAGAGACCAAGTTTAACTTAAAGTTAAAAGTCAAGAATAGGCTGGAAAAATGAGCAAACAACAACAAAAGAAAAACTGGTTAAAGAAAGCTACCATACTGACAGTGAAAATCAAAATACAACTTAGAAGGAGACAAGAATCAAAATTTCTACATTTAAAGCCTCAAAGAAAAATTTTAATGGATCTCAGGCCAAAGAAAAGAATTCTTGGGAAAGCTCAAAAAGGATTTTAAAACTCAAATAAGAGAGATAGAGGAACAATTGGGTAAAGAAATGATGGTTCAAGAAAATCATGGGGAAAAAAGTGCACAGCTTGGTAAAAGAGGTACAAAAATACTGAAGAAAATAACACCATAAAAAGCAGAATTGGTTAAATCAAAAAGAAGTTACGAGAACTCACTGAAGAAAACAATTACTTTAAAATTAGAATTGGGAAAGTGAAAGCTAATGCCTTTATAAGACATCAAGTAACAATAAAACAAAGTGAAAAGAATGAAAGAAAAATAAAAGAAAAGACTTTGACAATAGATCTAGAAGAAATTTTTTTAATTTGTAGAATAATACAAGCATTTCTATAACATAGTATAATAAAAAAAGATAATTGTACATAAAATGGCAAACCTGTGTAAAACTTGCTAATCTTTTTAAATATACAATAAAATTATCATGTAAATTCCCCTCCCCAAGGAGATGGCCAAAATTAGACACAAATTGAGGAGAGATAATTTAAGAATTAGTGGATTACTTGAAAGCCATGATCAGAAAAAAGAGCATAGACATCTTTCAAGAAAGTAGAAGGAAAATTGCCCTGATATTCTAGAACCAAAAGATGAAATAGAAATGGAATGAATCCATTGATACCTCCCAAAAGAGATTAAAAAATTAAAACTCCCTGAAATATTATAGCCAAATTCCAGAACTCCAAGATCAAAGAGAAAATACTGCAAGCATTCTGAATGAAACCATTAAAGTATCATGGAGCTGCAGTCAGGATGACAAAAGATTTAGCAGCTTATCCATTAAAGGATCAGAGGGCTTGGAACATGATGTTCTAGAGGGCAAAAGAGTTAAGTAGGAATATAATCAAGAATCACTTTACCCAGCAAAACTTAGTATAGTCCTTCAGACCAGAGCTGAATAGAAAATTTGACTTTCAAATAGAAGACTCAATAGAACCATAAAAAAGTAAACAGGAAAGGGAAATAGGATTAATAAGGTTAAACTGTTTATATTCCTATATGAGAATATGATATTTGTAACTTAAGAACTTTCTCATTCCTAAGGCAGATAGAAAGAGTGTGTGAGTATATATATATATATATATATATATATATATATATATATATACACACACATATATATGTATATATATGTACATATATATGTATATATATATGTGTGTGTATATATATATGTATATATGTATGTATATATACATACACACATACAGAGAGAGCATGGGTGCGAGTTGAATATGATGTGATGACATCTAAAACATATTAAATTAAGAGATGAGAGAGACAAATTGGAAAAAGGCAGAAGGAAGAAGCAGAATGGGGTAAATTATCTTACATATAAGAGGCACAAAGGAACTTTTACAGTAGAAGCAAATGTAACAACAATATTACTTGTAGCTGCTAGGGAGGTAGAAGGCCAATAACACCAACACACAGGAAGGCTGCTAGCATAGGTTTTTTGATCTGCTTTTTTAAATGAAAGCAACTTTAAGAGGTGGACAACCTTACTTTAATTAAACATACGTATATTATTCACTTAGTTCAGGAGAAAAAGTCTTCTGAACTTCAGAGCAAATACAAACAGAAATTACAAACAGAGAAAATAACACAAATGAACAGACAGGTTTCTAACTGTCTGACCATAACAATATATACATAGGAACCAGAGAGAGAAGCACTTACATACGGGTTTTCAAAGCTGGGGCTACCTTAATGGCTACTCAGAGTCTCGTCTGGCCAAATCACATGAACACTCTTCGCATGAGTGACCCCAAAGCAAAATGCTAACCTCATAGTATATATATTGTTTCTAATCAAGGACTTTTGATTCAATCAAATACTCTTGATTCAAACAAGGGCAAGACTCAGTCAAAGGCACTTGACTGCCTTAGTGCTGAGAAGCACTCCAACAGAAAAAAAAACACCAAAAGGTCCCACTTTGCTTGCCATTACAGAAAATAAGGGAGGTGACACTCAGTCAGGTGTAGAAATCTATCGTACTCTCCAGGGAAATAGAAGTGAAAGGGAATCAGAGGAGGGGAGGAGGTCTGCACTGATAGAAGGAAGGGTAGATTATGTGAGGTGATAGTCAAAAACTTAACCTGTGGCCTCAAGGCCACATGATCTTCTAGATCCTTGGCTGTGGCCATTAGACTGATTCCAAGTTTTACAGAACAAATCCTTTTATTAAAGGGATTCATTCTGTGAAGTTTGGACTCAGTTAAAGGGCTGCACTTGAGGACCTGGAGGGCCACATGTGGCCTCAAGGCTGCAAGTTCCCCACCCCTGAGCTAAACACATTTGAGGATGGGTAGGGTGAAAGAAGAGTAGGATAAATAATAGAATGGAGGGAAATATACATTTAGTAATCATAACTGTTTAATTTTTTTTATTTTTTGAAGCGAGTTCCTCCAATAAAGGCCTTGTTTCTCCAATATGTAGAAAATTGAGTCTACTTTATTAAAAACAAACAAACAAACATAAGAACCATTCCTAATTTGGTAAATGGTCAAAAAATATGAACAGGCAGTTATCTGAAAAAGTAATCAAAATTATCTGTAGTCATATAAAATGCTCTAAATCACTATTTATTTGAAAAATTTAAATTTAAATAACTCTGAGTTATCACTTCATACCTCTCAGCTTGGCTAATATGACAGAAATAAAATATGACAAATGTTGGAAGGGATGTGGGAAAATTGAAACATTAATGCTCTATTGGTGGTTTTGTGAACTCATTTGACCATTCTGGAGAGCAATTTGGAATTATGCTTAAAGAGTTGTAAAATCATACATACCATTTAACCCAGCTATACCACTACTAGGTCTGTATTCAAAAAAGACAAAAAAAATAAAAGTACTTATATGTACATACATATTTATATGAGGTCTCTTTGTAGGGACAAAGATTTGTAAATCAAAGGGAATGTCCATGAATTGAGGAATGGCTGAACAAGTTGTGGTATATAATTACGACGGAATATTATTGTACTATAAGAAATGACAGGTTGCTCTCAGACAAACTTGGAAAAACATGTGAACTGATGGAAAGTGAAATGAGCAGAAGTAGAACCTTGAATGAAGTAATAACAATTTAATGTGATGATATAAGTTCTGAAGAACTTATGATGAAAAATACTATCCATCTCCAAAGAAAGAATGAGTAGAGCCTGGATGCAAAAGCCAGATTGAGAATTAGGGAGGTAACAAGTTCAAGTGGGAGGATGGAAGAGAGAAAGAGAAAAAGAGAGAAACTAAAAAAAGAAGGAAAGGAGGGAAGAAAGGTACAAAGTTACAGAAGATAGAAAGAAGAAAGGAAGAATGGAGGGAAGGTAAGAAGGATGGAGGGAGGAAAGGAAGGAAATGGAGGAAAATAAACATTTAAACAAATGATCTAGCAAAAAAAGCCAACCCGTAACATGATGTCATCACTGGATTCCTGGAGATTCTCAAAGAATTCTTACCTCTTTTGCATAAGCCACAAAGGACTTCTTTCCCTAGAAACCTTGCCTCTGTTGGATAGTTCTGAACCATTGCTCTGAACCAAAGTAATGCTGGACCTGAAATCAGGAAGATGTATTCTACTCTAGCCTTGGGTGTTTAATAATTGTGTGATGCTGGGGCAGGTCATTTAACCCATCTCTGCTTCTGCTCCTTATCCATAAAATGGACATAACAATAGTACTTCCCTCCCAGGATTGTTGTCAGGTTCAAATGAGATAATATTTGCAAAGTGCTATAGGAGTGCTATCATTATTATAATTAAACAGATGCATTATCATTCAATATCATCCACCATGACATCATCCTTGTCACCATCACTATCATTCTTGCCAGCCCTTAAATAATACTTGTAATATCCTGTTTTATTTGTTCCATACAGCTACTTGGTGAGATAGATACTGAAGAAGTTGTGCTCTTGATTTAACATATTTGGAAACTAAAACTCAGAAAGAGTAGATGAAACATGCCTGTAACAGCAAGCACCCTAACATACTCAGGTTGGTCTGCTAGTGCAGGTTCTTCAATCTGCTTTTAAAGGAAAGCAACTTTAAAGATGTCAGCAATCTTCATTAATTACATTCACTACTTTAGGGGAAAAATCAGTCCCTTGAACATCAGAGAAGATATAAGCAGAGAAATTAGACCAACAGACAGGGCTCTGACTGCCTGAATCAAAGTAATATTGCTATACCACCGGATCGAGAGAGCCTTCACATCTGAGCAGTCAGAGAGTTCTGAACATATGGCTACACAGAGTCTTGACCAGGGAATCAAAAGATAGAGATCCCCTAAAGCAAAATACCAACTCAGAGTGTATGTACAGGGTGTTCCTAAAGTCCAGACACATAGGCAAAAATGCATATTTTCAAGAAATGAAATGGATGAAATTTTCAACATTTTATTTAATTTGAAAATTAACAAATTACATCTTCAATATGATTTCCATCATTTGTGATGCAAAGGTTGCAAGATTCAAGTCAACTTGATGCGATAATTCCACATTTCCGTCAATTGCCTATGTGTCCAGACTTTAGGAACACCCTGTGCATTTCTCAGAGCCAGAAGACTTCATAATGGGGGAGGAGCCAATATGGCAGAGTGAAAGCAGGGCCACACCTGGGATCTCTCACGAATTCTTTCAGGTACCTATTAAAAATGAATGTGAACAAATTTGAGAGAGGTAGAATCCACTAGGAGACAGAGTATGGCAGATTTCCAACTTTCTCCAGAAAGTGCACAGGAGAGATCTGTTGCACCAGGCAGGGAAAGCTCTACACCCAACCATACTGGAACACCATAGCAAACACACCACACCTACTGTGGTGGTGATCCCCAGACCTCTCAGCACAGGATAGGAGTCTGTCAGAGTTAAGTGAGACAGAAGCACAGAGCCTGTGGCAGCAGCAACAGTAGCTACTCCTGGGGCTATCAGCCCATAGTCTAAAGGTTTGAAACTCACCTTAATGATCTTCTGGGATCCATGATGACCAAGTAAACTCTAAGAGGCCTCATTCCTCCATTGCTGACCTTGAATAATCCAGAGAATACTGCCCTAGGAAAATCCTTGGAATACAGGAGCCAGAACTAGGAGTGCAGCAGTCTTTTAGCATGGGAAGCTAGGGAGAGGGGCCCCTCTTACAGTGATGGAAGGAGATCAGTACAGGAAGGGAGGCATCCAGCAAGCCCCACCTTAGCAGACCAAGAGAACTTCCTGAGTCCCAGGGGGGTGGAACCAGCAGGCGCCAATGCTAGGACCCCAGGCATGCCTTTGCACGGCCAGGGAAATTGACAGACACCAGTGCAGACCAATGGCTGAGGCCAACCGTGCTATATAGTGCAGCCCTAGGGGAAGAAGATACTTCCAGCAGCCAGAACATCCCTCCCCCACACCTCACACTGTGAGCTTCAGTGTAACCCCAGGGAAATTCGGAAAGACTTCACCGGGCCTCAATCCTTGGCATGCACCAGCCAGGTCCATCTCAGCATTGGGGAGTTGCAGCATTATAGAGCTTCTAGCTGACAAAACCAGAGGCCACAACACATAAAGCCAGCAACTAGGCCCCTAGCTCCCAACACAAGAAGCTTGGGTCAGAGGCTCCTGGGCCCCAGAAGCAGAGATCCAGTTTATAATCCAGCAAAATGGCAACTATCATGAAGAAGCAAACAAGAAAAGCAAAAAAGACCATCAACTCATATTATGGGGACAGAGAAGATCAAAATACAAATTCGAAGAGGACAGAATTGACACTGTACTCACATCTGAAACCTCAAAAGCGAATATAATCTGATTGTAAGCCCCAAAAGCAATCCTGGAAGAGCTCAAGGACGATGTTAAAAGCCAAATTAGAGAGGTAAAAGAAATATTACAGAACCTAAAAGGAGAAAATGACTCCATGAAAAGTAAAATGGCCAAATGGAAAGAGAAATGCAGAAGCTATCTGAAGAAAACAATTTGTTAAAAATTAGAATTGGGCAAGTAGAAGCTAATGACTCTATGAGGTATCAAGAATCAGTCAAACAAAATCTAAATAATGAAAAAATAGAAGAAAATTTAAAATATCTCATTGGAAAAACAACTGACCTAGAAAATAGATCCAGGAGAGATAATCTAAGAATTATTGGTCTTCTGGTAAGCCAGGATGAAAAAAAAAAAGAGCCAGGACAGTATCTTTCAAGAAATCATCAAGGAAAATTTCCCTGAGTCCTAGAACCAGAGGGTAAAATAGTCACTGAAAGAATCCATCGATCTCCCCTTTAAAGAGATCCCTAATTGAAAAATCCAAGAAATCTTATAGCCAAATTCCACAATTATCAGGTGAAGCAGAAGCATCACCACTGTCATGACTCAGTGCCTAATTAGAAATTAGTAAAAGCTGTGAAAGTCTTCCTACAAGTAAGTTTCCCCTAAGCAAGGTTCCCTTAATGGGCTCCATGTGAGACCGATTAATGGGCAGGGTAGATCTTCCATCCCATTAAAATTATAGATAGTCTATAAATATCAGAAGTGCCAACATAGTAAAACCTTTTCACTCTAAGTCTGTTTTTTTTTCTACTACACTACTCTGGAAAGGACCATAGCAACCAAATTCCCAAAGCTATAATTCTCTGCACATCATCTTTGAAAGTTAGTGATTAACACCTCCCACCCCACTACTTGGATATTTCCACCAAAAGACTTCAGGAGGTAATTAATACAGTTTTGGACAATCCTGCTCCTAATAGTGACTTGACATGTGTCTTCCTGTAACTCTTTTTAAATTTTTTTAAAAGTAACAATATGCAAAAAATATTTTAGCCCTCCCATTATCCCCCACTGAGCAAATTAAAAACAAACAAATACAAATCCCTTATATTTACATAGCATGGAAAACAAATTACTACACTGGCTATATCTGAATATTTATCTTACTTTTTGCATTGTGAATCCATCTCCTCTTTCACAGGAGATAGTTGGTATATTTAACCTTCATTCTTTTGGGACTTGTGATTTGTCATTCCATTAATCAAAATTTCAAAATTCTTCAAACATACTCTTCTCATTCATTTTATTAATACTCATTTCATTCTGTATCAGTTCATAAAGGTCTTCCCAGTTTCCTTTGGAATTGTCCAAAATGTGCACAACCTTTGATCCTGAAAGGCGACTATTAGTCCTATACCCTCAAAGAAATAAAAGAAAGATGCAAAGGATTTACATTTAGAAATTATTCATTATTGTTCTTTTCATAATTCTCATGAACTAGATAATAAGGGGCTACCTGGTTTTGGAATGTCTAAACAAATTGTGGCATATTAATGTTATAGAATATTACTATACCTTAAGAATGATAACTGGACAATTCCAAAGGAAATTAGGAGGACCTTTGATTATGTGATTTCTGTATGTTTTGTTATTAATATTGTCAATTATGCTGATAGTTTCCAGTAGTGCCAATGTGATACACCCAGTGCCTACAGTGGCCTTGACTATGCTACCATAGTTCTGAATCACAAAATATAACAGACTCTCTTCCTTGAAGACATAACCAAAACATTTATTCAAGCACCAGAAAGCTTAATCCCAACACCACAAAGCCAAATCCCTCATAGCAATGAAGAAATCTATACACATTAGCAATGCAGGTGGCACCCACATCCCCAAGCCTTCCCTCTATAACACAAGGACAAAATCACTCCTTATCTCACTCACACCAGCTGCTGCTCTATGTGTCTCTCTCTCCAAGCTCTGACTGTTCTGTCTCAATTCCTCTCAGCTTTGTTCCACCTGTCCTGCTCCACCCATTTAGCAAGCTCCTCCCATGACATACACATGTGACTCAGGCTTCCATGTGACTCAGACAGGTCACTCGCACCTATTAATGGAAGTGAAGATCTTAAAATTGTATTAACAATACATTAACAATGCATTTTGGTAATATTGAACCAACCCTGGATTTCTTGTCTAAATCTCAACTGCTCATACTATATGATCTTTTTTGATATATTGCTGTAATTTCTGTGCTAGTATTTTATTTAAAAATTTTCCATCAGTATTCATTAAGGGAATTTATCTATGGTTTTCTTTATCTGTTTTTGTTATTCTTGGTTTAGGTATCTGCATCATATTTGTTTCATAAAAGGAATTTGGAAGGACTCTTTCCTTGCCTAGTTTTCTCGATGGTTTATATAGTGTTACAATGAATTGCTTTTAAATGTTTGGTAGAATTCACTTGTGACTTTTTCTTAGGGAGCTCATTGATGGTTTGTTCAATTTCTTTTTTTCTAAGATAGGGTTATTTAAGTATTCTATTTCTTTTCCTGTTAATCTGGACAATTTATATTTTAGCAAATATTTATACATTTCACTTAGATTGCTAGATTTATTGGCATAAATTTGGGTAAAATAGCTCCCAATAACTGCTTTAATTTCTAATTCGTTGGTGATAGATTCACCCCTTTTGTTTTTGATACTGATAATTTGTTTTTCTTCTTTCTTTTTTCAATCATATTAATCAATGTTTTTATGTCCTCTATAGGTTTTCTTCTTGTTTCTTAGATATGATATTGCTTCTGTTGACTCCATGCATTTGCAGTTGCTTTCCCCCATGCCAGGAATGCTCTTACTCTTCAAATCCAAGTCCAAGCTTGTTTGACTTCCTTCAAGTCTCAAGCCAAATTATCCTTTTTATTTTTTGCAGGGGGCCCGAGTCCCCCTCCTTTGCAGTCCCTTCCATCTAAGATGATCTGTTTACATTTTAAATGTATATAGTTGGTTATTTTCATTTTATTTTCTCATAAAAAAGAAGCATAAGTTATTGAAAGGCTAAGCCATGATTTTATCTTTCACTGTACCTTCAGTGTTCTGCATAGTAACTAACACAAAGTAAGCATCTAATAAAGACTTTTTGACTGACTAGCTAATTCACCAAAGTAAAACCTCTTTGACACAATGTCTAGATGTCAATCAAAAAGTAATTATGAAGATAAAACTTTAGGACTATCACAATGGACAAACCACAGTCTATTTCCTCAAGTAGCTTTTGCTCTAATGGGAATTCGAAGTCATCTCATGAAACAATGACAATATAATACAAAATGACCTGTGTAGCACATGACAGTAGAAACAAGGGTCAATTGTTGACAAGAATTTTTTAAAAAGGGATGTATTTGCCAAGGGAAATGCTAGGCAATCAATCAGAAAATTACATCCTTAATTTGAGTCAGTATTCATATGTTTATAGTAACTGAATTAACAGTCTCATAGTCCAATGTTTTTAGACATTTAAGGCAAAACACCCTCATCTGTTATGTGATCCAATCCATTATTTGACGATCAACCTATAAACAGCTGGTGCCTTGAGAATGGAAGCATGGATGCAGCAGTAATTCCAACTTTTTTTTACTTATTTCTGAGTCTGGCTCCCTAGTAACCTTGACAGCGGTGAGGTGAGACCTGCTGATTTGTACACATTCAATAATTCAAGGTGTTTGCTTATCTTTTCTTGTCAGATGCTATTTGTCAGATGCTAACCTAGTCTACATTATCATCTAATTAACTCTTTTTTATTTTTTTCTTTACTTTTCCCCTCTAAAATAGCTTTTAAATATGAATTTAATTTTGTACAAGTTTAGTTTTTGTAATACCTAATTTCTTATTTATTATATCATCTACATGCTCCCTAAATTATTACATATGATATCATTATAACCTCCCTGCCTCTATCCTTTTCCAATGAACCTTGTCTGAACCAGCAATTTGTTTTTGTTTATTTGTCTTTGTTGAAGGACATGTTCCAATCTACAGTG
>CM053622.1:299552964-299573700 GCA_028646595.1 Phalanger gymnotis
GGCTGGGGGCTGGGAGGTCCGTGTGGGACAGACTTTACCCAGAGACCATCCAGGCTGTCCTGGGCTGGGGCCCTGCTTCCCTCTGCCACTTTGTGGGTTCTGCAGCTCTAGAATTGGTTCAGAGCCATTGTTTTATATGTTTTTGGAGGGACTTGGTGGGGAGCTCACGCCAGTCACTGATTCCCAGTCCAATTCTGCCTTCTTAATACAGAGGGGAGAGTAAGTATGAGAACCAGTCCATCATAGATTCCCTGAATCATCAGGCAACTACATCTAAGTACACTGAGAAACTTGAGTATGTGCTAAGGCATAGGACATCATAGCAGTATGGAAGAACTATCCATGAGCTCAGGGAAGTTTAGCCTCTTGGACAGTTAGCACATTTAAATCTCTAAGAACATTTGAGGAGTGGGGCATCACTGATAAGCATTGTCATTTGACACAGAACTTTTTTCAGTATATAGGAAGAGATAATCTAGCTTTGAAATCCATTGCTCAAAGACTCATCACGTGGCCCTCACATAGATACTGATACTTGCATACACATGGGAACTCTGTTGAAGGAGTGTAAAAATGTCTAAGGGTCTGGAGGAATGTATCTTTCTTCTGCAAGTACTTGAGGGATCTGTGGGCAACATTAATAATCCCAGATGTTGCTATTCACCTGAAATTCATCTGGCTATAATTCATCACTGTAATAACAAATATCCTTCAACAAATACCACTGAAATATAAATGGATTTCGCTTTTACCTTTAAGTGTCAGGGGAGTAATTTTTACCACACAACTGTTCATTTAGAGAGAACTACCTGCTAAATGTTGTGAAATGTCCAGGGGAGTCAAATCACCTCTCTGACCCTTACAATGAAATCTAGAATACTAGGGAACCAAAAGGACTGACTAAAAAGAGCCATACCTTCCCCTGGTATGCTTACTAGTCATGGCACACCTAAGAGAATATGAGATGTGGCTAAAACTTGATCCTTAGGCACAAACTCTTTGATATTTTCTTCTTGTATCTCCTTTGCCCAATTTCTCAATTCGGGACTTGAATGTTAAATTGATATTTTAGTTTCATTGTGGCCAATCATGGCTGGCTTGATTCTGCATTTCCAGCCAACAGTTACAAGGTATTGGATTCTGATTTGAGAAAAATCTTTTCTATATTTATATAGCCTCTTAGCTAATTCATTCTAAGAGATCCCTCATTTACCTTTTAATAGGACCTGGATAATGCTTCCTGCACCTGACCACCAAATGTCTAGCAAGGAGGAATTCTTTGAGTATTAAAGTTTTAGTTCTCTAGGTTTCAGACTGGCAAATCTTTCATTCTTGCCTAGAGGGTTCCATTCTCTCACCAGCAGTAGCTTCCTTTTCTCTCACTTGACTGCTCATTTTATCAAAAAGCTATCGACCATTTTTTGTCTCATCTTTCTTTTTTGCTGCCTCCATCATCTTTCTTGCTTTGCATGCAGCTTATTTGTATATTACATGCTGAAAAAAGTATAGATTTTATTTTTCACTCAAAAATCTTAATCTAATTAACATATTTGTGTGCCTATCACATGAACTCAATGTAAAGCCTAGCCTTCTCTCAGAACTGAGATTCAGTTGTGAGACATTTGAGTAAAAAAATAATAACAATAAAATTAAAATGCAGAAACTTGCTCTAAGAGACTACTTCTTCTGTATTAAACCCTGGACATCACAGTTAACATTTTCCTCATGTGATGGGAACATAATAGGTATGGAAAGATGGCCATTTGGATTTTGTTTACGGTAAAGAAAGGGTCACATCTGGAACCACCTATCCTGCACACATCCATGCAACAGCCATGTCACAGGCAGTCCCGCAGTAAGGTTTTTCATGCTGTGTTCTCAGCATGGTGCCAACCTGACCCAGAGAGACCACCTCTGAGAGAGTGTATTAGTTCACTCTCCCAGATCAGTTCTGTCCTTGATCTTGATGCTGTGACTGACATCAAGGTGGCCAATTAGTGGGGACTGTGATGGTATTTTCTGTGATGTTGTAAGAGCATGGGGGTCATAGGCAATCCAAAGCCCAGCAGAATCCCACAAGGCTACACAAATCCATGCCTCAGAAGTCTGACTTCAACATGACATCCTACAAATGAAGGTAGGTCTCTGCCATTGAACTTCCTTGGGAGCCTGCTAACTGAGCACTAGCGTGAAATGCAGGTGCCAGGGGATTTTTTAAAGCCGGGGCATGCATTGACAGATAACTGAAAACTCCAATTTGCACTTGGACAAGGTAAACCAGGTTGTTCTCAGCAGGAAGAAAAGTTCAGGCCTAGGTAGCACATCAAGGCTGCTCTTATCTAGGGTCATGGGGCCCGTGAGGACAAGTCCATAAATAGTGCTCAAATCTCATTTAGTGTAGTAGAGTTGCAGACTAGGAGTCAGGAAGACTTGAGTTTAAATCTTGCCTGTGGTACTTACTAGGTCTGTGACTGAAATGTCTTAATGCATCATATGTTCTCTTTTTTGTCAGAAGTTGGTCACTCTGAGGTTTTTAGGTTAACTTTTTTCCTAAATGAGGCAAGGCACAGCAGAGGTAGGGGATCATTTTATTAGTCCTGAAACTAACAAGGACCCTACATAGACTTAGAGTTAGAAGGGAAGTGGGCATTTAATCTGTATCTCTCCTTTACAGATCAACAAACTAAGGCTAAAGTAGTTAAATGACTTCTCAAAGGCCATTTATGTACTAACTGATAAAGAGGGGATTCAAATCCAGAACTTTTAGTTCCTTTCTTTTCCTTTTCTTTAAAAAAATATTCTATAATCATTTTCCACTCTTATTATCCCACTCAACTGAATGACAATAAAAGAAAAGAAAAAGAAAAAAGGAAGAAAAAGAAAGGCCTTATAACAAATATTCATGATCCAGCAAAACAAATTCCAAAACTGTTGTTTGTGTTCAGTCTTTTAGTCATATCTCACTCTTTATGACATCATTGACCATAGCATGCCAGTCCCTTTTATGTTCCATTATCTCCCAAAGTCTGTCCAAGTTCATGTTTGTTATTTCTATGAATATTTATCCATCTCATCCTCTACCACCCCATTTTCCTTTTGCCTTTAGTGTTTCCCGACATTAGGGTCTTTTCAAATGAGACCTGTCTTCCCATTATATGACCAAAGTATTTAAGCTTGAGTTCCAGTATTTTTCAGTGAATAGCCTGGATTAATTTCTTTAAATATTGATGGATATGACTTCTTTGCTCTCCAAAACCTTTTACAGCACCATGGTTCAAAAATTTTGATTCTGCAGTACTTAGCTTTCTTTATATTCCAACCCTCATAGTCATAGATCATTACTGGGAAAACCAAAACAAAACAAAACAAAAAAGCAAAGCTTTGACTATGTGGACCTTTGCTGGCAAGGTGATGTCTCTGCTTTTTAGTATGCTGTCCAGATTTACCATAGCTTTTCTTTCAAGGAACAAGTGTCTTTTAATTTTATGGCTACTGTAAGTGTCTGCAGTGATCTTCGAGCTGAAGAACAGAATCTGACACTGCTTCCATTTCTTCTCCTTCCATTTGCCAGGAAGTAACGGAACCAGTTGCCAAGATCTCAGTGTTTTTTTAATGTTAATCTTCAAGCCAGCTTTCACACTCTCCATTTTCTAGAACTATGGCAGTTACCAGACTTCTCAACTCATAAATGCCAAAAACCACAGAGCAGGCTAGTGGGTAAAATGCTAGATTAGGTTACAGAGTGGTCCAGCCACCAGCACTGGGGGTGGCCAAAGTGGTGTGGTCGTGGAGTCCCTGGCTCACACAGTGGGAGGAATCAAATGGCAGACCAGAGTGGGAGTGCAGGGCTTGCTTTGCCATGCTTGGATCTGGGTCACAATCCTGGTTGGTGGTTCCTGGGAGAGGAGGAGCACAGCTGTGGCAGTGCTTGCAGTGGAGTAGAAGTAACCCTGAAAACAGCAGCACAACCCCTAAAGCTTGGTACAAAGCACTCTCTACTCTACAAGCAGTCACACCCTGACAAAAATCTCAAAGGTCAAGTAGTTGGCTGGGAACATGGCCAAGCAGTGAAAAAGGATGAGACTCAGACTCTAGAATATTTTTTGGTGACAAAGAAGAACAAAAAACACATTCAGAAGAAGTTAACAAAGTCAAAGAGCCTACATCAAAAACCTCCAAGAAAAATATGAATTGGTCTCAGGCTATGGAAGAATTCAAAAAGGATTTGGAAAAGCAAGTTAGAGAAGCAGCAGAAAAATTGGTAAGAGAAATGAGAGTGATGCAAGAAAAGCATGAAAAATAAGTCAATGATTTGCTAAAGGAGACCCAAAAAATAGCGAAGAAAATAGCACCTTAAAAATAGACTAACCCAAATGTCAAAAGAGCTCCAAAAAGCCAATGAGGAGAACAATGCCTTGAAAGCAGAATTAGCCAAATGGAAATGGAGGTCCAAAAGACTACTGAAGAAAATACTACCTTAAAAATTAGATTGGAGCAAGTGGAAGCTAGTGACTTTATGAGAAATCAAGATATCATAAAATAGAACCCAAGGCATGAAAAAAAATGGAAGACAATGTGAAATATCTCATTGTAAAATCACTGACCTGGAGAATACAACTGGGAGAGATAATTTAAAAGTTATTGGACTACCTGAAAGCCATGATCAAAAAAAGAGCCTAGACATCATCTTTCAAGAAATTATCAAGGAGAACTACATTGATATTCTAGAGCTAGATGGTAGAAGAGAAATTGAAAGATTCTACCTATTGCCTCTTGAAAAAGATCCTAAAAAGGAAACTCCTAGGAATATTGTTGGCAAATTCCAGAGCTCCCAGATCAAGGAGAAAATACTGCAAGCAGCCAGAAATAAACAATTCTTGTGGAAATACAACCAGAATAACACAAGATCTATCAGCTTCTACATTAAGGGATCAAAGGGCTTGTTCAATCATGGAAACATTTCCACATTACTCATGCAAGAAGAAACAGAAGTAAAGGGAAGAGCCACAAAAAGTGAAAATTGTATGCTTTGATCTGCATTCAGGCCCCATAGTTCTTTTTGTAGATGTGGATAGCATTTTCTGTCATCAGTCTTTGGGAATTGTCTTAGGTCATTGTATTGCTTGGAAGAGCTAAGTCAATTATGATTGATCATTGCAACTCTGTTCCTGTTACTGTGTACAGTGTTCTCCTGATTCTGCTCACTTCACTCAGCATCAATTCATGTAAGTATTGCCAGGTTTTTTCTGAAATCTACCTGCTCATCATTTCTTATAAGCACACCTTTCTTATAAGCACAATTTTTTATAAGTATTCTATTACTTTCATATACCACAACTTACTCATACTTTGTCTCTTCTTGATTAAGATAACAAGAATGTATTGTTATTATGGAAAGAGAATGGAAAGGTACTTCATCTTCTCATTTAGTAATAGCCAGAGATCTATAATTTCTAATTTTTCCAAAGTTCTATATAGGTACTTAACTTCCTTCCTGATCATCTTTTGTTTTGATTTGTCTAAGTCTGAAAGGGGAACAAGGAGGTCATCTGGTAATATGCACTTACAATCTATCTTTCTTCCAATTTCATTAACTTTTTCTTTGAATATTTAGATGCTATGCAATATGTGTGTTGTTGCTATTGATTCATTATGTATGTTATCTGCAAGCATGAATTAAAATCTCTGCTTATTTAATTTCATTGTGTTTAGATGTACTGTAGCCTTATTTGATATCATGATTGTTCCCCTTGCTTTCTTTGAGTTCAGTTGAAGCATAATTGATTTTGTTCCAGCCCTTTTTTTCTTAACTTTATATGATTCTTTGTTTCAAGTTTTTATTATTATTATTATTATAGACAACTAATTGTTCCATAATGTTTTCTAATCTACTGTAATATTCTCTTGTTTTTGGATGAATTCATCTCCTTCATATTTATAGTTATAATTGTTAATTATATATTCCCCTTCATCATGTTTCATTGTAATTTTTCCTTTCTTTACTCCTATACTCTTGTGTGAAAATAGAATGGTGATAAAAGAGAGTGAGTTTGTCTGAATGTGATCATCTAAAAATGAAATGAATTGCTTCCATTTTGCTATACTCGTATTCCACTTGCCACACCAAAAGTTCCAGTTTTTCGTCTATTTCTACCTTTTATTTTAATCTATCCTCTAAATTCCCTTCAGCACTAGAGTTCGTTTTGTTTATGACAATTCCGTTGCCTTTTCTGTGATGCACCTTAAACTACTCTCACTCTCTCTGATCCCTGTCCCATCCTATTTTCTTTTTGAGTTTAATGCATTTCTACCCCAAGATCTTTGTGTATGTTTATGTTAATCTGCTCCATCTTCCTTTATCCAGTTCAGATAAAAGTTAGGTTCATGAGATGAGATTCTCTCTACTCTATGAATAAATACCATTCATCTTATGTACCCATATTATGCCAGTAATTTTCCTTTACTTTGTCCTCCTTTCTTCTCCAGCATAATCCCCTGCCTATCCAATTTTTATCTTCTTCTAAGACCATCAATATAGCTAGATGGCTCAGTGCATAGAACACTGGGTCTAGAGTCAGAAAGACCTGAGTTCAAATGTGACTTCAGACATTTACTAACTGTGTGACTCTGGACAAGTCACTTAACCTTTTTTTCCTATTCCACTGGAGAAGGAAATGGCAAACCACTCTGGTATCTGCCAAGAAAACTCTATACAGAGTTACAAATAATTAGCTGTGACTGAACAAAAACATCACCAAAAAAGATACAAATGACCCAAAGGTCCCTTGTTATATTTACATTTCTGTATGACTTTAAAAAATATTAAGGTTCTCAGCAGGAATCTTTTTTTAATCTTGCTAATAATGTGCATATAATTTATTACTTCATAGTCCTTTCTGATTAATCAGATGTATACCTTTCTATGTCTCTTATGTGTTCTCATTTTTAAATATCTACCAAGTACTGACATTTTTATAAGGAATGTGTGGCAAGCCTCTCTTCAATAAAGGTCCATTTTTTCTGCCTTTTACAAATATATTATTTTTGCCTAATCGGTTATTCTTGATTCTAAGCTATTTGTTGTTAGCCTTTTAGTTTATTATGTCCCATGCTCACCTCTCCTTTATAGTGGCAGCTGCCAAGACTTCTTTAATTCTTATTGTGGCTTTTGAACCCTTTCTCTTTGGCCAGTTTAAGCTTCCTGCCCCTGATAGAAATTTAGAATTTTTATTCTGGATATCCTGAGAATTTTCATTTTTTTTTTAATTTCTGTAGTTGACCAGAATTCTTTTTTTCCCCAATTAGTTTTCTGCCCTTAGAATTCTGAGAAGTTTTAGTTTGCAAGTTGTTGAAAAAATGCTATCCAGATGATTTCTCCATTGATTTTCCATAATTTTTAAAAAATATTTCTTATGCATTCTATTTTTTCCAATATTTTTATTTTGTTTTGTTATTTTTCATTCTTTCAATTAGGCTATTGCTTTCTTGTTGGTCTATTTTATTTTCAGGGAGTTTATGCCTTGGGTGGATTTTCCATCATTTCTTCAAAGATGTAAATTCTCTTTACCATTTTTTCTTCCCTATCTCTTCCATTCTGTTTTTTTTTTTTTGGTGGGTAGAGTAATTGCGGTTGAGACTTGCCCAAGGTCACACAGCTAGTTCATGTGTCAAGTGTCTTAGGCTGGATTTGAACTCAGGTCCTCCTGACTCCAGGGCCAGTGCTCTACTCACTGTGCCACCTAGCTGCCCCTATCTCTTCCATTCTGAATCTCTTGTTCTGTTTGTTTTTTTTTTCGCCAGTCAATATTATAATCTCTGTGAGTATGTCACTCCCCTACCCTTGGACATTTCATAAAGATCATTCTTCCTTGGGTCTTATGCCCTAGGAATACCCTAATCCAAGGAATTTCTTCAGGTTAATCTTGCATTTTCCTTGGTTTGCTAAACTCATCACCTTCAATAACCAGACTGAAGGGGGTGAGGTTGTGCTTAGGTTAAGTTCCTCTCTTGCATTCCTGCTTGGATCTGAGTGTAAAGGCCAAGAAAAGTCCTCTCCTCTGAGAGACTCTAAGGCTACTTTGGTTTTGCACTCTTCCCAAGGAATCCCTATTATCAAAGAACTCTGGTGCATATCCCTTTATTAGGCTTTGCCTGGAACTCTTCCTCTATGTTGCTGGGTTTAGGGTTGCTCTTAAAATTTTCTTCAGCCACAGCCCATTGTAGTCTTTGCTTATGTTCTGTCTTTTTTTCACAGTACTTGGAACTCAACCAGTTGGGCTCCAATCATGCTGAATCTATCCCATTTTCTTAGGGCTACTTTTGTTCTTGCTTTCCATCTACCCAAGCTTGCCATCAAGGCCTCTGGAGGATTCTGGGAGTCTTTCTGTACATTCCCAAGGTGGGTGGTAGAGTCTACATGTGGTTATCCTTATTTTTTTTAACTGGTACATTTTTAAGCTTTGCTGGCAGTGGTGATCATGGAGGATCTGAGTTCCTCTGGACCCTAGCACAACACTGTCTTCCTATAATGCCTCCGTAGCTTTTAATTACAAAGCTAGCACTGCTTCCCTCTCATAATGGTATATCTGTCAGTTGAGTACTTGATTCTTCTCTCTGTCCTTGAAAGTAAATACCAATGAAGTTGTCAAAATTTAGCAAGTGTTAGGAAAATAAATAAAACAAGTATCCTGCTTAACTTAAGAAGTACATAGTTAGTAGCTGTGTAATATAATGAAGAGCATCTGTAATTCAAAGTCAGGAGTCCAGTATTGATATGCTAGATCTGCAACTTATAATCTGGGTCGACTGAAATAAATTCAACCTATCTGGGCCTCATTTTCCTAACTTGTAGAATAGAACATTTGGACTACATGACCTCTAAAATCCTTGCAATCTTCAATCCACCATTTCAGTCTGTGAATAATTTTTTTGTTGTTGTTGTTCAAAATGTCGTTTGCGAAGCTGTTGCTTGCCTGGTAATACCACAGAGTAAAATATAGTCAAACCTCAATGAAGAAAAGCAAAGTAATGTAGTTGTTTCCTAGCAAGCTTTCTTGGAAGTAGAAATTTACTCTCTGAAGTCACCCTTGGTTTTTTTTTCTCTAGTTGCTCCTCATTTTTCTAGGAGATTTTCACTTGACTTCTGTTCTATGACTAGTGCACTTATAACATTGCTAAGGGTGAAGCCCCTCCCCTCCTCCTACCTGACAACACTCCAAGGAGAAGAGCAGTAATCAGACTGGTGATAATATGAAAGTTACTTCATGCTTTTCCGATGAGAGGGGCTATAAAATGTGTAAATGCCAAGTGTCATTATCATCACAGAGCTCGTCTTTATAATGAAGCCCATAATTTCTCAGACATTTACAACAGCTCTTCCTATGTGCCCCCCCATGCCCTTCCCCATGGAGATAAGTTATAATTAGATGCAAACACTGTCCATTTTCCATGAGCCTAAATCAAAGGAAGCAAAGAAATAGATAGATAGATAGATAGATAGATAGATAGATAGATAGATAGATCGATGGATAGATAGGTCTAGATATATGAATATCTGTATTTCTCTATTTATACATATACATGACCAAATAATATAGAAATGAAGTTGCATTAGTCATTTTTCTTTTCTTTTTGGTCGTAACTGGGGAACAGGACAAAAAATGAATGCCTTATATTACTATACGTATCTTTGGTGATGTGACATTTGAATCTAGCTGTGGAGTGGCTCCCTGATTAGCTGTTGTTAAGAGAAAGGAGTAACACTTTGGAATTGAGATTTTTTTCTTATTCTCCTCTCTCTTTTCTCTCTCTTTTCCATTTATTCCAATCTCCCTTTTCTTCTCATTACCTTCTCTTTTATCTCTACTTCTTTCCCCACCATCTTTCTCCCCCTTACATATTTCTTTATTCTTTTTACTCTTTATCTTCTTTTGTTCTGTTTTTCTTCTCTTCTCTTCTGTCTCTCTCTTTTCTCTGTCTCTGTCTCTCTTTATGTGTGTCTCTGTCTCTCTCTGTCTCTCCTCTCTCTCTCTCCCTTTTCCCCTCTCTCTCCTTTGTTTCTCAATGCCATCATGATCCCAGGGTCAGCTGGAAACGGCTCATTGAGAGAGAAAGATGGCATTCTTTTGTAAGTAAGTTCCCCAAGCTGCAGTTTATTTTCAGTCAAGGCTATCTTTGGTGGATTTTCAAGCTATATTCACAAAAATAGGAGAAACTAGCCTATTAATCTCCTTCGTCTTCCCATCTCAGCCTGCTTCTAACTCTGTTTCTTCAAATTTATTCTTTCCTCCCTCCCAACCCCCCCCCCCACTTTATTCATTCTCTGAAATAGACTTTGGTACCAATGAAAGGAATCTGAACTGGGCTTTGTCCACTGAAATCCTATAACATTAAAAGGCCGGGTATGATTCCTGCCCCCTTTTTGACTCCCTTGCAAGACCTATGGCCTTGGATGGAGCTCCTTTGTAGGTGATGGGAAAACTTAGTGCTGAAGTACCAGTCTGAAAGGTGATGTCCTAGAGACTACCCAATTTAATTTTATTGAATTCAGGAAAACTCTCAGAAGAGGAGAAAAGAATTTATTGATGACTGCATGTTTCCCTCCCCTCATCCCAACTAAATTTCAAAGCTAATGTATTGCCATGAAGTAGAACTGAATTCAGTTTCTCAAAAACTATGCCAGCTTTGACAGATAACTTGGATGGACACAGAGAGCCCAATTCAGAGTCGGAAAGTCTTGCTTCTGATATCGTCTAGTTGCTTGAGCAAACACATGTCACTTAGCCTCTCAGTGTCCCAGGCATATCCCTAAGGCTATAAGTTCTGTAAGTTAAAGTTAGTGGAGGTTGTTATGCTGGGCAAGGTATTTAATCTCCTTTATCTAATTTAAAATGGGATAGTAATAAAGCTACCTCACAAGGTTGTTTGAGAATCAAATGTGATGACACATATAAAACAGTTAGCTAAACTCAAGGCAATATACAAATGCTATCTTTTATTTGTATTGTTAGTAGCAGATTACAAAGACCAAAAACTAAATCAACATAACCATTGAAGTTTTGAAGTAACTTTGCTTAGGCCTCTGATAGGCAAGTAGATACTACAAAGAAAATTAAGGCATAATTCTTGCTTTCATTACACATGGAATAAGGTAGCTCATTAAATGAAGAATAAAATGAGAGGCAGAAGGAATAGATTTAAGAATAGTTGGATATTGCAGCAATATTAGGCAATATTATACCACTATAACAAACTTTCTGACAACAGGTTAACCCCATTTCCCACCCATCACCACCTTTAAATGACAAAACATTTTAAGATTTAATTATTTTAATGGGAATTTTAGTAAAATCTAATACATAAATTTCTGATCTATGAATCAGAGAATACAGAACTTGGGGGAAAAACTTTTCTTGATTTCTCAGGTCCATATTTATTAAGGTCAATTATTATCTTCCATTGCAGCAAAGCGATTCTTCCCAAAATTGTTAAGACCCCTATTGTTGCCTGTCCTTACAATCAAAGGCTCCAATGCTTCCTAATTCTTTGTTGCCCCTTTAAAAATGTTTGTATGTTCAGGCTGTCAGCTGTTACTGGTTGCTGTTGTCAGCGTGCTTTATATCAGTAGCAAATTTGCTTCTAGCATGTTTCTTCTACTCTGCAGTGGTCTAGGAAACAAGATAATGAAGCCTGTAAAAATTGTGCATAAAATTAGAGCAAATAGACCTGGAGCAAAGGATTCAGGTTTTCCTCTATGACCTATCTTTCATGAATTTTGGTGGCATAGGAGTTTTTGCAAAGCCTAAAACATTGTATAAACATCAATAATGGCTACTGTTGCTACTGCTACTACCACCACTACTAGGTTCTCAACAGTGTGACAGAAAATTGAGGTCTCAAGGGAAGTGACCTGCAAAGAAAAAGAAGAGTGGAGGTAATATGGGAAAGAATATTTTTACTTGGAATTAAGGGCCAAAAAGACCAGGGTTCACATATCATCCTGGTAGCAATGGAATATTTGGCACATCATTTCATATTTTGGGACCTCAGTTCCCCCTTCTGGTTGGATTAGAGTTCTTCTAGGGCCCCTTACAACTCTAAAACCTGTGATTCTAAACATAAACATGCTCAGATAGGGGCCGGACATGCCTGGGTTTCCCAGTATACCCAGCCCAATCACTATGCATGCCTAGGATTTTAAGTGCTGGTGTATATCATTCTCTTTCCTCCACTTCCCCCTGGTGTCCTGCAATTGTCCCAGAAAGTCTCTTAAATGGATCCCAGCAAATTGCTTGCTCTTGCAGGTCTCACCAAGTTGGAAAGGCTTTAACTACATTGCTTAATTAGAATAATTTCATTTCAATTGAGTTCAATTCCTATTTATTAAGCTCTTATTTATGTAAGACATTGTGCTAGGCTTGGAGGAAATAAAGAGAAATGAAAAAAAAATTCCTGCCTTCCAAGACATTTCAGTACATAATTTATCTGGTACTTTGGTTGTCTAATGACCAGCCTAACTACCTCTGAAGAAGTTTGACACCAGCTACTTGCAATCCAACTAAGAGGCCTTTTGGGGATTGATTTTTATTATTTTAATTATGCATAATTTAATAATTATATAATGTACAATTATATAATTTAATTAATTATATAACATGCCTTTTATGGCATGGAGGGGAGTGTGACTTAATTCAGTGAAAAGAGTGTCCACCCACTAGAATTAAAGCATTCAACCTTAAACTAACCACGTATGGGGGGAGGGGCAGGCACCTAGGATTGTTGAGTTCTGTGACAATAATATTCTTAGAAGAAACAATTTCATTACTCCCCAATCTTCCTTCTCTTAATCCCTTTTCCTTTCCCTCAGAGGTGGCCAAACAGAATCCATCAAGGTGGTTGAACCAAGTCAGTTCAATAGCCATGATGCTATTGTCTCTTGGCTTTTTATAATAATTTTTGCAAACCTTTTCCCATTTTTCTTTGGTTTATTGACCTTTATCCATTTTATACTTTCAGTGTCCATGGGATGGCTTTCCATAGTTGGGTGACTCATCAAGTTTTCTTTCAACTGGTTTTGCCCTTCTGCTTTTCTTTGATCTTTGAGAAGATACTTCTCATAATCCTCCATCATTTTATATCTTACATATGAGTATATATTCTAAACCAGTGTTGTCTTTTGTGGCCATCTGTCTACATTTGACAAGTAGATCAGATATTTGCTGACCAAGGTACTTTCTGGGCTCTTTTGATTTCTTTGTTGTTACAATTAATTTATGTTGGTTAAACTTCTATGGAAGATAATTATAACTGGTTTCAAAGCCATTTCTCTTGTCTATTTACATTTCTATTGCCAATTATTCATTTAAATAAGTCAGGATTTAGTTGGTTCAAATGTAGTCTATATATTCATTTCATTGCTATACTCTTTTCTTGTTTTTTTTTTTTTTTTTTTTACTAAGTCTGATATCTCTTCTGACAAGGTGATAGCATGGTTATCTAAGAAAAATATATTCTTGTCCATTAAAATATACTTCGTTTGTGTATGTTATGATGTTATCTAATAACAACTGATTCTTTTATTGAAAAAAAAATTGTGCTATGAAGACATTTTTTGTAATTAACCAGTCTTTGGTTATGCCTTTTTCTATACTTTGACATACTTTCTTCTCACCTTTGCAGTTTCCTACTTTTGCATTTCGGTGACTAAATATCAGAGTTGATGTTTATAATTTCCAAGTTATTATTCAGTTCTTCATAGTATTTCCTTACTTCTTCATCTGTAGCAAACAATATTGACATGTAAAATACAGCTATCTTCATAATAGTCTTTTTAAGGAAATGATTGTGATGACTATTGTGATACATAGTGACCATATATTCATTTAAATATCATTTCTTGTTGCCTTTTGGACAACCCTTTAAAGAAAAAAAATTAATTGTAAGATAAAATATTATTTTTCTTAATTTCATATTTTTATTTTTCAAGGTACCAACCAAGACCAATCTTTTATTTATTATTTATCATGAATGTCAGTTTCCTCAGAGCAGCAAATCCTCACATTATTGCTTAATGTTTAGTCCATTATGTTATAAGTAAAGATTTCAAGGGAATATCCTCCTACGGTTCAGACATCTGCAAATTAGTCAAACGTTTTCAAAGAAGATTAGTGTCTCTCTCTTGGATTAGACTGTGAGCTCCTTGAGAGCAGGCACCTTAATTGTATACTTCTGTGTGTGTGTGTGTGTGTGTATGTGTCTGGTGTTGTTGCTCCTAATAGTGATACAAAGTATGATGAATGTAAAAAAAAAGAAAAAACAGCCCCTGAATACCCCTTGCCCTATAAATAAGCCCCCTACCCTAGAGCAGTAAATGGATGAATGAAGAGATTAGATAAAAACAAGTACTCATTCCTGATTACTTTGTGCTCTTCTTTGGCTCTGAGAATAAATGGGACATTTCTAATGAGTGCTCATCATTTTGGCAGCCAAACAGTGCACAGATGATGGCAGCCGCTAACCACAAGGGATAATGTTTGCCCAGATGTGACTCTATTTTATTCTACAAAGCATTGTAAATGTCAAACCCCTGGTTGGTCTGCGTTTTTGCATTTACCATCCGAAAAGCCTGCTGGGGAACAAAAGTTGCCAGATATGGATGTGTAAATCATTATAATGGGACCAACAGATCAGCAGCATCCCCTCACAGCAATAGGATAGCCTCAGGTCATGCTTCTTGAATCACCAAACTCTTTCAAAAAGGCCCCTCTCTGAACACTTTTATTTATATTTTTTGTTCATTTTTCTGCAGGCACATGGGCTCTTTTGTAAATAAAATTCTATTGATTTTGTATTTTGAGGGGAGAAAAAGATTATTAAAAAATAAGTGTGGGCCACAACAAAGACATAAGAAGTGTGGTAAATAGTAAGAAAGGTAACTGTCCAGGATTGCTTGTATAATGATTTTCACATTGTTGGGCTCCAAAGTTGAAATACACACAGTTTCATTGAAAAGTTTTTATTTTTTAATGATTTCTTTCTTTGTGTGGATGGAGCATTGGTCTTAGTAGTCATGATTACATTGGTTAAAACTGTCAATATTCCACTCACACTGTACATATGCATTATTCCTTATCTGTAACCCTTTGGACCATGGCACTCCATTCATGGCTTCACAGAGAGTGGTTCCAGGTCTGTCAATTCCATTGTAAGTGATGATCAAGGGGAGCCATTGCAATAATACCAGTCATCTGGGGGTACTCAGGCCCCATGAAGGTCGGGAACCACGGATCTATGGTTTTCACGTGACTATGTCACATGAAGTAGCCTGGATAATTTTAATGTGGCTGTCATGACCAAATAAATAAGTGAAATAGCTAAGCCAAAATAAGAAAAAAGCATTGACTTAATAAGAAGAACACCAATTTTGGAGTCTGGAGATGAGTTGCCATCTGAATTCTGCCTCTTCTTGTCTGTGAATACTTAGGAAAATCACTTTACCTTTCTGGGCCTCATCTTTTTCTTCTGTAAATGTGAGATTTAACCAAGATGAAGTGAGTCTCTTCCAGATCCATGTTTCCATGAGCCTAAGAATTCTTCAAAAATTTTCTCCTGTATCTGCCAAGGGTACTTTTCCCATGATACCCCATAATCCCCTCCTGCTAAACCTCCTGGTATAGCATTAACAAAAATAACATAACAAATCAACCAGTGCTCAGATGTTCATTGAATCCTGCTATAAATAAAGCACTGTGTTATATGTTTTAGGAAATTAAATAAAGTAGCATATTAATTCACATTTCTATAGAATTATAATTGTATAGGATGTATTTTCTTTAACAACACCTTATGACATAGAAAGTGATAACGTTATCACCATTTTACATAAAAGGTCACTAAGGCTTTGAAAGGGGAAGAACTTGCTTGGCCATGGGCACACAGATAATACGACAAGTAAGGGACTGAGTGAAGATTAAACAGGCTTTATTTTCTACACAAATTTATGGTCTACTTGAGGATATGAGACATAGACATATGAACAGTTAAATAGTAATATAGGTTGAGCAGAGGTGTCAAACAATCTCTGACCAAACCAAATTAAAAGGTAGTTGGGAAATATTTAACAAAAGAAATTTTAAAATAGACAATAAAATATGGATAACATTATATTTAACATATGGCCTGCAGGCATTCATATGTATATATTAGTGCCCTTCAGTTCTAGTTGAGTTTGATTCCACTGTAGTAAAGTATATAATAGAAGCCCAGTGAATGCAACAGTCAAATATTTGGAAAAGGGAGAGGTCACGTTGTGTGCTTGATTAGTCATGGAAGACTTAAAGAGTAAGATTTGAAATGAGATGTAAAAGATGGATAGAGTTTAGGGAGGTGAGGAAGAAGAGAAGATGAAGTCAATTGAGGAAAAAGAGCAAATAGAGGTGTGGGGTATGCAAGGCATTTGAGAAGGGGTAAATAGATCATTCTAGCTGGAAGTAGAAAGGAAATTTTAAGAAACTGAGGAAATTTACTTTGGAGAAATTAGTTGCCACTAGGTTGTGGAGAGATTTGAATGAAAAGCTTATATGTTTTTTCTTTGTACTGCCGACAATGGGGAAACACTGACAGCTTTTTTTAAAGAAATTATGAGATCCTATCTGAGTATCTGTACTCAGAAGGCAAAGGTTTCCCCCCAAAGTTCATTTATGATTACCCTTCAAACTTGGAGAGAGTCTTGTAAAATATTACCACAAACATGGAAGAATGACATAATCAGAATCTTCACAAGCAATATCTCTGAATTCATGTTTAGGAAACCTCATGGGGGGCCTCTTCTCTGGCAGAGGGAGACTAAGAAACAAACATGAACATAAACTCTGCATTCGGTTTGTGCCTTTAAGCCATTGGCATTAATTAAGATTCTATGGCTTCCAAACAATTATGACATAATTAAAGTAAGATTCTTTCTACAGTAAAACGATAAGAAATGACTTTTAGAAACCGTGGGAACCATTAAAACTGCACATCAGTATCAAAATGAGCAATATTTACTAGTATTAACACTATTAAAATGCCTTTTGAAGACAAACTTGGGCAATTATTACTCAGAAAAAACTCACAATTGGAGATATAGAGCAGTGATAATTAAATCCCAGTCTCTATATATCTCTCTTTTTGGTGTTTGACAGAACGCAGTCTTTAAGAGAATCTATTTTAATGGTACTGAATTAGCAAGATTCTAAAAGAGAGAGGGCACTTAGCAGGAGGTTGATACTCTGGGAAGTACTGTTATCATTATTATTATCGCTGTTTTTATTATTGTTCCTATCTTTCAGAAATGCCATGGTGTCATATAAAAAGTCAGGAGATGAAAAGATAAGTTATACTGACCCATAAGTGTTCTCTAGTGGGTGAATCATACCCTTAATTAAAATAGACAATGAGTGCCTAAGCTGGATGATTCTGTGCATCTAATGGATGGAACGCTTAATGGGCTCTGGTCATTGATTTGAATTAGATGGTGATACTGACTCTGCTTGATCAAAAGTCTTTCTGTGAACTAAGTCCAGGGCCTCAGGTGAGTTTCTCTGCTCAGGGGGTTGGTGTAGCATGAATATCATTCTTTTTAAAGAAAGTCTTAGCAGAGACCAAAGACTTCTTGTTTCCTTCTTACAGGTGTGAATCTGAGCAAACAGAGGGGAAAAATAGGAAAGTTTGATTCAAGTGGGAATTAGAAAGGATAAATTCAGGATTAGATGGTCTCCACTTAAACAGATTAGGAGCTGAACTACAGGATTCAATCATGGTGGTCCTCCTTAGGAGGGATTTAACAGAAAAGAAAAGGGCTGCCTAGGTTAGACTCAAATCCTTCAGCCTTCACTGCTAGCATATAAAATAAAGGCAAATATGGGATATTCTGAAACAGAAAATCCAGTTCCTTTAAAAATGCTGATAGAGCAAGACAGATACAAAACACAGGAAATAAGAAAGAGGGCTGAGAAGGGACTAAAAGCAGAATCATATAATAAAATTTGAGGTAGGTGGTAAAAGAAAAAGGCCACAATGGGTAGAAAATCTAAGCTGAGATCATTTCAATGCCACTTGGGATTTTAGGTATGAGGTGGTATAAGCACAAAAGACTCTTATGCCTATTGCCTATTTCAAATGGTTATGCATACCAAAATAAGTTAAACTGTGATAAAAGGCATAAGCAACATGGTGGGAAGGGTGCTGGAATGGGACTCAAAGTACCTATGTTCAAGTACTTGGAGAAGATCTAGAGGAACCTCCTTGTTTTACAAATGAGGTAACTGAGGCTTACAGAGGTTAAGTAAATTGTCCAAATTCACACAGTTAGATGTAGCAGAGCCAAGTCCTTTGACTTCAAACTGAGTGCTCATTCTAGTTCAACATAGTTCTTAGCTATGTGACTTTGAACAGCTCACATTATTTTCCTCTAGGTCTTAGAATGTGCATCTACAAGATACAAAAATGAATTAGGTAGTGGTTTTCAAGGTCCTATTAAGCTCTCAATTCTATGAAAACCCAGAAAATTTCAAGGATCTTTCTTTTAAATTTCTTGTATAGAATAACAAGTCTGGAGGCTTGAGAATTGAATGAACATAGAGGGGATGAAAGCACTCTCACAGTTGCCCGTAATGTACCCAATGCCACAACCAATGTGAACTTTAATTACTCATTCCACTCAGTTACATATGAAGCTAAATATCATCAAAGAAGTTCCTAAATTCTGGAGAGGACAGTTTTATGATCCATAAAGTAGAGAATCCAACCAAAGAAGAATTGTATTTGATAGATTATTTCAGGCCTAGCAAGGATGGCTGAAAATGTAATGGCACCCATGCTAGAAAACAAGAAGGAATGCTGAGAGGGAAGGGGTGGGTGCTAAGCTGCTCAAATCAATGTAAAGTAAAGATACTACAGTAGATGGCAAAATGGCAAAATTTTAGAAACATTCCTGGAAAAGGAGTCAAGATATTTAATTACAAGATAGCATATTTAAATGGTATCCACACATATACATACATATGTACATATTTATACACATATATGTATAAAAAGATTGTATATATACAAGTATAGATAGATACATACATACAATTTTAATTATATAGTCTGAACTGTCTCAAGGAAATTTGACACTTGTATTTTTTGTCTTGTTATATATTTCTGTGTTTTATATTTTATTTCCTACATAAATATGTATATAAATACATATACACATGTGTATGTGTGTATACACTCAAACACACACATGCATACATACCAAAAGAATGTGAGTTCCTTGAGGGTACATAAATGTTTCATATGTGTCTTTCTATCTTTAGCACTATGCACATTGTCTACAATATTGTACTCGAATAAACATTTGTTGTATTGAATTAAATTGTCATATATGTTGCACCTTTCGTAGAGTATCAACTCATTTGTTCAATTTTTACTGTATTTAGCTCAGTATTTTACTAATATAGACAGAAATTTGTCTCTGTATGAATCCTAAATAACACTTCATTTCAGATTAAAAATCCCTCCAATAGTGAACCTTACTCCTTGTAACAACAATGCTACTTGCCGCTACTGTGGCTGTAAGACCAGTAACACCAGAACACAGGAAGGCTGCTAGCACAGGTTCTTCGATCTGCCTTTCTAAGGAAAGCAACTTTAAGGGGTTTACAGACTCACTTGAATTAAACATACATATGCCATTCACTTAGTTCAGAGGGAAAAGTCAGCACCCTGAACTTCAGAGCAAATACAAATAGAAATTACAGAGAAAATATAAACAAAACAAATAACACAAATCAACAGACAGGCTTCTAGCTGATTGACCAAAGCTATACATGCATAGGTACCAGAGAGTGAAGCACCATCTGGGGGGGGGGGCTGTTTAACGGCTACCCAGAGTCTCCATACAAACACCCTTCTAATGAGTTCTCCCCCAAAGCAAAACCTCTCCTCCCACAGTATCTGAGAGTTCTGGCTTAATGGCTACCCTCAGAGTATATATACCCTTTTCAGGCCCCAAGGGCTTCACGCCTCTCCTGACCTAGTTAGAAAAAAAGTGTGGGCTTTCCTACAAACAAAAGCAAGACTCACTGAAAGGCACTTGATTGCCTTAGAGGTGAGAAGCACTCCAAAAGAAAAAAAAACAATAAAAAGTTCCACTTTGCTTGCCCTTCACTCCTCTATTCCAAGAGGTTAACGTAGCTATCTTTACTATGTTCAAAATGACTACTCCAACAAAGAAAGGAGTATTTTTTAAATAGGCTTATTTAGATGGTTAGGATATAGTTACCAAATACAGGCAAGGATATATTATACAAAATTAAACCCAGTAATAGTTGTAGCCAGTGAATAGAATCCATGTGCTTCTTTCTATTTCCACATAGTGAGAGTTACCCCAGGTCCCTATCATAGCATCCAGTAAAGTGGGTCTTATCAGGCCAGAAGACTCTAGTCTGTGTGATTATGTTTATCTTTATGGGCTGGATTTTATCATCAGCTTGGTCAATTGTCAAAGTAGGGTACATGTGATTTAAGTCATGTGTATGGTGTAAGTCTAGCATGAATATCATTCTTTTTAAAGAAAATTTTAGCAGAAGCCAAGGACTTCTTGTATCCTTCTAGCAGGTGTGAATCTGAGCAAACAGAAAGGGAAAAATAGAAAGAAAGTGATTCAAATGGGGATTAGAAAGGATAAATTCAGGATTAGATGTGTCCAGT
>CM053622.1:299574200-299593756 GCA_028646595.1 Phalanger gymnotis
AATGTGATGGTAGGATTGTCAAAAAACAAAATAAAATTAAAGGATGAGAAAGCAGAATGCATTAGGAGAAAAGGAAAGAAAGAGGCATAATGGGATAAATTATCTACTATAAAAGAGGCCTGAAAGACATTTTACAGTGGAAGGGAAAATGGGGGAAGCAAGGGAGCACATAAACCTTACTCTCTTCAGAACTGGCTCAAAGAGGGCATAATATACATACTCAGTACAGGAAAGTAGGAAGGGAACAGGATAATTGAATGGGGGTGGAGCAGATAGAAAGGAGGGCAGTTTAGGAAAGGTAAAAGTCAGAAGCAAAACACTTTTGGGAATGGACAGGGTAAAAGGGGAGAAAGAGAGAGGGGGGGGAGGGAGGGAGAGACTAAGACTAGGATAAACGGGGGAAAATAGGATGGATGGAAATACATAGTTGATAATCATCACTGCAACAAAAAACAATTTACAGTGAATTTCTCTGATAAAGACTTCATTTTTCAAAAAAAAAATTGTTTGTGCTGGGCTTTGGGCTTTCATTCTCCCATAGATTTTGAGCTCAGGAACCAGGATGCCAGTGAGAGAGTAGTGGTTTATATTGACTGAGACAAGTAGAGCAACCTCTGGTGACTCAGCTGCCAACACTGTAATTTCACATCTCATCCAATTTGTGAATGGAATGTTACTTGGTGCTTTTGAAGTTTTTGTGCAACAGAAGAATGGAAAGCTGCCTGAAAGATTTTCTTTAAGGTAACATAAGTTCATAGTGCTATATTGTTTCTGCCCAGAAGGATTGGACTATATACAGGGAAAGACATGCCACAAATGGTAGGGAGGCCCGTTTCTAACTTTAATTTTAATCTTTGTGATTGAATATCATTTTGTTTTCTTGCTTTCTGAATGTTGAACCTAAATGTTATGCCAGATATAGAGGGACTTAAAATACCCCACTCCACTTGCAAAAGACATATCTATGTAACTGTAACTGAACTGGATTTAAATGGAAAAATAAATTGGTTAAGGTTATTGCCAAAGACTGGTGTAATGCTGTTAAGGCGCACACACACACACACACACACATACACACACACATTTAACAAGCATTCATTTTTTCCAGCTTCCAACCTCCCAACATAGAAAAAGAAAACAAAAAAAAAACATAAAATAAAGTCAAAAAAGGCAAATTTCCACATTGACCACATATGAAAATGTGTCACATTCTTCATATTTATTCCACCACCTCTCTGTGAGGAGGTGGATAAAATTCTTCATCATCACTCCTCTGAATCATTACTAGTCAATGTGTTTAGGAAAATTCTTAAGCCTTTGAAAGTTGACTCAATTTTCAACATTGTTTTTATTGTATATATTGTTTCCTTTGTTCTTCTCATTTCACTCTATATTCAAGTCTTTCCAAGTTCCCCTGAAACCATCCATTTAATAATTTATTATTAAAGAATAGTATTCCTTTTTATTTACATACCATAATTTGTTGAGCCATTTCTTTATTATCATATACCTTCTTAGTTTCTATTTTTCGCCATAAAACATATGAATTGCTATAAATATTTACATACAAATTTGTTCTTTCTCTCTTTTTCCTGATTTCTCTTAAGATTAGGTTAAGTAATGGAATCATTGTATCAAAAGTTATCCATAATTTTTCTGCATAGTTTCAAACCTCTTTCCAAGTGGCTCTACCAATACAAAGCTTCGTCAACAGTCTATTCTTGTTTACTTGCATCCCCTCTAACATTTATCATTTCTCTTTTGTTGTCAACAATTTCTGATCTAATGGGTGGGAAAAAGAAGTTCAGAGCTTTTTTAATTTAAATTCTATTATTATAAGTGATATGGAAGATTTTTTTTGAATATATGGCTATTGGAAGTTTGGATTTCTTTCCTCAAGAAATGCTTGTTCATATACTTTATTTTTTTTTAATTTTATCATTTTTATTTAGTATTATGGTTTCCAACATTGATTTCCACAAGTTGTGAATTTTCTCCTCATTTCTACACTACCCCTCCCAATTCCAAGATGGCATATATTCTGATTGCCTCATTCCCCAGTCGACCCTCCCTTCTGTGACTCCACTCTACCACCCATCCTCTTTTGCCTTACTTTCTTGTCGGGCAGGATAGATTTCTATGCCCCATTCCCTAAATATCCTGTTTCCCAGCTGCATGCAAAACAACTTTTTTTTAACATCTGCTTTTAAAACTTTGCATTCCAAATTCTCTCCCCTTTTCCCTTCCCACTCACCATCCCTAGGAAGGCAAGCAATTCAACATAGGTTGAATCAGAATCAGTATCATTATGTAAAACACTTCCACAATACTCATGTTGTGAAAGGCTGACTATTATTTCCTTCCATCCTATCCTCTCCCCCTTTATTCAGTTTTCTCCCTTGACTCTGTCCTTTTTCAAAAGTGTTTGCTTTTGATTACTTCTTCCCCCATCTGCCCTCCCTTCTATCATCCCTCCTTTTTTGATCCCCTTCTCCTTACTTTCCTGTGGAGTAAGATACCCAATTGAGTGTGCATGTTATTCCCTCCTCAAGTTAAATTCGATGAGAGCAAAATTCACTCATTCCCCCTCACCTGCCCTCTCTTCCCTTCCCACAGAACTATGTTTTCTGTACTTTGCTCCCAGCACTGTGTGATAGACATTTGCTGGCAACCATCCAGGCTCTCCTGGGCTGGAGACCTGTTTCCCTCTGCCATTTTGTGGGTTCCTCAGCTCTAGAATTTGTTCAGAGCCATTTTTTACAGGTGTTTATAGGGATGTGGGGGAGAGCTTAAGCAAGTCCCTGCTTTCCAGCTGCCATCTTGGCTCTGCCCCCTCATTTATATACTTCAATCATTGATCAATTGGAGAATAGATTCTGTTTTTATTAATACAAATCAATTTATCATGTAGTGGTGGCTTATCTTTGGAGCCTCCTTAGATCACTGAACATGGACCACCTTTAAGTACTTGATCTTGTCATGCTCAGATCTCCTAAGATGGAGACACTCTTGTCCCATAGCATGTAGGTGGCAATAGCCTTCCTTCATTGACTGTCTCCAAAACATCAATAGGTTTCATCTTTAAAATTAGAATGACTATGATGGTTGCTCTCTTTCTGCCACTCTTTCTGGCTTAGGTTTTTTTTCCTGATGAATCCTGGAGATAAAGATCCCAGTTCAACTGCAGCATGGATGCCATCAACTGAACTAGTAAAAGGAGAGAGAAAGACTTCCTTTCTCTGCTTCCTCTTTTGTCTTGCTCTAAGAAATGGGCCCGGGGCTATTTGATTCTTTGTCTTCAGTTCCAGGTTTTGGGCTCCCAATCCCAAATTAGAGCCTTGATGATCTTGGAGCCAGGATTCATGTTTGTAAGATACCCTAGTCATCCATCCCTGAGAAAAGGATGACTCAAAGAAGGCCTGAAATGACAGGGTTCCTGGGACTAGAGCTGTAGGCTTTTTTTGACTTAGGAGTGGGATGTGAAATATAAAAACAAAGTTAGCCTAAGGACCTAATCCCTTCCTGAGAAATGGAAGTGGTATGGGGGTGGGGTGGGGAGTAAGTCTGTATCATTAGGATTATACCTTTTGAAATGTATATTTCTTTGTAAAAGCTTATCAGACTGTTATTGACTAGATGGAACTAATGTCCAGGGGACCCCCTCCCCATATGTTTGAGGAATACTATGGTGGAGGCAGAGCTGGTACCAAAGGTAAAAACCTAGACATTCCTCAAAATCCTTAAAGGGTACAAGAAAATCCTGGCAGAGAGGTAAAATCTAAAATGCCTCTCCTTCTGGGAAGTGAAGGCTGTGGTAATCAGAATTGTATATTTTATCACTGAGACTATTATCTAACAAAATAAAACAAAAACAAAAAACTTACCATGAATCTATAACTTGCATTCCTTAGTTATATCATAAAGGTGACCTTAGTCAGTTGGAAAATTCAAAACTGAAAGTATTTGTTAAGCATGTATTATGTACCCAGAATTGCACAAGATATGAGAAACACCAAAAAAAGAGCCAAAATCTCTGTCCTCCAAGAGTTTACTGTCTTTAGGGGAAAATAATATTAAGGTACCAGAAAATTAGACAACATATAAGACTCAAATTTAGAGAACCGGAAAAGATTTATGAAGTCACAGTATCCAATATCTTCGTTTTAGAGATGATGCACTGTGACCCAAAAAGCTTTAATGATGTGACAATACTATATTTGAAAGGGGACTAGAATCTCAGTCAGGAGACCAGGGGTAAAATCTCAGCTCTTAATATTTATCATTTATGTGATTTGGGGCAATTCCTTCACCTCTCTGGGCTTCACTCTCCTCATCTATAAAAGTATTGTGGTGGACTAGATAAACTCTAATGTTAGCTCTAAATCCTCTTATCCTAAGATTTGTCCATGGTCAAGCAGCTACTGGATAACAAAATAAGGGCCAGAAGTCAATTCTTCTGACTCCAAATTCAGTGATCTTTCTAATACCTAAAATCTCCTACCAAGAGAGTAAATTCTAAGTTTTAGACTATAAATGCTATAAGAATTCAGAGAAGGTAGAGATCAGCGAGGATTGAATTAGTCCTAGAAGGTTTAATAGAGGTGAAGGGTGTTCATAGATAGGTAGCATGTAGAAGTAAAAGACAGTTAGTTAACAAACAATCAGTATCCATTTTGTGTGACATTATTGTGCCATTGGAAAAAGCACTGGCTTTAGAGCCAGAGACTCTAGGTTCAAATCTTGCCTCTGTCACATACTATCTTTTTTACCTGAGGCAATGGACTTAACCTCTTTGGACCTCAGTTTTCTCTTCTGTAAAACAAGGCGATTGGACTAAATGACCTTGGAGTTACTTTCTTTTATTTTTTTTTGAGGGGAGAAGGAAGGACAATTGGGGTTAAGTGACTTGCACAAGGTCACACAGCTAGTATGCATGTAAAGTGTCTGAGGCTGGATTTGAACTCAGGTCCTCCTGACTCCAGGGCCAGGGCTCTACTCACTGAACCATCTAGCTGCCCTGGAGTTACTTTCTTACTATAGTTATTTTGATTGTGTGATTCTATGCCCAGCACTACTATAGAAATTGAGAGGATAAAAAAGAACTAGAAGGGAAAGTATTTTCCCACACAGTAGTTACAGGTAAGACTCTATTTTTTCCTTATAGGGATTTGGCTTAGGAAGAACTTCTTAACCATCCTCCAAACCAAAAGCATATCAGAGAGGAAAATGTAATTCAGTTATCACTTTTTTTCAGTTGCCTGTCATTTTTTTCATGTCCCAGTTTCCAATGTGGCATTACATATAGAGTTGATTTGGATTCCTCTTGGGGATAGGTTGACGTATTAGGTTTGTTTTTAAAAAAAATAAAAGGTGGGGGGTTAGATGTAGGGTTAGAATAAAGGACAAATTTAAAACAAATGACATATTATTAAATAGAAGCTGTGTAGGCAAGGGGACTCTCCAAGGTGTACTCTCTAGGTAGATATTGATAGAAGTTAGTAGAGTCACAGTGTTCTCAGTAGCCTACATGAAGGATATGGAAATTCCCTCACAGACCCTGGTGTACATTCCATAAGCCACCCTAAGCAAGTTAGACAATGTACTTCCTCAGAACAATATCTGCAAAATGTGAGGTCAATGACATTTATCTTCAAAACATTTTTTTTCTTTTTTCTTTTATTAACACTTCCTTGTTCTGTTATTCTGACTTATAAGGTGCAATGGACTGAAGGAGTAAGAAGGAGAAATATGTCAGAGAATAGGATTTGATCTTTATAATGGCATAACAGGACAACCGCAAGACTTGTGGATCTGGGTAATATTTGCTCTGAGGAAAGGTAAGCAATAGAGCTTAAAGAGGAAAATAATAGGCCAAGATAAAAAAGGCTGTCCAATGGAAATTTAGTTGGATGTTGTAGAGTGGAGTGTGTATGAAAAGAGATGCTGGCATGTTCTTAATTGCTAATACTACACAGCAGGTTGGCACATTATCAGGTAGGGGAGAACAGGGCTAATGAGGTATAAAAACAGCACTTCTCAGGAGCAGCTGCAATGCAGAAGCAAGGGAAATAAGTCCATAAATATGCAGTTTTGATGGTATTTTAGAGAGTAGATGTTTGGAGGGATCCATAAAGAACTGCAATTGATCTTAATACTAAAGTTAAGTCAATAAGCATTTATTAAGCACTCATTATGTGCCAGAAGCTGTACAAACCACTGAAATACAAATATAAATAAAAGGAAAGACAGTTCTTACCCTCAAGGAGATTACATTATAAAAGAGAAGACAATAAATAAAAGAGATTTGAAAGAGTTTGAGTGGGAGTTAAAGAGGAGGATTCTAGGAAGATGGCAGTGTAGGTCAGAAAATTCCAAGCTCTCAAGATTTTCCCCCACAAAAGAGATAAACTAGCATCTCAGGGCTAACAAAGTTTGTGTAAAAATAAATAAGAATAGGGGCACGATAGGGAAAAGAAAAATCCCAGGATGAGATTTAGTCCCTAAGAAGAGTAAACACCTCCAGGCTAGGGTTCTTCTTAAAAACAAAGGTTAGCCCTGGCTAGCTGTTTGGAAGGATGCCTTGGCCCCAGCCACAGGAGCTTTTACCTCTGTGACAGAGAAGGAAGTTGGGCATCTCAGACAGGGAAGATCAAAGAAACTTCTCCTGGCAAGGGACATCAGACACAGCTGTGCTGCAGAGAGCTGTGGGGGTGAGAAGGAAAGAGTACACACCAGGTGAGTACAAAAGCAGTGACACAGGATGCCCCTGGAATTGGGCACTATCAGGAGGCTGGAGATTTGGCTTTGCTTGTAGGCTACAGGGGAGAACTGAAGATCTGGGGCGAGGCACCATCCCCCATACGTCAGGACAAGAAGTGATCATAAAAATTAAGCTGTCACTACAAAAAAATGCACAGGTGAAGGAGAAAGAATCTAACCATAGGAAGCTATTATGGGAATAAAGAAGATGGAGGTTCATCTTCAGAGGAGGATATTGAAGCAAAGAAACCTTCTTCTACCCCAAAGAGTAACATCAAATGGTCACCTGCCCAAAAAGAATTTATAGAAAAATTTTTAAAAAGACTTTAACAATCAATTGAGAAAGATTAAGGGAAAATAAAAAAAAAAATAAGAACACTCCAAGAAAAACAAGAAGACTGCAAAAAGAAAGTCACCCTATTAGAAAAGAAGATCCAGAATCTTAAGGAAGAAAATGACACCTTGAAAATTGGAATTAGGCAACTTGAAGCCAGAAAAACTATAAGAGATCAAGAAATAATAAACAAACTATAAAAAATGAAAAAATAGAAGATAAAATAAAATGTCTGATAAAAATAGCTGATCTGGAGAACAGATCAAGAAGACAAAACATCAGAATAATCAGATTGACCTGAATAAAACCTGAAAGCTATGATCAACAAAAGAACCTTGATAAAATAATATAAAAAATAATTAAAGAAAATTGTCCAGAAGCATGAGAACAAAGGGAGGGAGGAGAGAAGTAGAAATTTTAAAAAAGAGAAAGCGATCATATGAAGAAAACTCATAGGAATATTATAGTCAAATCCCAAAACCCACAGCTCAAGGATAAAATATTAAGAGCAACAAGAAAAAAAATTAAATATGACAATGCCATAATTAGAATCACACAAGACGTAGCAGTGGAGACATTAAAGGACCACAGGTCTTGGAACACTATATATCAAAGAGCAAAAGAACTGGGTTTCTGGCCAAAGATATTATACCCAGAAAAGTTAAGCAAAATCCTGAATGAAAAAAAAATGGACATTTAATCAACTGTCATACTTTCAGGACTTCGTTTAAAAAAAATAAAAACAATAAGCTCAATTTAATAGAAGATTTGACATGTAAGAGCCAAGAGGAACATAAGGTACATATCAAAGACTGACCCCAAGGGATTCGATAAGGATAGACCATTTACCTTTTATATATGTAAAATGTGTGTCTAAGATTGTCATTAGTAAATGGATAGTTTGTAAGAAAGATTGGGGTAGACTTGAGTGTGATATGACTTTAAAAAAATGAAACATTTAGGAACAGCTAAAAAGAATAATTATTTTATACAAATGAGGTACGAGAGTAAGAATTGACACAGAAAAAGTAGATGGGGAGGAGAGCTTTTAGTTCTGGTAACTTACTTTCCTTGGGAATGGGTTTAAGAGGAAAAAATACATATATATCTAGAAGAGTATAAAAGTCTTCTAAATTCAGAAGAAATAAAATGGTAGGTGGATGAGTGGGACAATAAGGGAGGTATCTGTATAGGGGAGGGTGAGGGGATAGGTTAGAAGGGATTATAGAAGTGTGTTTAGATTTATGGGAATAGGAAAATAGGGGAGGGATCCTTCGAGTGGAGGTAGGCTAAGTAATAAGAAGGTGAAGTAGTGTCAAGAAGTAAAGTAGATGAGTCAGGAGTGATAGGAAATAAGAGATATACATAAACATAAAAACAAAGATCAGGAGTAGAATTTGTTGGGAAAAGTATACATCTATATATTTATGTATAAATGTATGTGTATATCTATATCTACATATAAATATATCCACATTTAATTATAGTCTTCTGGGGACTGGGGCAGAAAGGGGGTAAAAAGAACAAAGTTAAAAGTACACAGCAGAGAGCAAAAGAAAACTTACAAGAAGGCAAAGAAAAGATGGACAGCTCTCAACCCAATGTGTTATATTTATCATACAGGCTTTCTTGAAATGAAAATTTATCAATACGTATTTGGAATCCTCTCTTATGTTCTTCTATGCACATGACATGCTTTTTTTCCTTTTCTTACTTTGTATTTAAGTTTCAATATTTGTTTATGATGTGTTTTTCTTTTCTTTTCTCTATTCTGTATTTGTGTTCCAGTGTTTGAATCTAAAATTAAAAAAAAAAAGTAGTTAAAGATACTGGTGCAAGCAGATTTGGGATAAAGTCCAGAAAATTCAGGAATGCTTCCTATAGAGGAATGAAGGAGTGAGGGAAGAGAGGAGGCAGAAGTGATTGGTAGAACATTCCAGAAATGGTGATCAATGAAAAGGCGTAGACTTAGATGATGAAGTATATTTTAGGAATGCCAAGTAGGTCAGTGTGTCTCGATCATGGAGGACATGGAAGGAAGTAAATTGTGAGAAAAGACTCAAAAAGTAGGAAAGGCCCAGATTGTGAAGGGCTTTAAATGTCTATCAGAATTTTCTATTTGATCCTGTTGGCAATAGGGAGCCACTGGAATTTCTTGAGCAGTTTTTCTTTTGGTCATACAGTTATTTTTCTGTTAGCATCCTCTTTTCTGGTGTTTGGCATAACTCATATTGATTTCTAAAATAAAGCAGCCTGTTTTCGCTCCTCCTTCTGTTTCCCCTTATTCTAATGATGAAATGGTCTAAAATAACACATTCAGAATATACAGCAAGCTAGTTGAACTCATTGCTTTGAAGGACCACCTTCCATGTAGACCATTTTTTTTATTCAAACTTTTTCCTGCTCCTACTGCTCTTGACCAGTTTTTGTCTTTGAGTCACAACAGCACTAACAAATTGGGGGAATCCTGTAGCAATGCAAGGAAGACAAAGGTGCTAACTCAACTTCTGTGTACAAATAGGTGACTTTAAATAAGCCTCACATGGTTTATCAAGGTGTTTGCTGCTTTCCATGAGTAAGGCATGACAGGGTTCTTGTTAAGATAAGACAAATTAACATTCTCCACAATTCTAAGTTCATACTGGGAACAAAATAAAACAAATAAAAACAGACAAAAACTATAGTGTACCTCCAATGACTGTTATATCTTATATATGAAGACAAAAGGTCTTTAATTACAAAACAGGGTTTGAATCTCACCTACAACTTCAAGGTCATACTTCATTTCAATCCTAATTTTCCAAACATTTATTTATTAATCACTGACTCTGTTTAAAATAATATTCCAGATATTTAGATACCAATTAAAATACAAACTTAATATAACCTTGTTATTGCCCTCATTTTACTTATAGACTGGCAGTGATAAGACATATGCATGTGTACCTTAAATATGTAGATCTGTTTCTCTCTGTATATATTATATACATACACATTGTGCGTACATATGCAAATACATACACACATATAAACAAATATATGTATGTACATATATGTATGTATGTACATATATGTGTATGTATACATATATACATATACACATGCACACATTATATAAATATATACATATATGTATGTATATATATATATAAATTTAAGTGGACTAAAGAGTTTCAAAAGTGTCATTTGAGGTCTAAGGAGGGGAAACATTCTTAATCAGGGACTCAGGGACTACTTTATGGAGGAGGTAGCATTTAAATTGGACACCAAAGGATGAATATAAATCATCAACTGAGTTGGGAAAAGGAGAACATTCCAGGTATATAATATTGTGTGATTATAGAGGCGGAAATACATTGTACATATGCATAGAGTAGACCCATTTGACTGGAGTGTATATGTGCCTTAAATATAATAAATATTTAATAACTATTATTTGATTTAAATTAAATTCAGTCTAAAGTAGGTAATGGGAGTGGTAGGAAATCCAAGGTCTGAAGAAGGGTCCTTGTCATTGAGGCAATTAAGGAAGATTTAATGAAGGAGGCAGCTTTTGAGTAGAATAGTGGGTGGATAGAATTTACCAAGAGAGGAGGAGGAAGGAGAAAATCTCAAATACAAGAGAAATGGACAAAGACAAAGGGGTAGGAATACAGGGAACATGTTCTGGTAACGATCTGAGAAAATACCAAATCATTTATCTCTATTGTCTCTGCCTTTACCATTAGCCCTATTTCCTACTGTCCATGAGCTTTTATTCAAATTTGTATGTTCTTTTGGGCCAAAAGAAATCAATTATTATGGTTGCTTATTGGATTACTTGATCATTATTTGATCTTGTTCAATTCTGAGGGGTTTTTTTTTTTCTTGAGTAGCTGCGAGAGTTGTTTTTTTTTTCCTCTGTTCAGGCACTATATTGTCAGGAAGTCTTCATAATTTTTTCAAGTTTGGTAGAAATGAAGAAGAAACATTAGGAATAGCAAGTAAATGAAGTAGGAGGATCAAAAGAAAGCATTTTACTATCAGGGAAATTTAAAACAAAACAGAAGACATAGAGGTTTGATCCTGTGTTTGTAGGCATATGAAGAGTCAGTGGAAGAGGAGAGATTGATGATGCATGAGAAATAGGAAGTAATAGCTGGAACAAGGCCTAGAGGTAACAGGAGAGATGTACTCACAGATACAGTTATAGTGCCTAGATGTAGTAAGAAACAGGGATATGTCTTCAAAGGAAGGATGGAAGAGAGAATGGATGATGAGACTAAAAATATATATATTTTAAGGAATCAAAGTTAGTGAGGTTGGTGGGGTGCTTGTGCTTGGACCGTAATTCTAACAGTCTCTGCTTGGGTGCCTGTGCCAGAATCCAAATTCCGAAATACATTCAGTTCTCAAAACATATTCTCTCTCAGGCTGTCTCTCTCTAGCTAAAGGACAGCCTGCCCCAAATTATCTCTGCTTCTTCCTTTGTAAGCAGCCATGCCCAACTATAGATTGATTTCTGGATGCTGATAACTGACTGTACACTGAGTCATAACCATATTTACTATTCGCTGACCTTTCTAACATGTATCCCAGACATAGTATTTTGTCTAGCAAAACACTAGATGAGAAACTATTCCCCTTTATCCCCGACTGATAGTGAACTCAGTGATGTTTCACAGTAAAAACCACACCTCTAGTAACCCCACTATGGGCTGTTTCCTAGAGAAGGTTGGGTAATATGCCTGCACAGTAGATACTAAATGTGCATGTTCCTTTAAGAACTGAACACTCTTAACTACTCCCAAATCCCACCCCTAAACACCAAACTGTTAGGTTTCCCCCTTTAATGTTTTATAAAAACTCCCCTGAGACCCCTGTATGGTTGCAAGTTCCCTAAGAACTCTTGCCTGCTGAAAAACATAATAAATCTTTGCCTCCTTGACTTAAAGAATGCTTGGGTCTGCAAATTCATTTCAGGTGGCCTCACCCTTGGAACTTTAATCCCTGCATGGGGTTTCTTCTCCCCCTCTACAAGGTGATAGAACTAATCTTGGATAGTCTTAGAACAATTTCAATGGAAAATGAAAAAGATATCTGATGAGGATATAAAAGATGTAGAATAGCTGTGAGGCTCCAGCCTAGCTATGCATAATATATTTGTAAATGAGTTGCAAGGGCGAACTGGCTAATATGAAGTCAATGCATAGATGGTGTCAAAGGAGGAGATTTGGTTTTCTAGACCACAGCCTATTCTAACAGATTGATGGGCTCTTTGCAAATGATGTATTTCATCTCAGAAAGACTAGAAGTAACATTTATCAAGAGGCTTGCCAACATGATCAAGTAGATTTTAAATTGAAATCTGAAGCGAAAGTAGAAAAAATCCTGTATAAATAAATAAACAAAAACAGATAGACTGTAGGAAACTCACATGACATTAAATGAAAGCTCATAGTAAAGACAGAGCTCAATAAATTCCAGAAGGAAATGGAGGAAAATGGAATCATAAACAACACTTATTAGCTTTATATGTGTGTATGCCAATGCAAGTAGTTTCAGTAATCAGCTGAGTTAATTTGACGTTTTCTCAAAAAATGTTATAGATAATATCATGGGTAACATTAAGGGAAGGTGTGAGAACTCATTATTGAAATAAGGAAATGGAAAGGTATACTTGTTCAAAACAAACATTGGACTTAAATGGTTTGGGAGCATATTGCATTGAATATAACAATGTATATGCCAGTCAAACTACCAAAGAATTGCATTATAATTTTTAAAAAAGCAATAGCAATTCAGAAAGAGAAAAAAATGTCAGGAATCTCAAGAAAAATAGTAAAAGGAAATAATCAAAAATGTCATGGGAGTGCCACATCTCAAACTATATTATAAAGCAATAATTGTCGAAATAATTTTGAACTAGTTTAATGGTAGATCAATCAGTGGAACAGATTAGCTACATAAGACACAAAACAAATGTGTCTAATGCACTGGTATTTGATAAACACTAAGATACCTGCTACTAATACAAGGACTCACTATTTGGCAAAAAATGCTGGGAAAACTGGACTTCAATACAGATGAAATTAGATTTAGACTAGCACCTCACAATTTATACAAATATTATGCTCAAAATTGGCGTGTGATTTAAATATAAAAGTCACATCCTAAACAAATTAGAGAAATATGCAAGAATATTTCCATTAGATTTAGAAATAGATGAAAAGTTCTGTCCAAACAATGGATAGAGAAGATCAGAAAGATAAGATGGATAATTTTGATTATGTAAAATTAAAGAGGTTTTACACAATAAATTTATTAAAACTAAGATTACAAAGGAAATAAACAGGAAAATATTTGCAGCAACTTTCTCAGAGAAAGTTGTCTTATTTATATTTTTATTTATATATTTATATTTATTATTTATAAGACATATTGGAAAGTATTTCAAATTTGTAAGAAAAAGAACCATGCCTCAATTGGTGAATTATCTAAAGATATGAACAGATATTTCTCAAGGGAAGAAACCTAGGTTATTTATAGTCATATGAAATGTTCCAAATCACTACTAATTAGAGAAATGCAAATTAAAGCAATTACATGATTTTACCTCACACTCATCAGAGTCATAATGATGACCAAAAAAGGAAATTTACGAATGCTGGAGCGGCTGGGGGAAAACAGGCACATTAATGAACTGTTGGTGGACCTGTGAATGGGTACAACAATTCTGGAAAGGGTTTTGGAATTATACACCAAAAAAGTTGCTAAAGATTATTGACTTGCAAATGAGTACATTCTGGGAAGTGATTTGGTTACTAAAAAAGTTACTAAACAGTGTATATCCTTTGACCTAGCTATGCCATGGTCAAACCTAGACACAAAGAACATAAAAAATAGCTGAAAAGTCACATTATGTACAAAAATATTTATAATAGGGCTTTGTGTGTATGTGTGTGTGCGTGTGTGTGTACGTGTGTATGGTGGCAAAAAAAGTGGAAGCTAATGAGAAGTCCATCATTTGAGGAATAGATGAATAAATTGTGCTATAGAATATGATGGCATACCAGAAGAAATGAGGAAAGAGATGACTTCAAAATGACAGAAAGATATATGAAGAGATACAGAATTAAATAAGCAGAACCAGAAATAATTATACTATAACCTAAATATTATAAAAATGAACAATTTGGAAGACTTTTATAAATTAGTGAATGAAATGGGAGGAATTAAGAAGTATGTTGATGATTACTATCTAGCCAAGGATATATTAAGAATGGAATTTATGTGATATTATCTGTAGAGTATTCTACAAACCACCAGATAAATTGGAAGGCATGCACAATGCTCTCCTAATACAAATTAAAAATTCTTAGATGGGTGAGGTATAGCTATGATGTTTGGTTTCAACTAATTACCTACTTTCTGAAAATTAATGCTGCTAAATTCAGTAACTCTGACAAACAGTTCTTTGCTTTTCTGGAAATTTCATTCATCAACAGTTAGAGGAACCTAATAAGGATAACTGCTCCTCTAGATTTAATTGTAATAAAAAAGTTAGGTACCTATGTGCATGTAAAAGTGATGAGGACCTTGGGAGAAAGTCACCATGTATTCTTGATGTTTCTAATTGTGAATAAAAGTAATGCTGGCAAGTCAGAAAAAGAACTTAGACTTTAGGAAAAGAAGTTTCAAAGAATTCAGAGGAAAGATAGGTGTGATCCCATGGCCTACATCTCTAAAAGGACTCTGACTTAAGAGGAATAGCAGACTCTAGAAAATGTAATTAGGTTTCTACAATTATGAATGATTCCAGTCAAAAAAAAAAGAAAGAAGGGAGACATCTAAAGAAGCCAATGTTTCTCTCTGATAAGCTGAGAGTTTAAAAGGACAAGTATAAAAGATAGAAAGAACATACTACCAAGTTTGAATATTAAAGAGTGTCAAAAGACTGGAAGAATAGGATCAGAAAAGCTAAAGTATAGAATGAGCTGAGGCTTGCAAAAATTGCCAATGGCAACAAAAAGGCCTTTTTTTATGGTATGTTCAGAGCACGATGAACAAGGAAAGGATAAGCCTACTGCTTGAAGCAGATGGTTTAATGCTCACAGATGACAGAGAGAAAGCAACATTCCTTAAATTTTATTTGTTCCTACTGGTTGCCCTGAAGACAATGATCTTCAAACTGGAAAAAGAAACAGACATGGACACACACACGTATATATATATAATATATATAATTATATATTATATATATAAATTATATATTATATCTCTCTATATAAGTATATATATATACATATATATATATATATGGAGAGAGAGAGAGAGAGAGAGAGAGAGAGAGAGAGAGAAAGAGAGAGGCAGCAGACTTTATGATGGCTATTGTCTAACACTAAAATTTTCATAGAGGAATGAGTGTGATGAAGAGTTTTAGAAAACACATCATATGGAGAACGATTGAAAGAATTGGAAATGTTTGTCAAAGTCTCATAATGTCTGACTGTAACAGCATTGTGGCTTCCACTCCTGTTAAACCCATAGGCATGGCAGCAATAGCCTCCTCCTGGTAGAGATAGCCACAGATTTTCAAGTTGAAAGAGAAACAAAGCAGTAATAATCCTTCAGCTGTCTCTATTATGAATGACCTATGTCTGGATTTGATGACTTAGTCATGAGCCACACAATTGACCTAGGATATGGGCCGCACATGCCATTTGTGCTCCAGAATTCTTTCCTCAGATGACTAGAGGCTACCCACTAACACATACATTCAAGAGAGTCCCAAACTACCAACACTTCAAACCATGATGCCCACTTGACCTTCATTTGTCTCTTGTTCCTACACTTTCCTCCACACATTCCCATTCTTCATGACTTTCTGAATATCTTTAAACAATTCAAAGTAGCAGGCCCATAGGAACTACAGAATAACAACCTGTCAGCAAACAGGGTAAAATGACCATTTATACAGCATTGATTTGGAAATAAAGACCTTGGTACTATACCAGATTGCCATCTCAGCCTACATAATTTCAAACTCCTTTCATATTGGTGAGAAACAATCGGTATGAGTGTTAATGCCTTACAGTTTTTTCCTATTATTTCTTCCTTAAGTATGACGTGGAGGCTGATGGTTAATTATGATTTGGGGCAGCTGGTAGGTAACTGTTCTTTTCCTCTGTGTGGGCCTGTTTGGTTGAAATTGGTCAAATGGCAAGAATGTGTGCTTCAGCAGCAGTCAATAAACTGTTAAGAAATCATAGCATCTCCTCAGTTAAATAAGGGCCTGGGTATATGACATTTCAATTGATTTTATACTTCAGCCACGTATGTTCTTATGTCAGTATATACTAAAAATATACAGCTGCTAGATTAGTGCCAATCATACTAAATTATTTGTAATTTGCACTACTAAATTCTTGTATATAATTAATACACTTGGGTCCAATGCACTTCTTCACTTACATACTTATCATATTTTTATCAGAGCTTCATTGTCATGAAACTTTCCCCACATTTCTAAATATATTGACATGATTTTGATGTCAGTGACTAGAAAATGAAAAATAAGTCAACCACCTTGTCTCTGTCTGTTTATCTCTGTCTGTCTCTCTGTATATCTATCTGTCTCTGCCTCAGTCTCTTTATCTCTGTCTCCCTTTCCAGATGATAATAAATAGGGTTATTTCAATGGTGTAGTAAACTCTCATTGTGAAAACTTCCTCTGATGCAGAACAATATTTCACCTGAAAATCAAAGCCATTTCAAGTTGCCTGAATCATGGAGAGAGTAAGTCATTTGCCCCTGGGCATGGTAATATGTGTTAGATGGAGGACTTGGACCATTGTGGGTGCAACGCAATTTCTCTCTCTACTAGTCCGTGTTACTAGCTATATGCTAATATTTTAAAATGAATATATAGCAAACAATATTTCTTACTCCCATATGAATGTACAAAGTTTGTATAATTATATCTAAATATAAACATATATCATCATTTAGTGGATAAAGAGAATGCCTTGAAGTCATAGATCATGGGTTCAAGTCCTGAGTCTGATACATATTGGCTATGTGACTTTGGGCAAGTCTCAACCCCTCAGCTCTTTAAACAAATCTTTAACCCTATGTTTCAAATAAGGGGCCTACCTGTGTTAGTAGAGGATTGTGTGGTTGTAGTTGTGGTTTGTCCTTCATTTTTGAAGAGGACTGTGACATCAGGGAGATGGTGACATGACTTGAAACTGAATTGGATTGGAGTGAGGGAAGGCTGTGCAAAGTTACCAACCTCACTTTCTCCTCGAGAGTCATCTGGGTCCAGTGGTCAGATGTAGATCAGGACAACTAGAGATGGCCCAAGATGCAGTGGGAGACCTTAGCCTTTTTAAGCTAAAGTCTTTTCAGGTTCTTGCTTTGAGTGAGATAATGCCCATTCAATGAACAGGCCTCTTTAAAAATGAGTCAAGGGATGGCCCCTTTAACGAAAAAAATCGAACTGGGAGAAGACCCTCTCTTTGGAAGTCCCCATACCAATGAAATCACAGGAACAGGAGCTTGGTAATAGATAGAGTGGCAGCCGTATTGCCTTGAAGGTCTTGGTACTATATCTGACATGTCAAAATTGTGCAAACACAACCTCCACAACGTCAAACCACTTTTATGTCAGACTACTTTAAATTGCAGTTAAATAATGCACAAGGCAACTCACAAATACTAGCAGAGGTTCCTAAACTTATTTGGCCTACCACTCAATCCCTTTTCAAAAAAATTTCTTTTCAGGCCCACCCCCCTCCCCGCTCCCAGGAAATCTACTTTTTTTAACCCTTTAATATTTTTTTTAAACCTGTGTCATTCCAAACTACTACCACTCCCCTGGATGGATCACTTCAGTGCCCCCAGGGGGCAGCATCACCCATTTTGAGAACCTATGTTAGAATCAACTGGGTAATATGGAAAGAGTACTGGATTCAGAGCAAGAGAAATTCAATTTCATTTCTGCCTTTGCTTATTACTTCCTATATGACCCTGACCAAGTCATTCAAACTGAATGAACTATTTTCCTCATTTTAAAATAAACAAGTTGAAATAGAAGATGCCCTCTAAGATACCTTATGACTATAAATCTATGCGGTATGATCGTTATTCTAAATTACAGGTGAGTTTTCATTCTATATGAGTAGAAGATATTTCTATAGCAAATATTTCCTCTATCAGTGAAATCATTGGTATGATCTCAATAAACAAATATATGTTGAATACATAAATACATAATATATGTGTACACACAAGCACGTGCATGTATGGTGCGTATGGATGTATGCAAATATATACATATGCATACACACATGGGTGTACGTGTATATATGATAACACTAAAATTTCTAGTGCATTTTGAATATATTACAGCTTAAATCTACACTAAGATTTTTGTGATACCTTGTATATACATATACAGAAAAATTAATATAAGATTATATATTATTTATCCCCCTTTTTATACACTTAAATCTTATCAAACTTGTTATAAATGTGGAAATAGTCGATGGAAAGGAAATGCTTACAAAAGTATGGCAAGCATGTGAATGAAAAAGTTCATTGGATAAAAGGGTATTGATTTATACATGAATTAATATTTGCATATAATTTTATGCATGAATTTATGGAGGTACATGCTTTATATGTTTATATGAATATATATACATATATAAACTTACAAAAGCATTTTCTGTGTATATACATTTATATATTAAAGAGTAACTGCCATCTTTCTTATTGAATGTTGCTGACTTGCAATTCCCTTTCATTCTCTTATCTCCAAGTGCTTTCTACTGGCTCTAGCACAGTTGTCTGCAAACACTTTTACATCTTCCTTAGAATTAAATTTTTTCTATGGTCAACCATTTTGTAAGCTAGCATCCTACAATAAACTTCCCTTTCATCATTAAACTCCTATAACTAGCGAACTGCCCTCACAGCCTTTAATGTTACCATCCCATCCTCTCCTTTAATGTATCCAATTTGGATCCCAGTTCTTCTACTCTATAGGAAACTGTTCCCTCAAATGTCTTCAAAGACCTCTTTTTACACTTTATTCCCCTCCAAACATGCTAGTTTTTTTTTTTTGTAGTTGTGGTTTACATGCTGAGTTTTTTTTCTTGCACCTGACAGTCTGTCTCTTGACTTTGTGCTTTTTTACTGTCTGTCCATCCTACCTAGAATATGCTGCCTTTTTGCATCCATTTACTGGTTTCTCAAGCTTTCTTCAAGAAAAAAAGCTCATCATATCTTCTGCAGGAATAATTTTCTTGTCACATCCCTGAACCCATACTCTGTACTCCTTTCCTTTGTGATTACCTTCCACTTCTTCCTTCCTTCCTCGCTTCCTTCCTTCCTTCCCTTCTTCCTTCCTTCCTTCCTTCCTTCCTTCCTTCCTTCCTTCCTTCCTTCCTTCCTTCCTTCCTTCCTTCCTTCCTTCCTT
>CM053622.1:299594256-299614688 GCA_028646595.1 Phalanger gymnotis
AAAATATAGTTAGTCTTTCACAACATGAGTATTATGGAAGGGTTATACATAATGATATGCATGTGGCTCATGCTGAATTGCTTGACCTCTTAGGGAGGGTGGGTGGGAAGGGAAGAGGAGAGAGAATTTGGAACTCACACTTTTAAAAAATAGAGGTTCAAAAACAAAAACAAAAAAGTTTTTCACGTGCAACTAGAAAATAAGATACACAGGCAATGGGGCGTAGAAATTTATCTTGCCCTACAAGAAAGGAAGGGAAAAGGGGATGGGAGGGGAGTGGGGTGACAGAAGGGAGGGCTGACTGGGGAACAGGGTAACCAGAATATATTCCATCTTGGAGTGGGGGGAAGGGTAGAAATGGAGAGAAAATTTGTAATTCAATCTCCTGTGAAAATCAATGCTGAAAACTAAATATATTAAATAAAAAAAAGTCCTACTGAGAAGTCACTAAAACAAACTACACAACACTTTCCAGGTTAATCTGCACTTCATTTGATGGTCGCATTCCTTCTCATGCATTCAGCTCTTGTCTCTATGTAGATAGTTCTCAGTTTTATTTGTCTAGTCATAACCTATCTCCTGACCTCCAGTCTAGCATCTTTGACAACCTACTAGACATCTTAAAATAGAAGTCCCATTGACATTTTAAACTCAGTATGTCCAAAACTGAACTTACCAATAACTTCCTTATTATTATGGAGAATACCACTGTTGTGCCCGTCGCCTGCCCTCTCAACCTATTTCCTATCCTGCCATTTCTACCTTTGTTACATCTCGAGTATATATCCCTTTCTCTCCTCTGATGCTAACACTACCTTAAGCAAGCTGTCATCACGTCACATATGGAATATTTCAATTCTCTTCTTGTTAGTCTCTTTGGCTCAAATCTCTCCCTACTCTAGTCCATCCTCTATTCAGCTGTCAAATTAAACTGTCTTAAATAGATGCTTGACCATGTTACCTCTTTCTTCAGTCAACTCCAGTGACTCCCTATTCTTTAATGATCAAATATAAACTCTTATTTTTGGCATTGATGCCCTGTATAACCAGGCCCAATCCTAACTTTCTAGTATTCTTACACATTATATGCTCCTCCTCCCATTGGCTCTATGATCTAATGGCACTGTCCTTCAATCTGTTCTTCTTACTGGACACCCTATGTCCTAACTCTGGGCATTTTCACTTGCTGTTCCATATGCCTGGAATTCTCTTGCTCCTCAATGCCACCTCCTGACTTCACCGACATTGTTCCAATCTGAGCTAAAATTCCACATTCTTGTTCTCCCTTAATGACAGAGATTTCTTTTTCTGGATTATCTTATACAGAGATTGTTTGTTCATTTGCTTGCATGTTTTCTCCTCTATTATACTGTGAGCTCCTTGAGAACAGAGATGGTCTTTTGCTTTTCTTTGTATCCTCTTGCTTAACACAGGGCCTGGCACAAAGCAGACATTATGAATGCTAAGTGATTGACTGATTATAGAAATATTCTTATGCCTCCCAAGCTTTAAATATCTGACAGGTGGGAGAACCATATAACTTGGAACTTCACTCAGGTACCCATAACCTTCAGTCATCCAGCAGCCATTTCCTCCTCTTCATTAGATATTTCACCTTATTAGTATCCTATCCCCTGGACCAGGAATGAATAATAAATGCTGTATGAGCAGGTACTGTGTTAGTTTTCTTTCCTATTTCAAAACACTTAGGGCAGTATTAGGCACATTAAATATTTGTTTATTAATGGATTAGAATACCTGATGCCCATACACATACCCCATGCTGAAAATTCTTTCACAAATATGAAAGTCAAAAGAAAGCAGTTTATCATAATTTACATGTAATTACTTCTTTAAGGAAAAAACAAATCTTAATTCTATAGCCTTTGTTTCTCATGCTGATTTGAACAGCAACTCTCAAGTCCTGAAATTCTAGTAAAGGCAAGGGAAAAAATGGGGAGATTACCAGGGAAGTCTCTGAAGAAAAAGGTAGAAATATTTAATGTAGATAATTATGCAAACAAGGTTTTCATATCCTAAGTTTTAATAAAACTAGGTTTAACAAAAGTCTCCAGGGACCAAGCCCTAAGGAGTTTATCAAGATGAGCATTCAACTGTGGAAAATTGAGCTTAAGGCTAAATTGATTTAAGGGTGAAAAACTCAGTGCCTATCAGGGATCTATTGGGAAGAGATGGACTTATTTCTTTGAGACAAAGAGAGAGAGAGAGAGAGAGAGAGAGAGAGAGAGAGAGAGAGAGAGAGACCGAGAGAGAGAGAGAGAGAGACAGAGAGACAGAGAGACAGAGAGACAGAGAGACAGAGAGAGACAGAGACAGAGAGACAGAGAGACAGAGAGAATACATACACATCTATGAATTACTGAGGTTGATTGTTTCTTTTTAGCCTAGAAACAAACTCCAATCATGTTAGCAATACTGGACTATGGAATATGAAAGGAGGTGGAATAAATAAGTGTTGTTTTCTATCTTAGGAATGAAGATCAACTTAGTTTCATTCCCACTAAGGAACCAACATGAGAAAAAATGAGAAAATAGAATTGATTTATTGACTGTGCAACACTGATTGCTTTGTGAGTTTATGAGATATCTACCACTTGGGATATCTCACTGGCTTCAGATAGTATAGAATAGGCTTACTCTGAGGGAAATGGAGGTGGGGTAGGAAAGATAATTTTATATGGTTTTTTTCTCATCTGGTGATTTTGAAAGACACTGGCAATCTTTTGAACATGGTATAGCATAGGTACATTTTTTTATATTGAACCTCAAATTAGTACTTCGAAACTTCCTAAGTTTTATGGTAACTCCAAAAACCACAATCAGAGGAGAATCCATGAATAGATTCCCCAACCCCACCACTGCTAAAAAACTGGGTTGGAAGTCCTCCTCGCAATGTCCATCCAAATTACCCGGAACCTATCTCACACTGCAACAACTCTATAGCTTTCCATTACTATCGAACTTGGACTAAGCCATAGCTGTTTTCATTTGAACTGACCCTGCCCAAGAGCAAAGACTCTTAAACTCCAGACTTCATTCTATCAGAACCTAGAGTAAGAGTCCAAGACCAACCCTATAAATCAAGCTATCACTCTTGGGGTGAGAGCCTTGAATACTGGAGCTCTCAATACATCTAGAACCATGCCCAGGACCAAAGCTTGAGAGAGCAGGCAGTCTGCCATTAGTAAATCATACTTTGACTAGCATATCTAACACCAGGTTCGATATCTATTACTCAATGCTTGAGAGAAAAATGATGCTACTTTTCATTATCAAAAAACCCAAGAGAGCAGTGCTACTTATCTGGCCAATGGCTAGGAATCTCCCATAGCTTTCTTTCTAAATCCTTGTAAATAAGTCACTGACTGCTTAAGTGAAAACCTCAACCTTCATATTCTATTCCCTGCTTTTTTGTCCCTATCCACCTCAGTGTTACCCTTCCTAAATCCCTATGTTCCTCAACTCTGACCTTTCACTTTAATTTTACAGTACACTCAATGTATTACTAACATTTTGTCCTTAATCACAGAGGTCTTCTTCTCATGACTCTTCAATCTTCTCATGCTCCTAGAAATCCAGGTCACAACTAGATACTATATACCTGACCACCTTCTTCAATGGTAGGTGAAATTTTTCCTGCTTTCCAAAACTGTGGCCAGGACTAGAAACCAGTTTCATCTGACCTCCAGACTTGTTCTCTATTCACTACACCACACTGCCTCATTAAACTTAAAGTGCTAAATAAATGTCAGATATTATCCAACAATCTCCCTTTTCCTGTCACATAATCTCAATCCAGATTTAAACATGATCCACAAGTGACTGACCTTATCCATATTCCAGATGATGAGTCTCTCCCTACAACACTGAAAGATAACCCAGACTGACATCAAGGACAGACTAACAGAGTAGAAGTGATAATAGGAATACTGAATCAGGTACCAGCTTACTAAATGACTCTAACACAAACACTTCACATCTCTTCAATTTTCCAGAAAAACACAGAACAAAACAAAATGGGACTCCTAAAGCTTGAGTTAGATCAACTACATTTATTTACATATCCCATTTCTCTAGTACAGTAGAGGCTTTGTGTCCTATTGGAGCATGCTCTGAAAAAGGAGTCAATAAACCAGGCTTCCATACAGCTTTGCCTCTGTTTAACCTTCAACAATCTACTTAACCTCTCGGACTCAGACTCATTTTTCTCCTCTTTAACATAGGGATAATAATCTCTGCGCTGCTACATCACACTCCTGATATGAAGGTCAGAGGAGATCATAGCTATAAATGCAATTTGAAATAGTTAAAAGCACATTATCAACTTAGTATGTTAGAATAATGTAATTCACACCTAGGTTCTGACTCTCAAATTATGATTTTGGACGTGTATCTTCAATTTATTTATTTTACCCCAAACTGACTAATACCTATGGCATTGATCCTCTACCAGCAACAGGAAATGGAATTGATAAAAATGGACATCTTTAGGTGCCATAGCCCAGATCCTATAAACATGTATGTGCAAACATGTAAGTAGCATGTCTCAAAAAGCCTTAATTTTATAAAAGCCTTTAGTCTTTGGTATTACAATTTAAAACTACACTAAAATATTTTGGAATATACTTTGTAGTTTCTTCTCCATTATTTTGTTTTGCTCTAAAAAATAAATTAGATAACTTTCACATGTTTATGTTGTTTCTTGTCTGAACTGCAGCCCGAGATTTGCAGATAGTCTCCTTAATTCCAGGCTCCTAGCTTCTCCCTCCTCACTCCATCACTTGCACCCTTCATATACAACGCCACAGGAATCTTCTTTAAATATTTGTCCATCTTATTATTCTACTACTTTCTGTCTTGCAATAAATGAATGAATGAATAAATGAGTGAACGAACTGATCAAAGACCTCTTTTGAGCATTTGCTACAGTGATGTGCAAATCAATTGGAGGTGAAATATTTAAATAGATATATATAGAAACCAACAATTTTTTACATCATAAAGACATTGTAATATGTTCTCCATTTGCAGGAATTGCTTGTTATATATACTTTGATATGGGCTTTCCATAGTTTTGACACAACTTTTTTAACCTTTCACCACAAATTCACACTTCTATCATATTGCATATTTAATTCACCTTTGATGAATAGCGCATTTTTCCAAGTCTAGTCTTGATAATAGTCTATGGGTTTTGAACAGGGTTTAAATCAATCAAGTTCCTAGACCACTGAAGTGTGTTTATTTTGATTTCGTACATAAATTTCTTAACCTTTCATGACATATGGCATGAAATGAGGTCATGTTTCAGTATGAAATCTTGGTTTGGGAATTTCTGCAATTGTAGAAAAAAATTCTGATTCTCAACATATCAGTATATTTATTCCCCTAGTGGTGAGAATACTTTCAGGCCCATTAGAATTTATTATCAACACCACCATCTCCATTTGATTTCGGGTAGATGTTTTACAATCTTATGAAATTATCTAGATTTTGTTAGCTCACTTGGAATTCTTCCAATAATTATTTTGGCATAAGCTTGAATGAAAAAGTGACTTTAATCATTATAAATTATCTTTTCCTAATCTTTGTTATTCCAGTCTTTTTTTATTTTTATAGTTACAGTTAGTACTTGCATTTTTACTAGTTTTCTAGCTGTTCTTCCAACTTCAAGCATTCTGTTCTAAGTTGCAGAGGAATCAGTAACAGTCCCTCCAGTTCCAAGGTCTTTTTGAAGGTCTTTACTTGTTTTATGAAGATTTGTTAGGTTGTTTTGAAGCTATAGTTCATCAGTTCTTAGTGTTATTTGTATTTTTGACTACACTTTCTTCTATATTTTTATGCAACTGGTCAAATTTCATTGTTGAAGGGAATGGTCCTTGTAAAGCTCGATTTCCTCACCCTAAAAATTGTATCTCTAATAGTCATTAAAATGAGTTCTTTAAAATCTAGAGGTTTTGATAATTTCCTTGTAGCATTATCCAGTCTTCAACATAACATAATTTAAAACACAACAAAAGAGAGCAATGAAATATGTGTATATGGCATAAAGTCCAACACTCAACATGCAAAGAATTGAAGGTAAAGGAACCAATTAATGTTGGTTTTATTAGGTCAAGAACATGCATTTTGAGTTAGACTAAGATCAATAGAAGTAAACACATATATCACCATTGTGTTTCTCTCTCCCCCCCCTTTCCCTCTCTCTCTCTCACACACACACACATACACACACACACACACATACCATGAAATTATTACTTTTTCAAGTATTTCACATTCTAATTATGTTCTGTTTCCAGTGCTAAGTACTAGGGATAAAAATTTAATCAAATAAATCATTTCCTGCCTTCAGAGAACTGACATTCTAATAAGGGAAGACAGCACATTTGGGGAGTTGCTCTCTTTTTGGACAGGGAACCCAGAGGAGAGTTTGAAGTCATAGGGTCATTTGACTGACATGATCTTTCTGGCTTCCATAATACTTTTCCTAGGTAACATTATCTTATAACGACTCAAGAACATAGATTTTCCAATGCAATCTGGTCTGTTTTTCTACTGTGCCCTGAAACTTAAATGATCATTCTCACATATGCCTTCCCCTCTTCTCTGTTAGAAAACCCATTCATAAAGGCTATAATAACATCCTACGGTCAGAAAGTTTCCTCTTTCCACTTCATTTTCAATCTTATACTTCTTTACTGATGCCTATAGTTTTACTCCACAATTGGTATTTTATTTTATAGTATGCTGCCTAATTTTTTCACATTTTATACATTCAACCCATCAGAATCACACCTAGTAATTCTGGTACTTGGTGCTAATTCAGTTGAGGGAGGTGCAGTCACTTGAAACTACGCATACAATGGTGGAGGGAATAGACCACAGGCTAATGGGTGGCTGGAATAGGGCAGGAATGCTGCCTCAAAGACTGGGAGCAGGTTAGGTTATTCAGAGAGATTACCTATGCTGTAGTTGTCCAGGGAAAAAAATTATGATTTTTTGAATATATCTACCATATAGTACATGTTCCTCTCCAACAATTCCTTATTTTAATTAATTATTCTTGCTGTCTAGTTTCTATAATTTACTTTTATGTGCAGGAAGAATACAACTACTGTCAGCACAGACTGAATTTCAACATCATGGGGAAAAGCCCCAGGCACCCTACCCTAGAATGTAAACATTCTTTGAGAACAAAGCCTTTATAGCATACATTTCATCCACAGTAGCACTTAGTGTGTGACTTGGCAGAGAACAGGCACTCAGAAGACATACTGATTGATAACTGACCTCTTGATCAATGGAACCATGTCTTACACTGAGAATCTAGCTGAGTAACAGGGAAATCTTAACCCTAACCCTGTCTCAGAGGCACAGCTGCATTCTTTTACTCTTGGGCACATACCTCCACCTGCTTGGAAAGGCGAATAACCAGAACCACTTCAGGAAGGTGTTAGGAAGTTTAATTAGGCAATGTTTACAATTTGCTTTGAAGCTGAAATGTGCTAATTATATTTTTCCCACTTTAAATATGGGAGTCTTGAGGAACTGAAGTCTTTGGAGCTTCATGGGGGCAGAAAGGGGAGGAGAGATAAGGTTTCTTTCCCTTCACAACTTGAGCTCCCTGGGCAGTTTTTGTACACACGCTGCCTAGCAAGTCAGCTTGAGATTTGGCCAATGCACTCCAAGGACAAAGGGGGAAGTAACATAACAGGAAACTTGGCTGACATCCAGTGGTAGGTGGAAAAGCCTTCAGATGTGGCAGTCAGAAGATACAAGCATTTCAGGAAGCTGCCAAAACAACCTGGTGATTATTTCAACAGGTAGGTGTGATCCTGGTGAGAGAAGGTCTTACAGAAAGGGAATGATGATTTTTCAGTGGAGAGACACTAGGGCATTTTTGAACTCCTGATAGAGAGAATAGGTGGGATGCACCTGTCTTTTCAATCCAAATTAGATTAATATTTGGGGGCTCCTAATGTATCACAGAGATAGAGTACATGATGCAGTACATTATGAAATTTACAATCTATTAGGAAGATATGACACAAGTACAAATATCTATTAAATATTATAAATACATATTAAGTTCATTAGTGAATTAGAGAACAGAGTGTTATGTGTGAGATCTAAGGAAGAAGGGTATTCCTCACTAGTTGGTTCAGGAATTCTCCATCAATGAGTATTTGAATCAGTCTTTTTTGTTGTTTTTGTTCATCTTTTATTGTCCAAGAAGACCAATCACATCATAAGAGTGATGTCTTGACTTGCATGTGAATTGGATTTAAGTGAGGTTGAGCTGCACAAAGTCATCGGCCTCAATCTCTCCTCCAGCGTCATTCGAGTGCAGTGACAAGACAAAAGTCAAAATGATTGACAATGAACCAACGGTGTATCTTTAAAAGGATAAGGCAGAATTCAACAGATGTTGGATGTTGCAATTCTAATAGAGGTAGAAATACACAGGGAAGGATTGAAGGGGAATAAAACACTATTATATTGGTACAGTTTGGTAGGAACATAACCAATATGGTAAGAAGTTATTTGAGAAATACTGGAAAAGAGCAGCGCTATCAGATTGTGGAAAAAATGGGCAAAAAATCAGGCATATTACTTAGTGGTCAGTATTAACCCATGGAAAAGTTTTTTGAGCAAAGAAATCACACAACTAGAACTTTTCTTTTTTAAAAATCTATTTTTAGTTTTCAACTTTCATTTCTACAGGATTTTGAGTTATAAATTTTCTCCCCATCTATACCCTTCCCCTGCCCCAAGATGGCATGTATTCTCATTGTCCCTTTCCCCAGTCTACCCTCCCTCTATCACCCCACTCCTTCCGCCTATCATTCCACTTCCCCTTACTTTCCTGTAGGGCAAGATAGATTTCTATACTCCATTCCCTGTGTATCTTATTTCCCAGTTCCATGTAAAAATAATGTTTTTTAATATTTGTTTTAAGAATTTTGAGTTCCAAATTCACTTCCTTCTTCTCTTCCCACTCACCCTTCTTGAGAAGGCAAGCAATTCGATATAGGTTATACATGTATCTTTATGCAAAACAATTCCATAATAATCATGTTGTAAAAGACTAACTATATTTCACTCCATTATATCCTGTCCCACTTTATTCAATTTTCTCCTTTGACCCTGTCCCTTTTCAAAAGCGTTTGCTTTTTACTACCTCCTCCCCCAATCTGCCTTCCCTTCTCTGATCTGTCCCTCTTATCCCCTTTCCCCCTACTTTCCTGTAGAATAAGATACCCAATTGACTGTGTATGTTATTCCCTTATCAAATCAAATCTGATGAGAGCAAAGTTTACTCATTCCTTTCCATCAACGCCCTCTTCCCTTCCATTATAACAGCTTTTTCTTGCCACTTTTATGTGAGATAACGTACCCCATTCTATCTTTTCCTTTCTCCTTCTCTCAGTGTATTCCTCTCTCACCCCTTAATTTTATTTTTTTTAGATATCATCCCTTCATTTTCAACTCACACTGTGCCTTCTGTCTATATATGTATATTCCCTTCAACTACCCCAGTATTGAGAAAGGTTTCATGAATTACAAATATCATCTTTCCATGTAGGAATATAAACAGTTCAACTTTAGTAAGTCCCTTAGTATTTCTCTTTCCTGTTTACCTTTTCATGCTTCTCTTGATTCTTGTATTTGAAAGTGAAATTTTCTATTTAGCTCTTGTCTTTTCATCAAGAATGCTTGAAGGTCCTCTATTTCATTGAAAACCCATATATTGCTCTGCAGTATTATATTTGTTTTTGCTGGGTAGGTGATTCTTGGTTTTAATCCTAGCTCCTTTGACTTCTAGAATATCATATTCCAGGCCCTTCGATCCCTCAATGAGGAAGCTGCTAGATCTTGTGTTATCCTGATCGTGTTTCCACAATACTCAAATTATTTCTTTCTGGCTACTTGCAATATTTTCTCCATGATCTGGGAGCTCTGGAATTTGGCAACAATATTCCTAGGAGTTTTCTTTTTGGGATCTTTTTCAGTAGGCAAACGGTGGATTCTTTCAATTTCTATTTTACGCTCTGGCTCTAGAATATCAGGGCAGTATTCTGTGACAATTTCTTGAAAGATGATGTCTAGGATCTTTTATTGATCATGACTTTCAGGTAGTCCAATAATTTTTAAATTATCTCTCTTGGATCTATTCTCCAGGTCAGTGGTTTTTCCAATGAGATGTTTCATATTATCTTCCATTTTTTCATGCTTTTGGTTCTGTTTTATAATTTCTTGATTTCTCATAAAGTCACTAGCTTCTACTTGCTCCATTCTAATTTTTATGGCATTATTTTCTCCAGTGATCTTTGGGACCTCATTTTCCATTTGGTCAGTTCTGCTTTTTAAGGCATTCTTTTCCTCATTGGCTTTTTGGAGCTCTTTTGCCATTTGAGTTAGCCTATTTTAAGGTGCTATTTTCTTCAGTATTTTTGGGGTCTCCTTTAGCACACCATTGACTCATTCCTCGTGATGTTTTTGCATCACTCTCACTTCTCTTCCCAATTTTTCCTACTCCTCTTACTTGATTTTCCAAATCACTTTTGAGCCCTTCCATGGCCTGAGACCAATTTATATTTTTCTTGGAGACTTGATATAGTCTCTTCAACTTTGTTGACTTCTTCTGCTGTATGTTTTGATCTTCTTTGTCAATAAAGTAAGATTCTGTAGTCTGAGTCCTTTTACACTGTCTGCTCATTTTCACAGCCAATTACTTGACCTTTGAGCTCTTTGTCAGGGTACGAGTCTTTACAGAGCAGAGAGTGCTTTGTCCCAAGCTTCAGGGGTTTTGTGCTGCAGTTTTCAAAGCCACTTCCATTCTGTGGTGGTATGATACTCCTCTCCTGGCCTGTGGTGTGGTCTGTGAGTGCAAGCACTCCTTTCTGCTGTGTAACTACCAGGAGGACTCCCTCTCCACAACCACCATAAGATCTGGCACACCAGTGTTCCTCCTCCACCAAGGACCTCCAATCAGTACTGTGACCCAGATCCAAGCAGGGCAAAGTAAGAGAATCCTGACTCAGTGCCAGCAAAGAAATCCCTGTGATTCTGCTCTGATCAGCTGCTTGATTCCCCCCACCATCTATGGGTCCGGAACTCCAGAAGCAGCCACATCTGCTGCTGCTGCCATGGCTCCTGCAGCCACCTCCGCTATCCAGGGGCTGGGGCTGGATCAGCCCTTCTCTTGTTTAGATCTAACAGTTTTCCCACTGACCTTCGACATTGTCTTTGAGGTTTGTGGGTTGGGAAGTCTGGAAACTGCTACATCTGCCAATGATTCAGTACCCAGAGGCCTGCTCTGGCCAGTCTGCTCTGGTCTGGTCTATACTGTCATGGCCCACATTAGGCTGCACTCCTCTCCCAGTAAGATGCAAAAGACCCAGTGACCATCCGGGCCATCTTGGCCCAGAGGCTTTTTTCAGTCTGTCATTTCGTGGGTTCTGTAGCTCTTGAGTTTGTTTAGAGTCAATTTTACAGGTGTTTGGAGGGATTTGAGGGAGAGCTTAAGAGAATCCCTGTTTTCACATGTGCCATCTTGGCTTTGCCCCTCCTAGAACTTTTCACAAAGACTGTTAGTCTAGAAGTGATATGGCAATTAGATTTGAGATAGGGAAATAGTGCAAGTGGTAATAAGGTAATAGGGTAGCAGCAGCAGGAATGTAGAAAGGGGGTCAAATGTAGGAGATGTTCAAGAGATACAATTCATGTAGTTTCATTATTGATTGGAGATGAGAAAAGAAGGACAGGTAGAAATCAATAATAACTCCAAGGTTTCAAACATGAGTGCTTTTCTGGGATTGTCTTGGCAACATGGCCTTACTCTGTTGTTTTCATTCAGATAGGAACTATAATCACAAAAACCAAGGAAAAGCAAACAACAAAAGAACTCATTTGAATGATAATTCTTTTGAATTCAACTTTTATTCATAAAAAATGAACAAGAAATTATAACTCATTTCCTAGGCTTTTTGGGGATACAAATGACATGGAACCATGGCTCCTTTCCTCAGATGGGTTACAGCTGAGAAGTCAAAGAAACTATGCAGAAATCAAACAAGAGAAACAAGGCAATAAACATTTCCCCCCTCTCTTAACATAATACTGGAGAATTTGTGTATGGTTTTCTTACTTGTGGTCCAGTAAAATGATAATTGGAATTGGAATTGTGGAACCTAGGCTCAAATTCCAGGTGATACTTGTTACCCATGTGACCTTAAGGAAGTCATTTAAAATTCAGGACCTTGGTTTGATATTAGGATCCTGTTACTATGTATGCCTTACCAAAACCTCAAATTGGTTATACCCCCACCATCTGCCTTCTCTGCTTGTCATAACATATTGCTGAATGACACTAGAATTTGTGATAATGAGATCTATCACAGATTGATGCTGTTTTATAACTGTACCCCATAGCCATCCTCTTATTCTACCATAATAGATTCTCTGACCATTTCCTTCTTTCTTTCACCTCTGCCTCAACTCAATATTTTGCTAATTCCTCTTTCTATGTGTTTGCACAACTTTTTTCCCACACTTCAAATATTCTTCACCTAATTGTACACTTCCAATTTTTCAAATCTCTATTCTCTTCCAGAAGACCTTCCTTGACCACTGTAAACTACAGTAAGCCCTCCTTCTTCTGAATCACCATAGCAGAGGTTCTACCTCAATACCCTCAGTGCTTCTTAGATATATTTAAGAAGTTACATGAGCTTTGATAGGGGAAAATATATTTATTTTCACTAATTTCTAATTTAAATTAAGCAGTTTTTTTTAAATTGAAACATTCCTAAATGGTCCATAGATTTCACTAGATTGCCACACAAACATAGATAGATAGATAGATAGATAGATAGATAGATAGATAGATAGATAGATAAAAAGCTTAAGATCCTATGTTCTCTAGTAACATTTGTTTACTATATCCCTTATTCTGGTTTTTAGTCAGATAAAATATTTCTCTGTATTGTTGCTTAACTATTGCATATGTGAATATCTTCTCTCCAAATAAATTATAAACTTCTAGAGTCCTGTGATGATGACTATCCATCAATCAGAGAAAATTACTTTGGTTGGACCTCAAAGGATATATATGTGGTAGATAAGTGACAAAGAGAAGGCCTAAGGGTATTCAAGGGTTTGGGGGAAAATTGTTTGAGCAAAGATCCTGTTCAGACAGTATTACTGAAACTCTTAGGCCTTGGCACAAGTGAGAGTGGGATCCATATTTCCCCATACTGGCACTAGGAGAATTGTCTTTTTGTGATGAATCTGAAGAACACCAGAATTCCTCTTTGGAAAAAGGTACCAAGGGAATATTGTGCATTAGGAAGAAAGGCAAAGCTCAGCCACAGGGATGATTGAAAGGAAAAGTCAAAGCTTATAATATACAAGCACACAGGTGCACCTTGCTTTCCTCAATAAGTCGTTCCCTGTTCATCAGCAGTTCACAGGTGCACCCTTGTCTTCTTTCCAACAGGTAGGCATCCCTTCCCCAAAAGGTCTCACCTCACCAACATCATGCTTGCTGCTGGGATAAGTGCTGGATTATGTTTGGCAGCTTCCACAACACTTAGATCTCCTGAATGCCTCACCAACAGGCTTTTTCACCTCCCACTGGGTATCATCTGACTTTTCATTCATCCAAGCCCTCAGAATGACAGGCCCCATAATTAATCTTCACAAAGATATCCCTCTTTCCTGGCAGTAGGTGTGGTAAATGTCAAAATTCTATCCTGCTAGCATACTCAGATTATAGCATTAAAAAGTTCCACCTATAGCATGAAATAGATAACCTAGGGGTGGGGTGGTGAGAAGGAGTAGCTTGATATGGGAAATAACTGGACCATTTATTTCAGAGAATGTTAGAGCTAGAAGGAATTATTTGTTAGTACTTTGGATACAGAGAGACGGGAGATTCTTAGCCTTTCATACTTGATACAATACAATCCAGAAATATCTGCAGTTTTTTCCATTATGGGTCAATGAGGTGGGAGCTTGGAGGGCCAAATAGAAGGAAGGCAACTTGGGATGTTTAGGGGAAAGCAGTGGAAGAATGTATGTGCCATTAATTTGATTGGAAAAATTAACATCTAGGCTGGTTGAATTTTCAGACACTTTGGGAAACAATTTGGAATTTCATAAGGCTATTCCTATCAGTGTTACCTTAGACAGGTACTTGAATTCTCTGAGAAGATTATAGTTTCATTATGCATTTTCCACGGAGGCTTTCTCAGGGAGTCTGTTGCTGGACTTCTCTTTGGACAAGCCAACCACTGCAAAGGAAATTGAAAGGATTATATGATGTCAATGTTCTCTTCCACACAGACATCATGTGTACTGTGACTACATGTGGCTGGAAGGCAATCCTCCAGGACTAGGCAGATGATAAAACCTTTCTGAGGCAATTGGTAGCTGATGAAATATTCTAAAATTTCACCCTAACAACCTTGGGGAGGGTGTAATAACGAAGAGCATAGCACCTTAGCCCATCACCTAGTCCAAACCAATTAGTGTGCAAAGGAGGAGACAGATAAATAGAAACGATATACCCAAGATGACAGGAGTAGTTAGTGGCAGATATAAAACAAGACCATGGGTTTCTTAATTCCTATTTTAGAACTTTCAATATTCAATCTCTCTCTCTCTCCTTCTCTCTCTCTCTCTCTGTCTCCCTCTCTATCTGTCTCTCTCTCTCTCTCTCTCTCTCTCTCTCTCTCACACACACACACACACATACTCTCTCTCTCTTTTTCTCTCTGTCTCTCTCTCTTTCACGCGCGCGCGCATGCACACACACACACACACAAACACACACATGCACCTAACAAAAATTTTTATATGAGTTATCCTGCCTTTTACCTTAAACTCCATGACTGAAGAAGCATAGCAATAAATTACTCAATGAGTATTTGTTAAGTGTCTTCTATGTGCTAGGATCTATGCTAAAAACTTAGGATATAAGGAAAGGCAAAAGACAGTCCCTGCCCTCAAGGAGTTCACAATCTAAGGGGTTTTCTTAATAGAAAGAAAAATTGTCAGGGGGTGGGGCCAAGATGGTGGAGTAGAAGTAGGGACCTCCTCAAGCTCCCCCAAACCCCTCAAAATACCTGTAAAAATGATGCTGAACAAATTCTAGAGCAGCAGAAGCCACAAAAATGACAGACTAAAGCAAATTTCCAGCCCAAGACAATCCGGAAGGTCAACAAGAAGGGTCTATCGAACTGGGCTGGGAGTGAAGTGTAGTCCAGTGTGGGCCCCACCAGCACAGATGGGGCTGGAGAAGGCCTTAGGGGACTGAATCACTGGGAGCTGTGGTGGTTTCCAGATTTCTCAACCCACAAATACAAAAGACAGCTTCAAAGTTCAGTGGGAAAGGTTTCTCCCCTGGGGGAGAGAGAAGCATGTCCTGGCCCCAGGCTCAACCCTAGACCCAAGGTGGAGGCAACCATTGCCTCCATGGGGGCTACTTCTGGAGTCCTCAGCCTATAGACAATGGGAGAATCAAGCAGCTGATCTGGGTCACAGTCTTGGATGGCAGTCCTGAGTCAAGGAGTGCTGGTGTGGTAGAGCTTGTGGCAGCTTTGGAGTGGGAATCCTCCTCACAGATATAAGGCAGAAAAGAATGCTTGTGGTTGCTCGCAAACCATAGCACAGGCCAGGAGAAGAGTAAACACCTCTCCTTTGATCATACCATTTGGAACAAATGAAAATTTACAAGTCCCTAGAAATATCTCTGGAAACAGGTGCACAAAACTCCTAAACCTGGGGGCAGTACACACTCCATGTAACAAAGAGCTCAAAAGTCAAATAATTAGCTTGGAAAATGAGCAAATGGGGGAAAAAATCAGACTATAGAAGCTTACGTTCTTGGTGAAAAGATAATTATTTATGTCCTTGGTGAAAAGGAAGATCAAAACATACAACCAGAAGAAAACAACAAAGTCAAAGCTTCTGCATCCAAAGCCTCCAGGAAAATATGAATTGGTCTGTGGCTATGGAAGAGCTCAAAATGGATTTTGCAAATCAAGCAGGAAGAATAGAGGAAAAATTGGGAAGAGAAATGAAAAGGATGCAAGAAAACCATGAAAAATAGTCAACAACTTGCTAAAGGCGACCCAAAAAATGTTGAAGAAAATACACCTGTAAAATTAGAGTAACTCACATGGTAAAAGAGGTCCCAAAAGCCAATGAGGAAAAGAATGCCTTAAAAAGCAGAATTGGTGAAATGGAAAAGGAGGGCCAAAATCTCACTGAAGAAAATAATTCCAAAATATTAAAAATGGAGCAAATGGAAGCTAGTAACTTTATGAGAAATCATGAAATTATAAAACAAAACCAAAAGAATAAAAAAGTAGAATACAATGTGAAATATCTCATGCAACTGACCTAGAAAATAGATCCAGGAGAGATAATTTTTAATTTGAACTACCTGAAAGCCATGATCAAAAAAGAGCCTAGACACCATCTTTCAAGAAATTATCAAGGAAAACTTGCCTGATATTCTTGAACAAGAGGTTAAAATAAAAATGGAAAGAATACACTGATCACCTCCTGAAAAAAAGATCCCAAAAAGAAAACTCCTAAGAATACTCTAGACAAATTCTAGAGTTCCCAGGTCAAGGAGAAAATATTATACATAGCCAGAAAGAAACAATTCAAGTATTGTGGAAACACAATCAGGATAACACAGGATTTAGCAGCTTCTACACTAAGGGCCTGGAGGACTTAGCAGATGATATTCCAGAGGTCAAAGTAGGTAGGATTAAAGCAAAGAATCATAGACCCAACAAAACTGAGTATAATACTTGAGTTCAAAAAATGGAATTTCAATGAAATAGAGGACTTCTAAGTATTCTTGTTGTAAAGACCAGAGCTGAATAGAAAATTTCACTTTCAAATATAAGAATTAAGACAAACATGAAAAGGTAAACAGGAAAAAGGAACCATAAGGGACTTAATGAGTTTAACTGTTTACATACCCACATGGAAAGATATTTGCAACTCATGAGACGCTTCTCAATATTACAGCAGTTGGAGGTAATAAATAAATATATCTGCGTATATATATATATATATATATATATATATATATATATATAAACATACAGAGAGAGACAGACACAGAGAGGCAGAGACAGAGAGACAGAGAGACAGAGACAGATGGCAAAGGGTGAGCTGAATATGAAGGGATAATATCTAAAAAAATAAAATTGTTAAGAGGAATGTGCCATGAGAAAGAGAAAGGGAGAGGTAGAATGTAGTAAATCATCTCACATTAAAGAGGCAAGAAAGTGTTTTTACAATGGAAGGGAAGAGGGCGAAGTGAGAGGGAACAAGTGATCCTTACTCTCATTGGATTTGGCTTAAGGAGGGAATAACATATACACTCAATTGGATATGGTAATCTGTCTTGCCCAATAGGAAAGCAGAGGAGAAAGGAATAAGAGAGGGGGGATGATAGGAGGGATGGTAGATTGGGGCAAAGGGGCAATCAGAAACAAACACTTTTGTGGAGGGACAAGTCAAAGGAAAGAATAGAATAAATAGAAGGTGAGATAGGATAGGGGGAAATATAATTAGTCTTTCACAACATGACAGTTATGGAAGTATTTTGCATGACTACACATGTATAACCTATATGAAATTGCTTGCCTTGTCAAAGAGGGGAGGGAGAGAATGTGGAACTCAAAGCTTTAAAAATGAATGTTAAAAATTGTTTTTACACGCAACTGAGAAATAAGATATATAGGCAATGGGATATAAAAATCTATCTTGCCCTACAGGAAAATAGAAGAGAAGGGGATGGGAAGGCAGGGGCAGTGTGTGATAGAAGGAAGGGCAGATTAGAAGAAAGGGTAATCAGAATGCATCTGTCCTGGGGTGGGGTTAGGGGAGAAATGGAGAGAAAATTTGGAATTCAAAATCTTGTGGAAGTGAATGTTGAAAACTGAACATAAGTAAATTTAATTTAAAAAAGGAAGAAAAATTGCCATCTTTCAGGTCAGGTTATAAGTGTTGTCAACAAACTTCTCAGAACACTTTGGTACTACTCTATTCTTTTGGGGAAGACATTGTCATTTTTGTTGTTTTTTGGGGGGTGGGGGCATATTAGAACAGAAGAAAAACAAAGGTTTGAGCCAGATTGCCTAAGAAGATCATGAATATCAATGTTTAGTCCTCAAGAATATTATAGAAGCAATGAAATGCAGTGGAAAAAATGTTCGACTTAGTGTCACAGAAATTGAGGTTGAATCAAGGCTCTGTCCTTTACTGTGTGATGTTGGGCAAATCTGTTGCACTTTTCTGGATCTCAGTTTCCTTCAGTATAAAATGAGGGAGTATGACTAAATTATTTCAATGGTTCTTCTCAGGTTGAAGTCAATATTCCTCAGTAAAGGAATTTACAAAATCCCAACAGGGAAACAATTCATATGCATATGAGAAACCTAAGAATGATATTATCAAATACATAAAAGTCAGAGATGGCATAATACAGAAACATTTTGGTTTGAGGTTGGAATGTAAAATTTAAACAAGAGTGGTAGGTGTGGAGTTTGATGTAGAAGGATAGATGGGGTTTGATTTGGCAAAAATGAGTGGAGATGCCATTTCAGATGGGAAGAATATTAACAACTTCCCCCTTTCATTTTTTTCCTATCAACTCTGAAGAAGTGTATACATTTCCTCAGCCATTTTACACTTTGGGAAAGATGAAAAAACAAATAAAGTAAAGTTTAGAGCTTCACAGTTAGTGTTTATGATATACTCACAGAAGAGTGCATGCTCTACTAAATTTCATCTCTTTTTCTTGCAATTAATAATTATTGATGTTTAAAATGTCACTCCAAGCAAATGCTAAACACTCAGTTAATATGGATGTTGGCTGCCTAATGATGAGAATGGTGCCACTTTGGACTTTGTACATTCAAAGGATGATTAAAAAGAGTCAGTGATAAATATTCTTGTGTTGGCTATTCTACAGTAAGCTATAAAAAGTTAATGTGAGCATAAGCTACATGGATATAGGGTGCACAAAAATTTCTACTGAGCTCTGATCATACATCACTTGGAATATTGTGTACATTTTTGATCCCCCCAGAAAAGAACAAGAAATCTAGAAACAGTGCAATTGAAAGAAAAGTGTGCCGGCTTAATAATTCATTACACATGACAGGATGATTTTGACGGAAAAGTGAATTCTCTAATTTATTTGCATTTTGCTTTCCCATAAAAATGTGTGTTTCTTTTGAGTTTTTGTAAGTCTTCTCTACCATGATTTCCAAATTACAGTTTTGCCCACAGTTGTTATGAAATAATAAAAAAAGTTTATTTGGGAAAAGCCTTTTTGTTCCTTACTCATTGATTCTTTGAAAAGTTTTAATGGGAGAGAATAGACAACTGAGAAGTGAAGGCATGATCAGAGCTCAGTAGGAAAAATTTGTGACTGCTTTTAACATAGAAAATGTAATGCTCTCCTAGGCTACATTAAAAGAAGCAGATCATCCGTAAGGAAGGACACGATCTTTATGCGAAACTCTCTTAGTTATAAATATCTGGAGAATTGTTTTCAGTTCTGGGTACCACATTTAATAATAACATTGATTAGTTAGAAACTGTCCAAGGGTTAGCAAAACAGAATGGTTGTCAATCTGGAAATTTCATCAACTGAAGAACATGAAGGGTACTAAACCCGGAAAAGGTGACAGAAGGGGGTGCATTATAGCTATACTCAGGAATTTGAATGGGGCAGCATATGAGAGAGTGATGATATTGCTAGTTGGCAAAGGTTACCACTAGTACATTTAATTAATGCTTGCATGCATGAAGTAAATCTGGGCTAAATATAATGAAAAAAAGTTTCTTAACAAAATGATCTAAGAGTAAAATGGGCTATTTAAAAGGTAGTAATTCTGCCTCCATGGAGGATTTCTTTTTTAAGGATATTAAAAAATTTATATTTTAGGGTTTCAAGTCTTTCCTGAAAATCATTAATCATATTACTTTCAAAAAGGAAATCTTAAAATGTCATTTAATCCATTCTTTCTCTTGCTTCTTCCCCCATCACCTTTAACTGTTCTACAGGACCACACTTGCAACATCCCAGTCACCTATCTAGTATTTAGAGCAAGCTAGAGGAAGTGAATTTGGAGGGACATTAGAAAAATCCAAAAGCAGAAACTTCAGACTCCACATAGAATATATAGGAGTGGGGGACCTGTGGCCTTGAGGCCACATGTGACCCACCCCTGATTTAGATAGAGGAAGGTGGTAAGACCATTGCCAGTATCATCATGGTCAAATGCCACCTACAGTATTACTATGTCTTGTCCTGGATACCATATTTTAAGAAGGATATTGACGGGGGGGGGGGGGGGGGGGGGGGG
>CM053622.1:299615188-299660385 GCA_028646595.1 Phalanger gymnotis
AAAAAAAAAAAAAGAAGGATATTGACAAGCTGGACCAAGTCCAGAAGAGAGCAACCAGGAGGCTGAGAGGTACTAAAAATTCCTTTATAAGCAGTGGCTCTGACAAAACTTGGGGTCCTTCACCTGGAACAGCCAATGCCGATGGTAAATGTGATTAGTCTTCTAGTATCTGAAGCACAGGCATAAGGCAAAGAGGTTAGATTTATTCTTCTTGACCTTTTCATGCTCCTCTCGATTCCTGTATTTGAAAGTAGCATTTTCTATTCAGCTCTGGTCTTTTCATCGAAAATGATTGAAAGTTCTCTATTTCATTGAATATTCATTTTTCCCCTGAAGTATTATACTAAGTTTTGCTGGGTAGATGATTCTTGGTTTTAATCTTAGCTCGTTTGACTCCTGGAATATCATATTCCAAGCCCTTGGACTCCTTAATGTAGTAGCTGCTAGATCAGGACTTTTTGGGTCTCCTTTAGCAAGTTGTTGACTCATTTTTCATGATTTTCTTGAATCACTCTCATTTCTTTTCCCAATTTTTCCCTCTACTTCTGTTACTTGATTTTCAAAATCTTTTTTGAGCTCTTTCAAAGTGTGAAACCAATTCATAGTTTTCTTGGAGGTTTTTGATGTAAGATCTTTAACTTTGTTGTCTTCTGGTCTTTGTTTTGATCTTCTTTGTTACCAAAGTAAGATTCTATAGTCTTAGGTGTTTTTATTTCTTGCACTGTCTGCTCATTTTCCCATCCAGTTACTTGACTTTTTGAGCTCTTTGTCAAGGTATGACTGCTTCCAGAGTAGAGAGTCCTCTGTCCCAACCTTCTGGGGTTTTGCACAGCTGTTTTCAGAGCTATTACTAGGCACCTGTAAATTTTCAGTTCTTCTGAGGTGGTATGATCCAAGTAGAGGTGTTTACTCCTCTCCCAGCCTGCAACCTAGTCTGTGAGCTACCCAAAGCACTCTTTTCTGCCTTGGAACTGTGAGGATGATTCCCTCTCCACAGCTGCCACAAGCTCTGCCACACAATGCTCCTCCTCAGCCCAGGACCACCTTCTGTCATCTCCACCACTCTCTTATCTCCTCTCTACCCCCTACTTTCTTGTAGAGTAAGATAGAGTTCCATATGTAGTTGAGTGTATATGTCATTCCCTTCTTAAGCCAAATCTAATGAGAGTAAGATTTGCTCATTCCCTCTTACCTCCACATACCTTATACTGAGAAAGTCCCTATACCCTATACCCAACTACATTCCCTCCAACCACCCTAATACAGAGAAAGACCTCATGAGTTACAAATATCATCTTTCCATGTAAGAATGTAAACATTTCAACCCAAAAAGTCCCTTGTGATTTCTCTTTCCTTTTTATCTTTTCATGCTTTTCTGGAGTCTTTTATTTGAAAATCAAATTTTCTATTCAGCTCTGGTCTTTTCATTAAGAATGCTTGAAAGTCATCTATATCATTGAATATCCACTTTTCCCTGAAGGATTATAGCCATTTTTGCTGGGTAAGTGATTCTTGGCTTTAATCCTACCTCCTCTGACCTCTGGAATATCATATTCCAAGCCCTCCAATCCCTTAATGTAGAAGCTTCTAAATCTTGTGTTATCCTGATTGTGTTTCAACAATACTTGAATTGTTTCTTTCTGTCTGTTTGCAACATTTTCTGCTCGACCTGAGAACTCTGGAATTTGGCTACAATATTCCTAGGAGTTTTCTTTTGTGAGCTCTTTCAGGAGGTAATGAGTGGATTCTTTCAATTTCTGTTTCATACTCTGGTTCTAGAATATCAGGGCAGTTTTCTTTGATAATCTCCTGAAAGATGATGTCTAAAGCTCATTTTTTTTATCATGGCTTTCGGGTAGCCAAATAATTTTAAAATTATCTCTCCTGGATCTATTTTCCAGGGCAGTTATTTTTCCAATGGGATATTTCACAGTGTCTTCTATTATTTTTATTCTTTTGGTTTTGTTTTGTAATTTCTTGATTTGTCATAGAGTCATTCGCTTCTATTTGCTCCATTCTAATATTTAAGAAATTATTTACTTCAGTGAGCTTTTGGAACTCCTTTTCCATTTGGTTAATTCTGTTTTTTAAAGCATTCTTCTCCTCATTTGTCTTTTTGGACTTCTTCTGCCATTTGGGTTAGTCTATTTTTAAGGTGTTATTTTCTTCAGCATTTTTGGGGAGTTTCCTTTAGCAAGCTGTTGACTCATTTTTTCACAATTTTCTTGAATCACTTTCATTCCTCTACCCAATGTTTCCTCTACTTCTCTTATTTGATTTTCAAATTCCTTTTTTAACTCTTCCATGGCATGGGACCAAATCATATTTTTCTTGGAAACTTTGCATGTAGGACCTTTAACTTTGTTGTCTTCTTTTGGTTCTATGTTTTGATATTCTTTGTGAACAAAGTAAGATTTTATAGTCTGTTTTTTCCCTGCTGTTTGCTCATTTTCTCAGCTAATTACTTTACTTTTTAACTCTTTATTGAGGCAGGACTCTGCCTGCAGTGTGGAGGGTGTACTGTCTCCAGCTTCATAGTTTTGTGCAGCTGTTTTCAGAGATATTTTTGGGGACCTGTAAATTTTCAGTTCTTCCAAGGTGGTATGATCAAAGGAGAGGTATTTACTCCTCTTCTGTCCTGTGTTCTGGTCTGCAAGTGACCACAAGCACTCTTTTCTGCCCTAGAAATGTAAGAATGATTCCCTCTCCACCATTGCCACAAGCTTCAGCACACCAGTGCTCCTCCTCACCACAAGACTGCCATCCAGGACTGCAACCCAGATCCAAGCATAGGCAAAGGAATAGAATCCTGCCTCAGTGCCAGCAACTAGATCCTGGAATCCCCCTTTGATCAGCCGTTCAATCCTTACCACTGTCTGTGGGCCAAGAGCTCAGGAACCAGCCACTGCCACGACTGAGTTGGGGCTGGGCCTGGAATACGCTCCTCTCTCACCCAGGTCCAATAGACCTTTCCTACTGACCTTATAAGTCTGGAAACTACCACAGCTGCTGGTGATTCAGTCCCCTGAGGCCTGCTCCAGGTTTGCTAGGGCCTGGTCTGTGCTGGCATGGCCCATGCCTGACTGCATTCCTCTCCCAGCCTGGTGTAACGGATCTTTCCTGTTGACCTTCCAGGTTGTCACAAGTTGGCAATTTGTCTCACTCTTTCATTTTATTGGTTGTGCTGCTCTAGAATTTGTTTAGATTCATTTTTACAGGTATTTGGAGGGATTTGTAGGAGAGTTCAAGAAAGTCTCTGCTTTTACTCTGCCATCTTGGCTCCACCCCATCTTTTTAAAAATTATTTCTAAAAAGCTTCTATCAGAATGATTTACTTCTATTCAAGAAATCATCACTTTATTAATCTGTATCCACTAGCTATCATTCCAAGTATCCCTATCCCCATCCTTTGGGGTTTAAACCGTTTGAGAAGGCTATCTGCAATAGGCATTTCCACTTACTTTTTTCTTATTTATTCTTAAGTATCTACAATCTGGCTTCCAACCTCATCATTAAACTGAACTTGCTCTCTTTAAAACTACTGAAGATATCTTAATAGCCAAATCTGTCTTTTTTTTTTCAATCTCTATCCTTCTTGACTTCTCTGCAGGCTTTGATGCTGCCAATCACCCTTTTCTCCTGGATATGCCCTCTCTCTAGGATTTTGTGACAGTACTTGTTCTTTATTGGCTTCCTATATATCTGTCCATTTCTCAATCTCTTTTCCTGTATCTTTATACAGATCATACCTATTAACCGTGGATGTTGCATACAGCTCATACCGGGCCTTTTCTCCTCTTACTCTACTATATTTCACTTTGCAATATCATGTCTCATGGATCAAGTTATTATCTCAATGCTGATAATTCTCAGATCTATTTATCCAACTTTTTGACCTCTAATCTCATATTTCCACCTGCCCATTGAGTATTTCATAATAGATGTCCCGTAGACATCCTAAATTCCACATTTCATAAACTATACTCATAATCTTTCCCTCCAAACCTCCCTTCTTCCTATTTTCCTTATTACTGTGGAGGATACCCTATCTTTTCTCTCACCCAGGTTTCTAACCCGGATATCATCCTTGATTCCTCTTTCTCTCACACACCCACCATATCAAATCAGTTGCCAAGGACTTTCTATTTTTATTTTTGTAACATCTCTTACATCTGCATTCTCTGACACTGCCAACACCTTGATGTAGACACTTATTACTTTATTCATGGACTGTATGCTGATACATATCCCTGTCACAAGTCTCTCTCTACTTCAATACATTCTCTTCTCAAGCTTCCAAACTAATCTCCTTCAAGAACAGCACTGAATATGTCAATGCCCACAACCCCATTCCCACTCAATAAATTCTAGTGACTCTCTATCACTTGTAGGATCAAATATTAAATCTTATTTGGCATCCAAAGCCCTTCATAACCTCCTCACCCAAATTTTCTGGTCTCCTTAAATGTGAGCATTTGCTCTCTGATCCAGTGATAATGACCTCCTTATCATTCCTCAAACAAGATACTACATTTCCCAAACCTGGGCATTTTAGCTACCTGTCTGTAATGCCCAGAATATTCTCCCTTCTCAACTGTACCTTGTTGTTTCTTTCACATCCCAGACAAAATTTCCTTTTCTTTAGGAGCCTTTCCTGGTATCACTTAATTCTAGCATCTTCTCTCTGTTAATTATTTAAAAATTTCTTGTGTATTGCTTGATTGTCAATAGTTTGCATATTGTCTCCCTCCTTAGGCTATGATGTGGTTAAGAGCAGCAACTGACTTTTACCATTCTTTGAAGTCCTAGTTTTAGCATAGTGACTAGAAAATAATATGTGATTAATAAATTATTATTCTCTTACTGACTGATTGATATACAAGGCCATCATTTTTGAAGATATGCAAAAAGAAGTGACACTTTTGCAAGTGATAATCCCATAGCAGAGCACATCTTTGTCACCATATTATCTGAAAGGTACAGTGATGACTACATCCTACTATGTCAAAACAAAGGCAAAATAACCCCAGTCTTCTCAAATAATTTATAGTCTATTGGGAAAGAACACATGAAAACCACTTTGTGCAAAACAAACCATATACAGGAACAACTGGAGATAATCAAAGGAGAGAAGGCACTAGAAATAAGGGAGATGGAAAAGGCTTCCTGTAGAAGGTAAGATTTTAGCTAAAACATGAAGAAAGCCAGGGAAGCCAGGATGTGGAGATGGGGAGGGAGAGAATTCCATGCATGGGGGACAGTTAGTGAAAATGTTCAGATTGAGGAGGTGGGGTATCTTGTTTGAGAAATAGGAAGAAGGTCAATGTTACTTGATCACAGAGTATGTAGAAAAGATGTAAGGTATATGAAAGAAGACAAGAAAGGTAAAGGGAGGGAATAGGATATGAAAGGTTTTGAATACCAAACACAGGACTTAATATGTGTTTTTGAAGGTGATAGGGAGCCGCTGGAGATTATTGTATAGAGGGGGGTAAGACGATCGGACCTACGTGTTAGGCAGATCACTGTGACACCTCATCATATAAGACAGTGGCAAAAGGCGTGTGGGAGATGTAAGATTAGGAAGAGAACAGGTATTGTTCATCATAAACCATCATGAAGGTTTCAATTTTTTCAGTGAAATATGAGAGTGAGGGAGCTATGTTGTTTGTTGATTGTTTAAGAACAAAGATCTTATGAAGGAAAAGTAAAACAACACTTTAAACTTTCAGTTATCTTTATTATCCACATATCAAAATCAAATGAGATTCCTCTAAAGGAAGTAACAACACAGATCACAATATTCAATGATCCTTTGATTATTAACATCAAGCTTAGCAAGGAATAGGGAACCATATGCTTACCCAAGGTTTTTGCCATGGTCAGGGATGATGTCCATAAAAGTTCAAATTGTGAATTCACTCACTACAATTAAAGAAGTCATCTAGATTCTCCTGTTTGTATATGACATCAGGCTGATTTCATCTCGGAACACTGCAGAGCTTTCTGAATTAGTGGCATAGTGGATAGAGTGCTGAGCCTGGTGTCGTGAAGGCCTGAGTTCAAATTCAGCAAGTCACTTAATCTCTCTTTGCTCAACCATAAAACAAGAATGATGAAATCACCTTCTTCCCAGGGTGTTGTGAGGCTGAAATGAGATAATATCTGTAAAGTGTTTATCACAGTTCCTGGAACATAGTAGGAACTTAATAGATGAGTATTTCTTTCCTTCTTTCCTGAGATTTAAGATAAATTTAAAAAGTTTAGCCTATTTATACAACCAAATAAATGTATAGGTGGATGGGACATGCTTGTTGTCCAGACTATGGCATACAGATGAATTTATAACTTTTAGAATTATCCCATCAGTAGTCATATTTTGGACAGACATAGAGGTGGATAATTAACCTCACTCATAATTGAATAGAACAGATTGTTTTGCCTTTGGAAAACTGTGTAGTGCTTTTAATGACTTTAGACTTCTCCCTGAAAAAAAAGACTAATTTTAATTCCAGGTATCCATGCAAGAATGTGTAATATAGTGAGGCAATGACAGTGTAAGACACTATTTGGTGATATTGTGTGGAATAAACCATACTTATGTGGTACAGACTTTAAACGACAGAATAGTCCAGTGAATACAGATATTAGTGTGTCTTTGAGCAAGATCCTACAGGTGGCAGGAAATAGGATGTCTTTACATCACAGCTGAGGCCTAGGCATTCCCTTAAGCCCTGGGACCATTATGATATACCCAGGACAGCTGTGTGTTCATGTCCAGCTGTACAAAAAGTGACTGAGAGTACATTTTCCTAAATATAATTAACTTCTATCATCCAAGTCATCCAAAACATTCATTAAGTATTTACATAGCTCATCGACTACGCTTTTAATAGCTCTAGGCCTCACTATTCTCTTCCTTTTCTAACTGCATACAACTTCTTTGCCTCATCCTGTAGAACACATATTTTAGAGCTTGGTTAGACATCTTAGCTTTTAATCACTCACTATGTTCTACCATGCTCTCTGATAGGGTCTTTTGGGTGGGTATTGTTCTTCCCTTACATTGACATTCAATAAGACTAGGGGCAGGTTACAATGTTTCCCTGGTCTGGAAACTTCTCTTAGTTTCATGAGAAGTGAGAATATACAAAAGTTTGGGTCATGGATAAAAACGAGGATGACAGTAACAGCAATGACAATAGCAAACTGTTGTATAGCACTTTAATGTTCACAAAGTGATTTACATAAAATCTCATTTCATGCTCCCAGAAATCATAAGAATTCGGTGATATTTTCCACCAATTGAGAGACAAGGAAACTAAGAGAAATTAAGTGACTTATCCATCATCATATAACAAGTAAGTATCAAAGAGTGAATTTGAACCTAGATATAGCCTACTTCTATTTCTGGTACTCTTTTTCATTGTATAGGACTGAACTTACCTTTAGCTTCATGAATAAGGAAGGCTTAAAATTGAAGCATGAAATAAGACCAAATTGGTTCATCAGGGAATAGGGCAAAGTGTACAGAGGCTTGGATGCAAAATCAAGTCCATCTACTAGCTATTTGCTGCATAAAATTATGTAAACCTTCTCTGTCACTCACTCTGATAAATTATAAAAGATAGGTAGGGGCAAAAAATATTATTGTAATGGCAGCTTCCAAATCTAAAAACCCATGGTCAGTGTATCTGGGTTTCTTATCTCTCCCACGACCCCAGTAGGAGTGTTGATTCTGCCACTAGTTAGATTCAACTTTATGTTTCATAAATGTTTTGGTTTTGCTTTTATCCCTTGGTTAATTCTTATTGGTCAGGGGGAAATTTTGCTATTAATTAATTCCCCCAAATAATAAGCACTTACTTTTACACCAAGATGAAATAATACCACATAGAAAGTTACATTTTATGAGCCTAAAGTTGTCAAACAAAGGGCAGTGGTGAAGTCTAGCCCAAATTATGTCTTGTGAGAAAATTTAATTTGATTTTGGGAATTAGGAAAAAAAACTTTATGGTATAGTTGAAACCTAGCCCTGCATGGCTGGGAAGCTGAACCACTTTTACATGTTGTTTAGATACCTTTAACTAAGGACCTAGGTTATGCTGATCAGAAAACCAGGAAGGTTCAAAGACTGGTGCAAGATTTCTCACAATTATGTCTCTCAGGCAACCTATATGTCTTCTCTGAAAACTGCCCCTGTTCTTATCAATTAGTTATTGTTTCCTTGCTTATTTGATTATTTATAAATAGTTGGGGGCGGTAAATGAGATATCTCTTTTTCTGATTTCAGGGAATTGGACTTGTTTGCTTTACCCCCTCCTAATTTGGAAAGTCTCTAATTTTTCCTTCAATTAGAAAACAGATTATCTAGTTTTGTATCTTGGTTAATTATTTGATTTTAATCAATTGGCCTTATTTGATTAATTGCTCTTTAATGTATAAAAATCTGTCTCCTCCTATATTCAGGGTCTAGCCATAAGCTGAGGAAGAGACCTAGTCCCAATCCGATTGGCAATTTTCATAAATTGCTTAATAAATCAATATCCTCAGAAGCATGAACCTTTGTTTCCTCAGTCCTTTCATCTTTCACCTAACATATTTTCTCTTACTCTAGCACTTTATATAACTTTTCCCATTTTTAATACATATTCATCATTTCTTGTGATACAACAATATCCTATTATATTTATATACATACTTAATTCAACAATTCCCCAATCCTTTGGTATATAGTTTGTTTCTTTTCTTTTCTTCTTTTTCTATTGCAAATAGTGTTAGTAACCCTATTTGCCTATTTCCTCCTCAATAGTGTCCTGAGGATATAAACCTAATGCTGGAATCTCTGTGGCCAGGGTATATGAATACTTACATAACTTTCATTGCATAATTGCATAGTTTTCCCAAAAAAAGATTGAAACAATTCATGCTTCTATCATTGGGGTATTACCATGTCGGTTTCTATTTTCCAGATCAAGCTTTTTATGGCTTTTCCAAATTACTGGCTATAGGATAATATCTAGATATTTTAATTAATATTTTAAACTTAATCTCAAGTAGATATCAAAAGATGTGAGTACAAATTCTGGCTTTCTTATAAATACATGTCACATATGTGACTTTAGAAAAATTTAGTTTACCCTACTAAGTCTGTTCCTCATGTATAAAATTAAGAAGTTGGACCAAATATCTCTTAGATTTCTTTGATTCTTAAATGCTATGAGAAATCAGGAAGAGGAAAAATCTTTATGTTCATCATTCCTTTAATGGGTACAAGACTTCCACCTATACTGGGTGGATGTTTTACAATCTGATGAAAATGCTCCAATGATAAGATCACATATTTAAAACTGAAATGGCCCCCAGAGCCCACCTAATCCAATCCTCTTATTTTATAGATATGGAATCTGAGGATGAGAAAGGTCATATGACTTGCTCCTGGTCTTCCCAGGCTTTATCTGACACAAAATGTGAACTCAGGTCTTCCCAATTTTTAGTCCTGTTTTCTATCCCCTACATCACCTAGCACAGGACAAGACACAAATTCCTTGGCTTCTCTGCTGAAGATCTCCTTTTAAGTTGTCATTGAACTATTTATAAGTGTTCTTTGAGTACAACTATTCTATCACTTCCCAAGTTCACCTAACTGTACTATCTTCTCATCTATATTTATCAATCATCCTCCCCAATAAAAATAGCCCTGGAATTGTGGGAATCATTTCCAAAAATTCTTATTTACCAATGTGTGTAATACTTTGACAACTCTAGCTCAGGCGTATCAGTGAGATGAAGTATAAACCTGTCAACAATAGAGGGTGCCAGAGCAAACTCTTTTCCATTTGGGACAATGTCACTAGAATGTTTGACCAAGAGAATGTTGTAAATAGCATGTATCTAGAATTTGGCAAGTCACTTGACAAGTTGTCTCATGATACTTTTAAAAATTTTGCTTTTTTTTCTTTTTAAGTAACTGGAGATATTTAGCCTAATGAAGAGAAAGTTTGGGGTGACAAAACAGTTATCTTCAAGCACTCATTGGGCTCTCATATGGAAGATGAATTTAACTTATTTTTATTGGCCCCAGAGGCAAGACAGGAATAATGGGTAGAAACTGCAAAGAGCTTAATTTAGAAGTGATGTTTAACAAAATAAAGCAAAAGTGAAGCCTGCCCATCAGAATGATCAAAAGCTGGAATGGACTGCCACAGGTGGTCATGCATGCCCATTGACTGGAGGTATCCAAGGAAATACTGGATAAATACTTGGGAGTATTTTATAGGGTAGTCTCCTGTCAAGGTGCAGGCTGGACTAGATATTTTCTGATGTCCTTATCAACTCTGAAATTCTTTGATTATGTGGATGGGATTTTGTTACTAACCATTTAATAATTTGATCTTCATTTCTAAGACAAAATGAAATGAAAATGTACCAAATAAAATTATCTGATATTTTGTTATCATTATGCAAGCTTGTTACCATTTTGGGCTAAATCTGGGGAGTGAGTTTTTGTTGTTTTATCTACCAATGATACAGACCCAGCAATGTGGGTAGATTATTTTTTTTTCTCACTGCTTCATGTGTGTTTTTCTCTCCAGTTAAACTTTCAAGTTCTGGAGGGCAGGCATTTTGTCTTCCCCTCTCATATGTACCCTAAATTCCTAAGTAAATGCCTGGGCCTAGAAAAGTGTTACATGCTTGTTAATGAGCAAACTTATTTGTGAATTTACTAACTCACTCCCTTAAACATACTCGGGGAATTAGGCTCAAAACCGAGTGGGCAAATTCCATCAGCTTCTGACAACTCAGATGTTAAGGGTTCAAGTCCAGATTTTTATCCAAACTTTCTGAATGGACTGAGTCTTTGTGTCTGCCCACTTTCTGTTAATGTAATCTGATTCCTTGTAATCATATAGAATTCCTAGCAACTCAGAAGAAATTAAAGTGCTGAGACTCAACCCAATTTTCACAGTTGCCAGGTCCATAAATGCAGGCCATAATAAAAGACAAGGCTCACTTTCTTAGAAGGAACCTTTCTCCATATGCCAAGAATTGAAATGCAAAGATTAATGTAATTTTTCCTATAATTTCTTCTATTTAAAGGACATGAGAAATGACCACTGAATGAACTTCAAGGAAAGGGAAATCTAAACATCTATCAGGAGAGAAACTACCATCATGGATATACATAAAAGGAGAAACATTCAAGTTTATGGTCTCATGGTGTGGGGAGCGGTACGTATTTTTATTCAGGTCATTTTGACATAAATCAAATATTTTTGAAGGATCTCAAACAGAAACCACATTTAGTTTAATTCTGATGAGGATGAAGGTCAGCTTCATTTGACCAAGGGTTTTTAAGATATGAACAATCATGTGTAATATAGAGAGTTTTTATCAGCAACCTTTTCCATTCTAACTGATGCATAATATTGGTTTTGCAATCATTTAGTAATTATATGAGGAGGACATATTTATTACGAATTATTGATTTTATAATTATTGCTGCTGGTATTCACATTATTACACAATGAAAATCTTTTAATATACAATGTTCTTCACCCTCAGCTGGCAAACAGAGAGCACAATGCAATTTAGTGAGTAGCCAAGAGTAGATTTTTATCGGCATTTTTTTGCCAACCAGCTAAATGGTTTACTTTCTGAAAAATATTGCTAATGGCGCTTAAGTGGAGAGGAATGTCCAATTTCAAGGTCATTCCTAGAAGTTGATTACTGCCATCCAATGAGCACTGAGCTCCTATTTAACTGTTAAGTTATTTTTGTTGCTTTCATCACTGGGAATTAAAAGTTAGGGCTATAAATTTGCTGCCAGCTAAAGAGACATCAAAGGCCACAATCACACACTGGATCATGACACAAGAAGATATATCTCTTATGAAATTGATTTTTCGCCATGTGTAAGGCACTCTGCACAACTCCCTTTGTGGAGTTTAGCAGAAGAAATGTCTAAGCAGGTCATGTGTAATTGTCAGCACGGTCTGTAGTCCAAGATGAAGCTTCCTTTTATTCTCTTTATTTCCCTCCCTTTTTTGAAGATAAGCCAGAAAATTAAAAAAAAAATGTCTAAGGACTGATTTTTTTTTTCTTTCTCTTGTCGACAGTTTTCAAATACATGATTTAAGGCAACTGTCATCCTCAAATGGGAAGATTAGGTTTATGAAGGCCAAAAATATTAAAGAATAGGTCCAGAAATACTTATTTCTCAATTACAGCAAACTTTCTGTGGTAGAGGAAAACAGGTTCAAATTCTGCCTCTGAAACTGGAACCTAACTACCTAACACCTAACTTCCTTCAGCCTCATTTTCCCTAAATGAGGATAATAATAGCACCTAATTTCCAAAGACTATTGTGAAGCACAAATAAGATAATGAATGTAAAGAACATAGCACACCTCCAAGTGGTATACAAATGCTAGCAACCATTCTTACCAGAGTGGCAAGGAAGTGCTGGTAAATGTTTAACAACAACCTCCCTGGGGGAAAATATGCCCACCACACACTTTTACATTTAATCTGCATAACATTTTCTCCACCATTTTCCTAAATCTAGACAACCTACAAAACAGTAAATAAATCTTTGATCCATATAATTTGCCGATATCTAGGTTTTGAATACTCACTCTGGAAATTTAACAATCAGCTCTCCTAAGCACATTAGAGTTAGTACCAGCTCACTGAACATTTAAAGCTCACAGAGGCTATCTAGTGCAACTCCCTCATTTTAACAAATGAAGAAATTCAGGCACCAGACAATTAACTTACTTTCTTACTATCATAGAGCTAGTAGGGTATAATGTAGAGATTTGAACTGAGGCCTTTGAAGTTCTAAATCCCATCTTCTTTCATAGCTTCATTTGGAAATTCAGAACTTTATTTCACAATCTTCTCATTAAGTTCTGTGAGTATTATGAAACTCTTTGTGCTTCTTTGCTTAGTCAAATGATCATTGTCCTCACAGTAGGAACATCAAATAAAATTCTATTGATATAATAATTATTATATTATTCTTTTTATTACCCTCTCACTATTATAGACATATATCTACTTTATACAATCAAGGTACAACTGAAAAGTTATACTTAAATTCAATACTTGAAAATGAAATCGTATTTTAAATACGCTAGGTGAGTTTGCTACTCCAAGGGATCCAATTGGGAATCTTTTTTTTTTCTTAAATCAAATGAATACTCCCTTGCATTTCTAGAGCATGAATTCATTAGCAACACAATACCTCTCTTTTCTAAACCTGAGTTCCCCAACTTCCCAGCCTTGCCTTCAAGAAAGAATATAGACATTTTAGCTTTTCCCTGGCTCTTCTCCCTGAAAAGAATATAAAGCCTCCCTTTTAGGAATTTTTAAGGGTTTACTTCCAAGGGAAACTAGAAGTGGGCAGAGGATGGGGGTGGTTTTGGAAAAAAAAATCAAAAGTAAAAATTTGCAAGTTATAAAGGTAAGTTATTTTTTCTTCTCTGTGCCAAGTACAGGCAATTAGATCTTACTCTTTCTTCTTTGTCTTCCAAACCTTGCTGGCTAATCCCTTCATGTAATGCCTTGTCTTCTCTGTTAAATGACCCGATCCCTCCTGAGCTAGACACTATTTCTCTGTCTCTAATTGATGGACTATAGTTGGAAAAGCCTGTTAGGTCTTTTAGTTCTGGTCTTTTCATTCTTCTAGAGCCTGTTTCCTCATCTCTTACTTCTGAGTACGGCAGTTACAAGCCTGTAGTTGGCAACCTTCCCCTTCTCATCCCCCACCCCAAGTGCCACCTTTTCTATGAAGCTTTCCATGACTACTTCAACTTGCCTTAATATAAGTTCAAGGCTTACTGTATTTGGATACTCTCTCATTTAAATATCAAATTGTTTCATGCCTGGCAGTCTTTCCTAGCTTTTAAGCAACTGAGGAGAGTAACTAGATTGCCTATGCTACTATAACCCCTACAACACCAAGCCTTCTTATGAGGAAAGTATTTTACAAACACTGAATTCATCAGTCTAGGCTAGATCCTAGCAATAAGTAACAAGGACAAAAGGCTTTGTCTAATGGGCTTGTACCACTATGTCTATTTTTTTCACACCTCTGGCCATATAATCTCTCTCACTATCATTTTTTTTATCTGAAATGTCACCTGGTGACTCACCCAGGTTCAATATTGTGAAGAGAGGGCGAGATATACAGCTAAACCTATGTGTTCCAATTCTCTCTTTTGGCTTTTGCCCCAAATAGACTTCTACATAAAATTTTCTAAAACAAAGTATGACAGGAATCCAGGTTTTCTCAAGTGTGAAAAATTGAACTCCTCATTTCCACATTGGCACTCAATGTACAATATGGGTACTGAGTCACCTTGATCCACTATAAAAATGACCTAAAAATAAGAACTCAATAGAAGCCTATACTCTGCCAGTTACTTGGGAACAGCTAAATAAATATTTCTCATTCACCTAGAGCCACAAGAATACAGTACTTCAGCAAATAACAGGGTTGGCAAGGTACAGTTCCCTTGCCCCATATGGCATGAGTTTAGTCCTTCAAATACAAGCTTGTCTCTGTTGATAGTGTTCTTCCTTCTCTAAGAAGCACACTCTGATGAGATCTTCTAAAAGATAATAGCACCTGGACTTTGAAATGTAGAAAATCTCAAATTTAGGACTGATTACTCATGAGATAACTCCCAAGACTGGTGCAGACCAGGAAATCTCCATTCCCTGGCTAGACTCCAGGTTCACCCTACATAAGAAAGTCGAATCCTTGTTCTACATAATGGGCTAGCATTCAGGAACAGAGACCTTGAACACCGCTCACCTCCCATACTTTAGGCTGTGTTCAAGTACTGCCACTGCAATTAATAGGGGTTATTAGACTTACATGTGTTTCTGCTAAGAGCTGCCATTATTGATGAGTGTGGAGGTAGAGAGGAGAGGGAGAAATGCCACCCATTCCTGCTGTTTTTCACTAGAAGGGGCAAGAAAAACAGTAGAGTCAGAGTAGTCTTGAATGTGGAAATGTTGCACTCACCTTTTTTTTTAATAGATCAAGCTGAAGGACGATCCCTGAGTCCATACTTTGAGTCTCAGTGACTGAAACCAAAAGCAGGTTTCCTGTACAATATGTTGGCACATAGAAGAGCTTAGTTGCCTCTAGACAACATTGCATGCCTACTAATCTCATTAGGTGGCTTAGGGGAACTCATGAAACTCTTCAGGGATACCTCAGTCACCCCTGTTACAGTAAAATGAGGATAATAAAAGCATTAACCTTACAGGGCTATGGTGAGGATCAAATGAGATAATGTGTGCAAGGAAATCCATAAAACTTAGCAGTGGTTGCTACCCCAGCATCCATGAACTTCAAATAAGAAAACACATATTTTGATAACTACATTTAAATACAATCAAATTATTTGTATTTAAAAAAATAAGCATGTTATTCAGAGAAGGGGGTCCATTGGCTTTACAGTTTGCCAAAGGGATCCATAATATAATGATTTAAGGGGTCCAAAATAATAAAGGGGTTCAAAAATAATAAGAAGAAAGGCCTCCTTAAAATATGTGTAGCTATAGCAATGACTACAGCTTTAGACATGGATGATATAGATTTAGATTCATAAACATATATGTATACATATAGACTAATGTCTGCATATTTTATATGGATATGCATACATTACATAGTTATAAATATATAAATTATAATAATAACACTTACCGTTATTGAGTTAGGGAAACATTAAAAAGGCAATAATTTATATGTGACTATCACTATTTTTCTCAAAAGTTCTATAAAACAGATAGTTGTACATTTACCTGCTCACTCTCAACCCTCAACTTAAAAAAATAAAGTATAAATAACAACTCTCTAATAACACCATCTAATTTCAATATACTCCTTTTTTTTCTAAGATCCCTTCAGCTGATTTTCAGATTAGAGTGTCACATTGGATATTACACAAATATTTACAAAGTGCTTTACATACATTTTCTCATTTGAACTAATATCTAAGCAGGTTTTTAACTCAAGTCTTCCCTATTCCTTCATCAGTCATCCTTACCTACGTCTTGCCACTGAACTCTAATGACTCTGGAGGAGAGAGTGAGGCTGATGATTTTGCACCACTCTGCCTCAAATCAAATTCACTTGCAAGTTAATACATCACTCTCTTGATGTCATTGGTCTTTGAGAATAAAGGATGAACAACATTTACTACACCTACCTGACAAATAAAAATTCTTTACATGGTACCTGGCACATAGTAGGCACTTATTAAATGCTTATCGAGTGAATGTTTATTGATCAAAATAAAGAAGACACACCCAGAATTTGAGAATTGAAAGTAACCTCAGCAGCCAACTGGTTCAGCCCAAACCCCAAATGAATCTCAACTATAACCAAGTCATACTTGTAACTCCCCTCGCTGCTAGGCCCTTCCTATAAAAGATCACCCACAAATCCTAACTCTTGGCTCAGCACTCTCTCCTGCAGCTCTGCTGACTCTGAGTTCCTTGATCTCTGCAACTCTCTTGTGTTTAACACTCTCTGTTCTGCACTCTCTCCCCATGCTGGCTCTCCGCTTCTGAATCCTGATGCTGTCTGCTCCACTTCTCCCAGTTCTGCTGCTCCCAGTTCTATACTCTCTTTTTATACATTCCTAGCCATCATCTGGTTGACTAAAACTCAGTGCACATACCACTGGCTCTGGTCTTAGCAACTCCCCTTAAGGCCCTGAGGGCTTCATGCCTCTCTCAAACTAGCAAACTAGTTGGCAAACTAGCTTGGAGCCTCATACTTGGTTAGTGAAAGTGTGTGGGCCTGTCTCTAATCAGGCCTCCCTTTGTTGGGCCCTGAGCAGGAAAGATCATTCACTTACTGATTGGCTTTACAGTATATATATATGTGTGTGTGTATACATATATATGCTGACATATGTATATATGTATATATATGTGCATACATATATATATATATACATATGTGTGTATTCAAAACTAGACTTCAACTACAGGAAAGAATTTTGCAAATCCTTGTAATTTGTCGAAAATGTATCATTGTGTCCAACTTTTTTTGCTCTGTTAGCCAATTAAATTCCCTTCTTCCAGAAGCAAGAAGGAATTTAATATCTATAATGTTGCTAAGATGGCAGAGACTAAACAGGGATCTTATGAGCAGTTAATTTGTTTTGGTTTTTTTTTGGGGGGTGGTATTCTGGATCTGTAATTTCACTGATGTAGGAACTCTCAATTAAGAAACTCTCTCTGCCAAAGAAGAGCAGCATCTGTACCATAATGTATTATCTTACAGAGTTAACTGAGTCATTGGAAAGTAAAGCAATTTCCCAAGACATATAGCCTGTATGAGTCAGAAGCAAAATCTGAATCCAGATCTTTCTCTTCCTTATTCTGAGATTTGCTTTCTTTTGGCACTGATGCTGTCACTCTAATAGACACTTATACTAATACTATGGATGCACTAACTCTGCAATACTACCCTAACCTTAAGAATATTCTGTTCTTGCATAATTCAAATTAGTAGGGAAATCAGATTTGATTAATATAATTTCACTTTACTTTTTTTTCTTTTTCTCTTTTTTCTTTTAGTTATTTATTTTTAAAAATAAACTTATTGTGTAATTAAAGGCTAACTTCAATAAATGATAAAACAAAAGGCTAAGGAGACCTTTAAAAACTTCAGCCTTGTTGCTTTTGTGGCAAGGTGGCATATAAGCAACTGTTCCTCACTTACAGAATTTCTAGAATGGCTTATTCCTATTGCATTTTCCAAAATAGATTTTCATTTTTCTATCTTGTAAAAATATGACTGTTATTTATATACTTTTCATTTGTCTCCAGATGTACAGCTCAGTGACACTCAATCAAACTAATGAATTATGAAATGAAACTAATAGTAACTCTGCTTTCCTGGATTGCTGAGACCAAGAGCAATTCCAAATAAATTACTGGATTTCCAAGGTGGTAGAATTTTCTGCCTATAACTCACTGCATTTTAAATTCACTTTTTCTAAAGATTAGATCTGACCATGTCACCTAGCTTCCCCACAATAATAAAATCCACTGGCTTTCTGCCTCTTTCAGGATCATATGTAAAGTCCTCTGACAGGTAAAACATTTCATAACCTGGACCTTCATATCTTTCCAGTCTTCTTAAACTTTACTCTCCTCAATGAATTCTATGATCTTGATACACTACCTTGTTGACTGACTAGTTCTCAGTGTCAGAACTTTCAAGTTCATTCTCTAAGACCGTAGCCTCTGAATTGCAAGCAGCTTACTAAGCCCATAAAGTATAGAAGGTTTGCAATCCACACTCATTGAAGAAGTTACTACAAGGAGGTAGTTATGTCTTTGACAGATTGAAATTAACTTTTCATCAACTCTCTTGCCGAACAGAAAGACCTGAAACCACATAGTATTCAGAGATGTCTAGAGATGAATGGAAATTTGGGAAATGATCAAGCCCAACCTCCCAGTTTTAAAGATGAGGAAATAGTAATAGAAAGGTAAAGCAACTTGCTCAGTCACATAAAGAAATAGCAGCAGATCTCTTAGCAGACTTCCTTATTCAGGGATATTGTTGCTTCTTCAAATGCTATAACAAAGCTTTGAGAGATTCACTGACAATGAAAAAGCCTATACACCAAGTGGAGTGGGCAATACTATGATGGAAGAAAAAAAAGTTATAATTTCTTTTCAAAAAGAGTAGAGTGATATGTGAATACGATAGCATGTTTATGATTAGCTCTTGATTAGTCATGTTAATCAAAGTGAGTGATAGTATATTCTATGCAAAACATCAGATAATCCAAATAGGCATTTCTGTTTAATTTTGGAATGGATTGTGGATGCTTAGTTTTAATCTGTTTTCTTTTTTATGTGTATTGTCCACAAATGCTAAAATGGCTTTGTGCTCTCTGAACACTGAACTAGAAGAAGACTCAGAATATGAAAAGGGTAAGAGCAACCAGTTTGAGATTAAAAGAAAATTGCCAGAGACAGTCCTCAAAAGAGTCTATTAATGGATAGGGCTTCACTCCAATTAGCCTTTTTTTTTAGACAGTATTTTCCTCAAGCCTTGAATTAGGTTCATTCTACTTTTCTTCAAGATCCATTTCCAATATTTGTCCACACCCTCTGTTGGGACCCAAATAAAAGAAAAAATGCACAATTAATCAATAAGTATATAAAAAAGTTATTACATCTGTGATTTGATGAAAACAATGATAATAGCACACATGTATATAGGGCTTGGGCAGCTAGATGGCACAATGGAGCCCAGAATCAGGAAGACCTGAGTGGAAATGTGGTCTCAAATATTTACTAGTTGTGTAACTTTGGGCAAGTCACTACACATTCCTCATCTTTAAAATAAGCTAGAGAAGGAAATGTCAAACCATTCCAGCATCTATGCCAAGAAATCCCCAAAAGGAGTCACAAAGAGTCAGACACAATTGTAAAATAACTAAACAACAAAATAGCAAATATAAGACTTATTATTTTCTTTGACATTGAGGTTGGTATTTTGTTATTCTCATTCTAAAGGTAAATAAACAGAGACTCAAGGAGATCAAGTGAATTAGCCACCCTTGCAAAAGTAGTAAATGTCAGACTTTGGACATGAGCTTAACTTTTGGACTCCAAATGCAATGTACTTTGGCTTACATTATGCTTCCACTACAAGAAAAGAGATCAGACTTCCTTTTTTCTTTCTTTTTTTTCAAGGGTGAAAGTCAGTGCCTTTGAACGGATTATCTTTTTGTCTCTTTAGTATTTTATTTTCCACCAGTTATATAAAATTTTGAGTTCCAAATTCTGTCCCTTTCTCCCCTCTTCAGCCCCTTCATTTAGAAAGCGCTCAATTTGATATAGATTTTGATACTAATCATTTTGGTTTTTTTAGGTTAAATTAATTAAGGTTTATTTATTTTCTTGTTTTTTCTTTCATAAAACCAACTCTACTTTTATTTATTAGTTCTTTTTGCCTTCATTTTTATTGATCTCTCCTTTGATTTCTATTTTGGTGTTTAGTTGGGGATTCTTTTTTTTAATTTCATGCCCAATTTATTGATCTGCTTGTTCATTCTTTTATTGATATATGCATTTAGAGATACGAATTTTCTCCTCAGTACTGCTTTGGTTATGTCTAACAAATTTTAGGATGTACTCTCATTGTTTTCATTCTCTTTAATGAAATTATTGATTACTGGTATGACTTATTCTTTGATTCAGCCATTTCTTAGAATTACATTATTTATTTTCCAATTAATTTTAATCTATGCTTCCACATCCCTTTATTCAATGTGATATTTATTACATTATCATCTAAAAATAATGGATTTAATATTTCTGCTTTTCTGTATTTGATCATGAAGTTTGTATGCCCTCATACATGTTCAATTTTTGTGAAGACACAAAGTACAGCTGAGGAAAAGGTATATTCCTTTCTATTCCCATTCAGTTTTATCCAGAAGTTTACCATATGTAATATTTATAAGATTCTATGCATCTCCTAACCTCTTTCTTATTTCTTTTATGCTTAGATTTGTCTAGCTCTCGGAGGGGAAAGTTGAGGTCTCCTACTAATATTATTTCATTATCTATTTCTTCCTAAAATTCATTTAGCTTTTCCTTTAAGAATCTGGATATTATTTGGCACATATATGTTTAGTATTGATATGATATGGTTCATTGTCTATGGTTCCTTTAGCAAGATGTAGTTTCCTTCTTGTCCCATTTAATTAGGTGTATTTTTGCTTGTGCTTTTTCTGGGATCGTGATTGCTAACCCTGCTTTTTTTTTTTTTTTACATCAGCTGAAGTATAATAGCTTCACCTCTTTATTTTAGCTGTCTGTGTTCCTCTCTATGTTAAACGTGTTTCTAATATTCTTGGATTCTGGTTTCTAATCCATTTTGCTGTTTCCTTTTTATGGATGAATTCATCACATTAATATTCAATTATGATTACTGTGTATTTCTCTACAAACTACTTTCTTCTCTCTCTCTCTCTCTCTCTCTCTCTCTCTCTCTCTCTCTCTCTCTCTCTCTCTTTCTCTTTCTCTTTCTCTCTCTCTCTCTCTTTTTTCCTGTCCCTACTCGAAAGTCTGTTTTATTTCTGAACAATGCCTCTTTTAATCTGTGCCCGCCCTGATCAATGATCCCCCTTTCTCTTATCCTTTCAACTTCCTGTTTCCCTGATGGGTAATATAGATTTCTATTACCAATTCAGTATGTATGTATGTGTGTGCACATTCCCTTTTTGAATCAGTTTTTGAAGTAGGTGAGGTTCAAGCATTGTCCACCCCTGCAATCCTTTTCCCTTCCACTATAAAAACTCTTCCTTACACATTTCTTTCATGTGAAATCATTTACCATTCTTCCTCTCTCTTTCCCTTTTTTACATCATCACAACATAACTGACTCACTCTTACACCCTTTTTCTATGTAGAATCCTTCAAGCTGACTGAATAATGATTAAGTTCTTAGAAGATACATGTATCATCTTCCCATATAGGAAAGTATATGGTTTAAGCTTTTTGAATCCCTTATGGTTTCTCTTTCATGTTTCCCTTTTTATGCTTCTCTTGAATCTTGTATTTGAAAGTCAAATTTTCTGACCATCTTTGGTCTTTTGATTAGGAATGTTTGAACATGCTCTATTTCATTAATTGTCCAATTTTTCCCTTGAAGTATTATACTTAGTTTTGCTGGGTAAATTATTCCTGGTGTAATATCAGCTCTTTTATCCTCAGAATCCTCTGCTTCTTTAATGTAGTAACTGCTAGAGAAAGCTTTTAAAAAATGCAGCATCCATTACTATTGAAAACACTAGAGAGCACAAGAATAAATGGAATTTTCCTTAAAATAGTAACTAATATCTGTCTAAAACCATCAGCAAGCATTCTATGTAATGGAGATAAGCTAGAGGCATCCTCGATAAGATCAGGGATCAAACAAGGATGCCCATTATCAACAATAATATTCAATACTGTACTAGAAAAGTTAGCTTTAGCAATAAGAGAAGGAAAAGGAATTGAAATTAGAATAGACAGTGAGGAAATAAAATTAACACTTTTTGCAGATGACATGATGGCATACTTAGAGAATCCTAGAGAATGAGTTGAAAAAATTACTTGAAACAATTAACAACTTTAGCAGAACTGCAGGATATAAAACAAACCCACATAAATCATTACCATTGTATATATTACCTAAATTAATTTATTTATTCTATGTCATAGCAATCAAACTACCAAAGAAAATTACTTTATTAGCTAGAAAAAAAAATTCATCCGGAAGATCAAAAGGCCAAAATTTCGAGGGAATTAATGAAAAGTAATGAAAAGAAAGGTGGCCTAGCCACACCAGATCTAAAACTGTATTATAAAGCTGCATCAAACTATTTGGTAGTGGCATAGAAATAAAGTAGTGGATCAGTGGAATAGGTTAGGTACACGAGACACAGTAGTCAATGACTATAGTTATCTACTGTTTGATGAAGGCCAAAACTTCAGCTTCTGAGATAAGAACACATTCTTTGACAAAAACTGCTGTGAAAACTGGAAAATAGTGTGGCAGAAAGTAGTTATAGTGTTAGACCAACATCCCACACCGTATACCAAAATAAGGTCAAAATGGGTACATGATTTAGACATAAAGCAAGATATGATTAGCAAATCAGGAGAACAAGGAATAGTTTACCTGTCAGATCTAAGGAGAAGGGATAAATTTATGACCAGATAAGATAACAAACATTATTAAGTGCAAAATGGATAATTTTGATTGTGTTAAATTAAAAAGAGTTTGCACAAACAAAACCAATGCAACCAAGGTTAGAAGGAAAGCAAAAAGCTGGGAAAATTTTTACAGCTCGTGTTCCTGATAAAGGACTTATTTCTCAAATATATAGAGAACTAAGTCAAATTGATAAGAATATAAATTATTTTTCAATTGACAAATTTTCAAAGGATATGAACAGGCTGCTTTCAGAAGATATCTATAGGCATGTGGAAAAATGCTCTAAACAATTATTGAATAGAGAAATGAACATTAAAACAACTCTTAGGTTCCACCTCACATCTATCAGATTGGCTGTTGTAATTGTTGTTGTTTATCTTTCATTCTCAAAGAGAACCATGACACCAAGGAGGTCATGCCATAACATGGAAGGGAATTAGATTTAAGCGAGGAAGGGCTGTGCAAAGTAACCAGCCTCACTTACTCCTCTGGAGCTATCTGGATCCAGTGACAAGGTATAGATCAAGATGTCTGGAGATGGCCCTGCATGCAGTGGGAGACCTTGGCCTTTTTTAAGATAAGGTGTTTAACAGATCTCCATTTGCCTGAGGCAATAGCCATTCAATGATTAAGGCCAAGTAAGAAAAGAGGTACAGAATGGATTCTTTTGCCTAATCAAAATTAAAAATCAGTCTGGGAGGAGAAGACCCTATTTACACTCCCTCTAAGCCATTTGTCCAATTCTGATTTTTAAGGATCTATTTTCATCAGTGAACTTTTGCACTTCTTTTTCCATTTGCACATTTGTAGTTTTCAAGACATTCTTTGCTTCATTGGATTTTCCTGCCCCTTACCATTTGGCCTATTCTATTTTTTAAGGTGTTACATTCTTCAATTTTTTTATGCTTCCCTTCTTTTTTATTTATTTTTATTTTTCTAATTAATTTATTTTTAGTTTTTAGAATTCACTTCTACAAGATTTTGAATTCCAAATTTTCTCCCCATCTCTGTCCTCCCCTCACCCCAAGATGGTATGCATTCTTATTATTCCTTTCCCCAATCCGCCCTCCTTTCTATCACCCCTCCCTTTCTCCCATCACTTCACTTTTCTTTTCCTGTAAGGCAACATAGATTTCTATGCCCCATTGCCTGTATACCTTATTTCCCAGTTGCATGTAAAAACAATTTTTAACACTCATTTTTAAGACCTTGAGTTGCACATTCTCTCCCTTCCTCCCTCCCTCCCCACCCTCATTGAGAAAGGAGGCAATTTGATATAGGATATACATGTGTAATCAGGCAAAATACTTCCCGAACAGTCATATTGTGAAAGACTAACTATACTTCCCTCCATCCTATCCCATCCCCCATTTATTCTATCCTCTCCTTTGACCCAGTCCTTTCTCAAAAGTGGTTGTCTCTGATTACATCCTCCATCCATTTGCCCTCTTTTCTATCATCCCCTCCTCTTTTATCCCCTTCCCCCCTATTTTCCCGTGGGGTAGGATAGATTTTCACACCCAACTGAGAATGTATAACGTTCTCTCCTTAAGGCGTATCCAATGAGAGTAAGTTTCACTCATTTGTTCTTACCTCCCCCTTCTTCCCCTCCATTATAAAAGCTTTTTCTTGCCTATTTTATGTGAGATAATTTATTTTGCCTCCCCCTTTCTCCTTCTGCAAGTAGAGTCCTCTCTTATCCCTTGATTTAATTTTTTAGATAACATCCCTTCATATTCAATTCACCTTGTGTCCTCTGTGTTTATATATAAATATAAGTGTGCGTATGTGTGTGTGAATGTACATATGTATATATGTGTATGTATGTATATGTGTATGTGTATGTGTATGTGTATGTGTATGTGTATGTGTATATGTATATGTATATGTACATTTATATATTTTCCCTCCAACTACTCTAATACTAAGAAAGGTCTCACGAGCTACAAATATCATCTTTCCATGTAGGAATATAAACAATTCAACTTTAATAAGTCCTTAGGATTTCTCTTTCCTGTTTACCTTTTCATGCTTCTCTTGAATCTTGTATTTGAAAGTCAAATTTCCTTTTCAGCTCTGATCTTTTCATCAAGAATGCTTGAATGTCCTCTATTTCTTTGAATGTCCATTTTTCCCTGAAATATTATACTCAGTTTTGCTGGGTAGGTGATTCTTAGTTTTAATCCTAGCTCCTTTCACCTCTGGAATATCATATCTCTGGTCTCTTAATGTAGAAGCTGTTAAGTACCGTTTTATCCTGATAGTGCTTCCAAAATACTTGAATTTTTTTTTTATTTCTGAGTGCTTGCAATATTTTCTCCTTGACCTAGGAACTCTGGAATTTGACTACAATACTGCTAAGAGTTTTCCTTTACGGATCTCTTTCAAGAGGGTATTGGTGGATTCTTTCAATATCTATTTTCCCCTCTAGTTCCAGAATATCAGGGCAGCTTTCCTTGCTAATTTCTTGAAAGATGATGTCTAGCCTCTTTTTTTGATCATGGCTTTCAGGTAGTGCAACAATTTTTAAATTGTCTCTCCTGGATGGATTTTCCAGGTCACTTTTTTCCCAATGAGATATTTCACATTGTCTTCTATTTTTTTTTCATTCTTTTGGTTTTGTTTTATAATTTCTTGATTTCTCCTAACGTCATTATTTTCCATATGCTCCATTCTAGTTTTTAAGGAATTATTTCCTTCAGTTAGCTTTTGGACTTCCTTTTCCATTTTGCCAGTTCTGCTTTTGTTTCCACAATCTGGCTGGCAGCTTCTGCAAGGGAGGAAAGATCCACCCACAGCCAGCACCCAGAAAGCTGCTGGACAGCACAGGTTCTTTTGATCTGCCTTAATAAGGAGAGCAAGGTGAAGGGATTGGCAAGCTTACTTTAATTCAGCACACAAATATTCACTTAGTTCAGGGGCAAAAGCCAGAACACAGAACTTCAGAGCAAAATACAAGCAAATTACAAACATCAACAGACAGACCTTGTCTGATTCAAATCCCAATACATAGTTACCGGAGTTCAACAAAGTCTCAGCATCCAGGTTTACAAGCTGGAGGGCTCCTTAGCTACAGCTGCCCAGAGTCTCCTCATCAACACCATCTCAAGAGCCCTTAAACAAATTACAAACAGACAGACCCAATACAATTCATAGTTACCAACAGCTAGGTTCAGCCCAGGAGCTCAGAACAAGGACTGGCCCAGAGTCACGCGCACCACCACTGCTGAGGCAAAGAGCTCCAAAGAAGAAGATGCCAACCCCTGGTTTGTATATCTTTGTCAGTGTCAGGGGTGAGTCACACATGCGACTCACCCACATAACCTAAAATCATCACCAAGAGGCGGACTTAAACCCATGTACGTGGTCTAAGAGCCTCTGCTGCCCCAGACATGTAAACTAGGCCCTCCCTGGAGTTAGCCCCACCTTGGGCCCCACCTTAGTTGCCAATCCACACCCACATATGTTTTACACCTAATAGGGGTTTGGGCCTGGGGCTTTGCCCTTAGTAAGACTCAATGAAATACACTGAATTACTCAACAAAAACAAAAGCCAAGCTCTTCAAGGGCGCTTGTTGAACTAAGTGCTAAGGAGCCCATTTTGCTTACCAACACAGCTTTTTAAGACATTCTTCTCCTCATTGGCTTTTTGGAGCTCTTTTGCCATTTGAGGTAGTCTATTTTTTAAGGTGTTATTTTCTTCTGTATTTTTTAGGTCTCCTTTAGCAAGCTGTTGACTCATTTTTCAGGATTTTCTTCCATCACTCCCATTTATCTTCCCAATTTCTTCTCTTATTTGATTTTCAAATTCCTTTTTGAGTTCTTCCATGGCCTGTGACCAACTCATATTTGTCTTGGAGGCTTTGGATGTAGGATCTTTGACTTTGTTGTCTTCTGGTTGTATGGTTTGAACTTCCTTGTCACCAAAATAAGATTCTATAGTCTGATTTTTTTCTGCTGTTTGCTCACTTTCCCAGCCAATTAGTTGACTTTTTAGCTCTTTGTTAAAGTAGGACTCTGCGTCCAGGGTGGAGGGCAGATTGTCCAAAGCTTCAGGGGTTTTGTGCAGCTGTTTTTCAGAGCTAGGGACGTGTAAATTTTCATTTCTTCCCAGGTGGTATGATCTTAGGAGAGGTTTTTAATTCTCTCCTGGCCTGTGCTCTGGTCTGTGAGTGACCACAAGCACTCTTTTCTGCCTTGGAACTGTGAGATAGACACTCTCTCCACTGTAGCCATAAGCTCTGCCATGCCAGCTCTACTCTTTGCCCCAAGACCACCACCCAGGACTATGACCCAGATTGAAACACTGGCAAAGCAATATAATCCTGCCTCAGCACCAGCAAAGAGATCCCTGCAATACCCCTCTTACCAGCTGCTTGATCTCCCCACCATCTGTGGTCAGAGAGCTCCAGAAGCAGCCACCACCACTGCCACCACTGCCTCTTCCACCCTGAGTCAGGGGCTGGACCCTGCTTTTCTTTCACCCAAGTCACCTTTCCTACTGACATTCTAAGTTGTCTTTTGTGGTTGTGGGTTGAGAAGTCTGGAAACCACCACAGCTGCCAGTGGTTTGGTGTCCTGGGGCCTGCTCCATGTGTGCCAGGGCCCATCTGTGCTGGCATGGCTCACACTGACTGCCCTCCTCTCCCACACTGGTGTAACAGACCTTTCCTGTCAACTTTCCAGGTTGTTTTGGGCTGGAAATTTGTTTCACTCTGTCATTTTGTGGGTTCTGCTGCTCTATAATTTGTTTAGAGTCATTTTTTCCAGGCGTTTAGAGGAGTTTGGGGGAGAGTTCAAGCAAGTTCCTGCTTTTACTTTGCCATCTTGGCTCTCTCCCCACCTCCCTCCACCATGCCTCCTTTACCAAGCTGTTGCTTCTTTGTTTTGTCTTCGTTGTTTTCTTGCGTCACTCTCATTTCTTTTCCCACATTTTCCTCTGCCACTCTTACTTGATTCTTAAAATCTTTTTTGAGCTTTTCCATGGCTTAAGGCCAATTCATATTTTTCTTTGAGACTTTGGATATAACAGTTTTGACTTTGTTGTCTTCTAGGTTTGTGTTTTGATCTTCTCTGTCACCATAGTAACATTATATAGTCAGGATCTTTTTCTGCTATTTGCTCATTTTACCAGACTGTTGCTTGACTTTTTAACTTTATGTTAAATTGGGGCTTTACTTCCAGAGTGGAGGGGGCACTGTCCCAAATTTTACATTTTTGTGAAGCTGTTTTCGTAGATAATTCTGAGGAACTGTAAGTTTTTGTTTCTTCCAAGGTATTATGATCTAGGAGAGGTTTGTTTACCTCTTAGAGTGTGTTCTTGTCTGTGATTGACCAGAAGGGTTCTTTTCCACCCTGGAACTGTGAAAAAGGTTCTAGCACCCTGGAGGCTTCAAGCTGTAGTGTGCTAGTGCTCCTCGTCACCCTGAGACTCAGATCCAGGACTGCAACTCAAATGCAAGCATGGGTAGTATAATAGAATCCTGTCTCTGGTGACAGGAAAGGGACCCCTGTAATGTTCTGATTACTTGTTTGACTTCCTTAAAGTCTGTGGCCTGAGAGATCCAGAAATTGCCAGTGCCACTGCCACCACTGATTCAGTAGCTCCCAAGGTCTATTGATGGTTTGCTGAGGTGTGGCCTTCACTGAACCACACTCTATTCTCACCCCAGTGCAACAAACCTTTCTTATAGATCTGGTAAGTTGCCTTTGCCTGGAAATTTTTTTCACCCCTGTTCTTTTGTGGGTTCTGATGCTCCAGAATTTGTTTTTAAGCTTTATTTAAAGGTTTTTGAAGTGATTTTGGGGAGAGCTCAATTTAGTCTCTGCCTTTTATCTGTCATCTTGGCTCTATTCCCCCCTATTTTTTTTTCTTTCTAAATTCAACCTGCTTAGCATTTCTTACAACTCAGTAGTATTCCATCACAACTGTAACTTGTTTAACTATTCCACCAGTTGATGTGCATCCCCTTAATTTTCAGTTCTTTGTCAACACAAAGAGAGCTTCTATAAATATTTTAGAATATAAAAATTCTTTTCCTTTTTCCCTGATCACCTTGGGGAATAGACATAATAGTGGTATTGCTTGGTCAAAGGGTAGACACAGTTTTATAAGTCTTTGGACATAATTCCAAATTGCTCTCCAAAATGGTTGGATCTGTTCACAGTTTCACCAATAGTGTATTAGTGTCCCGATTTTTCCACATCCCTTCCAGCATTTCTCATTCTTACCTTCTATCATTTTAGTCAACCTGATAGGCTTGAGATAATAATTCAAAGATGTCTTAATTTGCATATCTCTAATCATTAACAGTTTAGAGCATTTTTTTTATCTGACTATATATAGCTTTAATTTCTTCAGTGAAAAACTGTTCATATCTTTTGACCATTTATCGATTGGAGAATAATCCATATTCTTATAAATTTGACAAAGTTTTCTTCATATGTGAGATATGAGACTTTTACCTGAGAAATTGTCTGTAATTTTCCCCCATTTTTTTGCTTTCCTTCTAATCTTGGCTTCTTTGGTTTTATTTGTGCAAAAACATTTTTTTTTTGATTTAATGAGATCAAAATTATCCATTTTGTATCTCACAATACTTTCTTGTTTATTCATAAATTCTTCTATCCACAAATCTGATAGGTAATATGCTCCATGTTCTTCTAGTTTACCTATGATCTCTCCCTTTATACCTAAGTCATCTTGGTAAATGGCACAATATATTGTTCTGTATCAAATTTCTTCCCAACTGATTTCTAATTTTTCCAACAATTTTTTACCAAATAGTGAATTTTTATCTCAACATCTTAAATATTTACATTTGGCAAGCACAAAGTATAATTATCTACTGCTATGTTTCATATGTCTACTCTGTTCCACTGACAATTCTTTTTTTAAGGTGTTATTTTCTTCAATATTTTGTGCCTCTTTTTGTCAAGTGTTAATTTTCTTTTCTTACTTTTCTTTCTTTACTCAAGCAATTTTTTCTTCTACAATTATTATTTGATTTTTTACATTCATTTTAAGGTCTTCTAGGAATTCTCGTTGGGCTTTTCTCCAATTTACATTTTTTAAAATGTATTTCTTGTAAGTGTTTTCTTATGAGTTGTGTCTTGATATTCCCTTTAACCATTGAACTTTTTAAATATCATGTTCTTTCTTGTTGTTTGTTCATTTTCCTACCTTATTTCTTGATTTGGAACTTTATGTTAATTTTTGGCTCTGTTCCCAGTGTTTGAGTGGAGGGGCTCTGTCACAATCTTCAGGGTTTTTTTGTACTGCAGTTGTTTTCAGAGGTAATTCTGGAAGTTTGGAGGGTTTTGGTGCTTTTAAGGTGGTGTGACCTGGGAAAAGGTATACTTTTTGTTCTCCTGGTCTGAATTCTGGTCCTTACCAAGAAGGGAACCTGATTCAACAGGATTGCAATTTGTGCTGCTCCTCAGGGCCCCTGATCCCTTGGGGCCAGAAGGGATACTGCCTCTCAAGATTTCCACTCCCTCTTAATTGATAGTATTCTTCTCTGCCCTTGACCTGTTACCCAGAAGTGGCTATAGGTAGTGAAATTGCCAAATAGAATCTGGTCCTTTATCCAGCACAGTGGTCTGTGTAACCTCTTTCTGATCAGTTTGCAGGTACTGTTACCAGCTGTGACTTGAGAGCTCCCAAAGTTCTTGCTATTTATGACACCACCATCTATTCAAACTACTGATGTTTCATTCATGTGCTTTTTTGGGCAGCCTTCTTCCCTATGTCACAGATCTCTTTCTCTGCCCTCCAATGATGACTTGGGCTAAAAGAATGTCTCACTCTGACATTTTTTCTTGGCTCTGCCAATCAAGAATTCAATCTGAAGTATTATTTTAAAGTTGTTTGGAGGGGAATATTGTGGGAGCTCAGCTGAGTGATTCTTTACTTCTCTATCTTGGCTCTGCCTCTGCAAGTCCATTCCTGTTACTGTTTGGCATACTACTAAATATACATATATAATCTGTATATGTATGTATGTGTGCAACTGCATTCAATCAGACACAAGTCTAGTTCAGACTGCTGTCACCTACCACCTATAGCTATTTCAATAGCCTTCTAATTAGTCTTACTACCTCAAATCTCTCCCTACTCAGACTACACTCAGCTGTCAAAGTGACATTTCTAAAGAATAGGTCTGACCAGCCCTACACCCTTACTCACTGAACTCCCTGGCTACCTATTACATCCAGGATCAAATCTAAAATGCTTTGATGTTTAATTTCTTTTCACAAACTGGCCCTTACCTATGTTTACAATTTTCATACACTTGCAGTGTGATACATGATCCAGTGACACTACTTTACCTGTAGTTCCTTGTTTACAACATTCCACCTCACTTTTTAGTGTCTTTATACTATTTATTCCCCAAGTCTGGAATTGACTCCTTCTTCTCTTTTACCTCTGAGCTTCCCTGGATTCTTTCCAGACTCTTCTCAAATCTATACCCAAAAGAGAGGGGATACCCATCAAAAGGGTGGTAAAAAAAAAACACTAGTGTATGAATTTAATGAAATACTATTGTGCTGTAAGAAATGATGAAGGGGATGGTTTGAGAAAAACCTCAGAAGACTTTTATGAATTGGTGCAGAGTGAAGTAAACAGAACCAGGAAAATAACGTATTTTATAACAGCAATATTATAAAGATTATCAACTACAGAAGACTTAGTAATTCTGATCAACATAATGAACCATCAGAGTTCCAAAGGATTCATAATGAAAAATGCTATTCACCTGCAGATAGAGAATTGGTAGACTCAAAGTACACATTGATCCATAGTTATTTTTTCCCCTCTTTCTTCATTTTTTCCCTTTTTTGGTGGAGGGACATGGTTAATGCAGAAAGTCGTTTTGTATAACTTCACATTTGTAATGGGTTTTATATTACTTTATTTCACAATAGGTAGGGAAGTAAGAAAAGAATCTGGGACTGAAAACAAAATAATTGAATAGAAAAAAATCTAAAAAAAGAAAATCTTAATACTTTTAGGTTTCATTGCATGGGCAAGCATTCGGATTCAGCTCACCAGGCAGCTAACTAACCAACAAATTTCACATAAAAACTTAGCAATATTGGTTGCATAGACTTAGCCAACTATTGTACATTCTATCATAACATTCCCATTTCCTGAAATCCCCTACCTTATCTTCATTGCTTAACCAGAGTTTATCAATCTTCTAACATTCAATTCAAGTTCTATTTCCTCCATAAATGATCTGACCCTTTCTCTAATACCATAAATATTATTGTTTTTCTCTAAAAAAAACCCTACAACACATTGTATAGCATTCATTTAGAAAACTGCCTTATTTGACAGTTTCAAAGAAACCTGGGAAGACTTTGTTACTGTATACATTGAAGCAACGTGAAGTGAGCAGAACCAGATTAATACTTTATAAACTCCTAATAGCAGTATAAAGATAAACAACTTTGAAATACATAAGAAATTTGATCAATGCAATGATCAACCACAATCCTAGAGAACCCATCATTAAACATGATACTACCTCCTAAGAGACAGCATATGGACTCAAGGTACAAAGTGATATCATTTTTTTTTGACATGGCCAATGAATGTATTTATTTTGCTTGATATTTTGTTGTATCTATAACGGTTTTATTTTTTGTTTTTTTGTTTTTGTTTTTTTCCCATTGGGGAAGGGGCATGAGGGAACAAAATAGATTTTTATTAATTAAAAATTTTAAAAAAGAAAGTTCTATGTGCTTATTATTATTGTACATGACTGATTCATCATCCTGACTCAATCAACAGCTCCTCAAGGGCAAGGCATATCTAAGATCATTCAGAATAGGATGATAGATTTAGAGCTGAAAGGATATAGAGGTAACTATTCTGATACTCTCAGTTTAGGATCATAGAAGTATCAATTCATAGCTAAAAGAGACATTACAAGGTTACAAAAATGAGGGTCACCTCATCATATAAATGAGGAAATTGAAGTTAGAGAAGTTAAGTGACTTGGCCAAGGTCACACAGTGTTAGGAATGGGATTGGAGTCAAAGTCTTCCTGCCACCAAGTCCAAAACTTTATGCATACTTTATCTGTATCCCCCATAGGACTACGTTCACAACAAGGACAGAGTAGACTTGTTAAATTAACTCCATGGCTTGTATTTTAACATTAGTGGGCATAGTTCTGATCCATATCAATTACATAGCATGCTGTGAGTTCTGAGCAAAATGATCTCTTTTTTTTCATTTTCCACATTGCTTACAGGTACATCAATTTAACTCCACACAAATTCATCAAACAAGCATTAAGCATGCTAGATTTGAGCTATACAATGATGAAAAATAGTATGTTCCTTGCTCTCAAAGAGCTTACAACTTAATACTACCATAGTCAATAGTTTTCCCAGGAGGACATTATTTCACATCCTAGGCCAATTTAAGTATAAGCCATCTCTTAAGGTACTATTAATATTGTTTAGAGGCCCTTTTTTCTATGAATTGTTATTAGAGAAAATATGGATTTCAAAATATGTATCAAATACATGACAGCTTATATAGCTTATTTTTGAGGATTAGGTTGGCAGAAAACTTTGGAGATATTTAATGTTATTTCAAAAATATGTTTGGATGTATGTGTGTATTATGAATGTACATATGCCTGTATGTGAATGAGTATGTGTGAATCAAAGGAAATACAGAGTATAGCAGAAATCTTAGCTCAATTTTAAACTATTAAAATATTAAAAAGTACACTAAGATTTTTGATACACCTCCTACAGTATGAATTACCAAAGTTGTGTTCAAATTATAAGAAATTTATTGGCTCTAGGAGAAAAGTATTTGCCACCCATATATTTTCCACCCAATTGTTCATTTGGCCATCCCTAGCTACCACCTTTGGATCTAAAATAAAGTCAACATTATGAGATAAATCTCTATTAGCAATACTTATCATCCATATTCTTTCATGATCAAAACTGAATTGACTACTCTGAAACAAATGCTCTAGCTTTTGGAGTAGATATATAATTTTGTCTATGTTAGCAGCATATGGTGGAGAATTGAGAGAACTTTTATTTTTTTACAGGTCAGGCAAGAGCCTGGTCTTTAGAGCAGAGGGCAATTTTTGACCTATATCCTCCAAACTGACCCATTTACTTCAATCCGTTTCAGCAGCTTTCTATTTCTGTGAAAATATTCCCTTCCTCATAGAGACCAAGGCAATGTATCACTTTTGTTTCAGTCCTCTCAATCAGTGAGGTCAGTGATTGAGTTCCAATCTGTTGCTAAAAATCCTTTACCCTATTAGCAACTGGTGATTACCATGAGGTGCTCTGCAGCTCAGAGTAATGCCATTCTGGCTTGGGAACGAGGTTAAGTCACTTTCTTTGTGATCTTAGGAGAGACATTTAATGTTATTGAGTCCTGACTTCCTCATCTGTAAAGAGTAGAAGTTGATACCTGTCTCATGTGCCTTAAAGAGCTGTTTTGAACATCAGATTTAATTCATCCAATGTCCATGCCCTTTTTAACAAGAGAAGTACACATTTATATTTATGCTTTTGCACTTCAAAAACTGATAAAAGGATCATATAACTATGAGAACTTATCTCTTTTTTTAAAAGAGAAAACTAAGAGGTGATAGACATCTGACTTAGAGTCTGAGCAAAATTTTAGCAAAATTTTATTTGTGTCTATATATGTCAAACTGAGCAGCAATCTAGTATAATCAGCTGCAAAAATCAAGCCAATTAAGTCAAAGATTTGGGCTCGATTATCTGAGTATTTTAAGCAAAAAAAAAATGTGTTTTCCTTTCAAACCCAAGTTAATTAACACAATTCACAATTTTTCTTGGTATGTATAGAACTAGCCTCAAAGTAATGATCATGGCCCTGCCACTCACATCCTAGATGACCTTGGGTGAGTCACTTAATTTGTCGCTTCTCAATTTCCTTGTCTTTAAAATTGGGATAATAATCCTGACCTCTCAGAGAGGTTGCATGAATTAACTGATTAATGATTATAAAGCAATTTGAAAATACAGAGCACTATATAAATGCTAAGTATTGTTATTAAGCAAATCAATTCAGAAAATCAAGATAATGACATTTCTTCTCAATCTATTTCTTAAAGTGCTTAACACCAGTCGCATCCAAAGTGTGGCATGGTAAAAAAGCAGTTTAAATATTTATAACTTGGACTTTTCCAATTTACCAGGCTCATACCAGTGATCAGAAAGAGGGGGAAGGAATGAGCCCTTCAGCAGGCAATGTTAACTTCTCACTTGTGCTTTCAGCAGCTTTTCATTTCAGTTCAGTGTGTTGGCTATCTACAGAACTCATAAGACAGAGCTTATAGCAACCATGGGCATCATTTACAAATACCTCATTTTTAAATAAGGAAAATGTGGCCCAAAGAAGTTCCCAAGGTCACAGAACTAGACAGGGCTAGATCCAGGGCTAGATATTTCCTCAGTCCTTATCCAGTTCTCTTTTATCTGCGCTATAGTAATTGGTACAGTGGATCGAGTGCTGGGCATGGAGTCAAGAAGACGTGTTCAAATCTGACTTCAGACACTGAATAGCTCTTTGTTTCTCAGCAAGTCACTTAACCTCAATCTGCTTCAGTCTCTTCAAGTCTAAAATATGGATGATAATAATTGCCTACCTCCCAGAGTTGTGGTAAGGATTAAACGAGATAATATTTGTCAAATACTTAGCACAGTGCCTGGTATATAATAGGTGCTGAGTAAATGATTGTTTCCTTCCTTCCTTCTTTCCTTCCTTCCTTCCTTCTTTCCTTCCTTCCTTCCTTCCTTCCTTCTTCCCTTCCTTCCTTCCTTCCATTAGTCTTTCTTGTATGGAGGATACAGGGGAACAAGTATATATTGACCCTTTCTATGAAGAACTTTCAATGATATGAAAAGATACACATCCAAAACACATCATAGTTATTGGGAAATATATTTAAGCCTTAGAATTTGCCTGGTTTCTAAACTACTTGAATTGATTGTCTAGAACATGATTCTAAATGAATTGCAGTCTTAATATTTGATCAGTATTTGACTGTGGCACTTTCAACTCTCACCTTAACCTCTCTTAAATGTGCCTTGTATATCTATTAATATTACTACTGAGTCACATTTCATAACATTGTATAAAATGGTTTACATTTATCAATTTATTCTTTCTTCATAATTCCCTATAAGGAAAGCATTGCAAGCTTTAAAAATCTCATTTTAGAGAGGAAGAAGCTGAGGAAACAAAAGACTGTGACTGTTCTGAGGTCATTTATTAGGTGGCAGAACTAGATAGCTAACACTCTGTGTCCTCTGCCTTCAAGATCAGAGCTTTTTATGCTACAACATTACCCTAATTCTGTCCGGGAATTTGATTTTGTTTTAAAAAGTAGGGATAATTAGTTACAGTATAATGGGAAAGCATTGAATCAGGGGTCAGTAGATGCAGCTTCTAGTACTTTCTTTGGACAAGTCGTTTCATCTCCATAGACTTCAGTTTCTTTTCCTGTAAGATGAGGAAGGGTTGGCCTCTGAGGTCCCTTTTGTCTCACATTTTGTGGTTCTACGGTATAACTCTCAGAAAACAAAGGAGTTAAACCTAGAGAAGAATCAAATTATCAATGGGAATTAGACGTGTTTCATTGTTTTGTGGCTTTTATATTCTGACATGGGTTGATCTAAAGACCCAGCTGTTGACAAAGGACTGTGCCTAGGAAGACAGTGAAAAAGAAACAGGCTCAAATAGCTCAAATCCTGGTAGAAATATCCAGCTCATCTTTTGATAGCTCATTGTACAATTTTATGAAAGTTGGAGACGCACATTGTCTAATTTGCTCCCTGATTCACCTTTAGCAATGCGGTCTCGCTTTTGATGCGAGACAATACTCACACATGCACGTACACAATGCTCAACATTTATACAGACCTCCCTAGGTTTGCTGCCTGTTTATGAATGCATAAGTCACCATACCTGGGGTAACTAACATTTGCCAGGCAAAATGAGTACTGTCTCTGCTGCATCCTCTGTTGTGCTGTTAAGAGTAAATCCAGCCATCGAAAGAGATCCTCACATTGGCACTTAACAGTTTCTGAACCCGTTCCCATCGCAATTGAGTTGGTTTGTGGCTGTCTGAGGACCCTGAGGAGCCTGCACACAGGCTTCCACAAACACATCATCCTGGAAGGGGGGCCTGGTGCCCTCCACGGGAGTCTCCTTTGAGCGCTGGACAGTGAGAAAGAACTTGGCAATGGGGATGCTGTGTGGATATAGATTTATGCAGCTCCTTTGGCACTAGATGACATTTATAGGCTTGTTGGATGTAATATTTGGTGTGTGAATGTAGAACTTGCCTGCCAGGTCGATAGCACAGTTTCACTGCAGGATGATAAAAAATAACAAGCTACTGCAAGCGGATGGTCATTGAGGAGCTTGTATTTACTTCCAGAAAAGTAGGCCAGGAAACAAAGGCCTCTCTGCTCATCTAGGCCAGATGCCTGAAACATGACCTGGTCACAGCGAGTTCCTCATCTGCTGCTGTTCTTTATTAACCCTACGGCAATTCCGATAATTTTGTGGCAAATAATTCAAGCATATCCCTAACAGAAAAATGAAAGAATTCATGGTAGCTAGGTAGCAATATATTTTCTATTATATAAAACATTCTTAAAGCCAACATAGATCGTTGCCTGCATTATAAAGTTTCATAGGGACCAAGAAAGTACTTTTCTCCTCAAATCTCAACTTAGGGTCATAGATGTGATTTATAGGATCATATATAATAACATGGAAGGAGACTCAGAGTCCAGCTGGGCAAATGCCTTCATTTTAAAGATAAAGAAACTGAGTCCTGAGAAGTAACTTATCCAAGGTTGTGTCAGAGATAAGATTTGAACCTAGGTCTTCTGACTCTGGGGTGTATCTTTTCCCAGTATATCACACTTACCCTGCCTTAACTCCCTTCTGCCTAAATTTCCATCATCTAAGCTTCATTCATATAGTAAATGTCTTCGATATCTGAAAGAAAATTGAGGTCCACCCTCCTTCCCTTCCTTTACTCTATAGGAGTGATAATATCTTAGGTTTCTCATCAGTAATTTAGGCAGCCTGATATTTCAGAAAGAGGGCCCTGGCTTGGAATCAAGGAAACATGATTCTAGTTTCAATGTACTTCTTAACTAAGTCTATGAATCTGGATAACTCAGAGTTAACTTCTCTGGTCCTCATTTCTTCACCAACTAATATAAATGAGTTGGACTAGATGATAACAATTCAATAAGAGTTAGTATATCAAATTCTTTCCTCAAAAAGTTTCTGGTAAGAGGTAGAAAAGAGACTTTGAGAGCCCTGAGTGTCTGAGATAATACGAAAGAAGTCCTAAGAAAGGAAGAGAGAATACTGAAAGGGGAGGCTGGGGGACAGCTAAGTAATGCAGTAGATAGAACACTGGACCTAGAGTCAGAAGTAGCCAAGTTCAAATCTGGCCTCAGAGACTTACTAGCTGTGTGACCCTGGGCAAGTCACTTAGCCCCAGTTACCCCTAAAGGGTAGAGGAAGGGGAGGTTGGGGATACTAAAAGCTTATTTTATTTTCATCACAATTTTGTCCTGCTTCACATGTGTTTTTTTTTCCTGTTTATATATCTGTGAGCACCTGCTGATAATTCATTAGTAAATCATTTCCCTGTAGATAGTACCACCTTCAACAGCAGTCATCTCTTATTAAACTTGGATTGTTCAATGAGTCTTTCCAATACTCAAAAGCTCTGTCATCTTCTGCTTCTTGCTCATTGATATACTTGTTTGGACTCTCACACCTAGCTCTTTGACTTCTGTTTTGTTACTCCTTAGCTATGCCTTTTTGTGTTGGTCTTTGCATTCATATTGATTGATCTCTTTGACTTCTTAAGAAGAATTCCAAACTGGTCAACGAATAGATTAATAAAACGATTTTTAAGTATTTATTATTTTTGAGGCACAGTGCTACATGTTGGGCATACAAATAGAAATGCAAATCAGTCCCTGCTCTCAAGGAGCTCACATTTTAATTATTCTAATGGATATGAGAAAACATGAAAGATTTCAGCTACAAGTAAGCTGGAAAGGTCCAAAACAGGTGTAATACTTCTTCCTTAATGTCATTTCCACTAACATAATCATTTCAGTCTCTAATGTTGAACTATTTTAGAATTCCATGAACTTCTATGAAGGGAACTTGATTTTTGGATCTTCAGTAACTGTGGCAGCTGCACAGGTGTCCTTATATTTCTCATCAATCCACTGCCCCTTCTATGGATTAATTATTATCAGAAATTAAAAAATGGAACAGCACAGTAGTCAGCTCTTTGCAAATGATAGTTGCAGGGCCTGGTCAGCAATAACATCCCATCCTCCTAAATGTGTTATACACATTAAAACTCACACTAGGGTTAAAATGGATTATCATATTGTCAAATCTTCACTAACTTTTGCATTGATTAACATTTTGGAGACATAGGACTTGAGTTCTTTTTTTGTCTTTTTTGTCCTGAACCCTGCTACTTACTGCTTATATCAGTTTATCTAAGAGATTTCAATGCTTTAGACTTCATTACTTTATTGGTAAAATGAGGGATAATTGATCCTATAAGCACTAATATATGACGATGATAGTTAAATTTATAAATAAATGTCTTTGGTGTGACCTGGCTTTTTGGTGCCCCTCAAAAACAAGTAGTTTTGGACCCTAATTAAGAAATGTGACTTATTTTTTCCATACGAATGAGTTTAAGTGTTATAAATTTTGGCATTGGTATGTATGCTTATGTAGATACTTTGATGAATTTATAAGCATTATTTTTCCCTATTAACATCTAGTAAATACTGTTCATGAGTTTTGTTCATTCATTCATTTGCTCATTTAATCACTGTTTATTGAGAATCTACTATGTGTTTGTGATCACAGTAGGTAGAAGCGGGGGGAGGGGAGAAGTAGATCAAACAGTCTTTGTCTTTAAGTAATAGAGGAGTTGTTGCTCAATCTATAATTACAATATGCAATTAGATACATGGATAACAGTGATAACAATGAAGATGAACTTGTTCCACTTTTGAATATTTACTAGTTTTCATATGTAGGCAAATGTTTTTCAATAGTAGATTATACCGAGATTTCTTACATATAAATAGTATAAGAAATAATGTTCAAAATTATGAATGCTACATTCATGTTATCCTAGGTTGTTAGTGGCAGTGGCCTCCATTGGGATTCTAGGATTCTTTGTGTGAAAAAATCCAGGAAGGCAGAGGTTGATGGTAGACTGGTAGAGGGGAGAGGGTGGTAGATATAATTTCAGTAAAGATCATTAAAGGAAGAAAGAGAAATGGTAGTTTCATTAATCACATAGACCAGAAAAGCCAAACACAAGCCCTACAGGATTCATCCCAGAACACTACAAAGAGTAGCCCAAATCTGATGAATATGTAATTGTGAAATATTTAACAAAAATAAAAGACAATAAAACATAGATGATATCAATATGAACTGAGCTGCCCAAGGATCCTTGTATATGGTTTAGTGGCTCCCATTTTTATTTAACTTGGACACCACTGATCTAGACAGTGTTGGATACATTTTCAACTCTCAGTCCAGGAGAGCCCAGAAAGATTTTTTGTCATCTAGCTGCTTCCACAGACTGGAGGTTGATAACTTAAGAGGCCAGATGAAAAGGAAATAGTAAACTTATTTATAGTTGAGTAAGAAGTCAATAGCTGGGAATTAACTCTCAAAAAAAAATTAGCTTGGTTTTTAGTTGAATTTGTGCCATAGAACTTTTAGCCCCTTTGCAAAGATTATACAGCCAATTAGCACATATTGTATCAGACAAAAATTCATCAAGTTAAGGGGCTATACTTTTCCTGGGCATAGGGCACTTAGTTTTTCTCCTCCACAACAGGAAGAGGAACTGGAAAAAGAGTTTGAAAAAGAATATCAAACAGAAAAAAAAATAAAACAAAACAAAACCTGGCATGGATGGGTTATATAGTAGTAATAGTAGTAATGAGCAAATTTAGCTATCCAGACTTCTTTTACTGAAATGGATTCTCTCTCTCTCTCTCTCTCTCTCTCTCTCTCTCTCTCTCTCTCTCTCTCTGTTAACCTTAATAATAATTTCATATTTCCAAAAGGTGAAGGAACCAATGAGGGAAATTTATATTATGAATCTAATTAATGTTAAGACTTGGTTGCCAGAGGGGAAATGATGGGAACCTTGAGGTGAAGTGACAAGTCCACCAAAAAATTTGTTGTTGAACAAGAAAGGAAAGCTAGAATAGTACATAGTCTGATATATATATATATATATATATATATATATATATATATATATATATATATATATCTCCTGCATTTTGGAAAGACAGATTGTGAAAGGTTCAGGGAAAAAGATAGGTAAGAGCCCATGGACAAAGTTCCTCTATGGGAAATCAGTATAGGAAGAATAGTGAGCTTCCAAGAATAAATTCATAAGGCACCACAAGGAACACTACTGATGAGAAGAAAAAGGCAAGTTGTTTAATAGAATCCTCAAACTAAAATCCCTGTGAAAAACCTAAAAGTATTCTTAAAGGGATGATTACTGAAAATCTAGAGAAGGTTACAATGATCATAAAGCCAGCATGAATTTATTAAAAAAAAGTCATACCAAATTCATCTCATTTAATTTTTTATAGGATTAGTAGACGGCAGATTACAGGAATGTCCTCACTATAGATAAATCACATTTTAGTAATATGTTCAACAGACAATAATACCTTTAATCAGGTTTGGGTTAAATTAAATATTTACATGTCTAGTAGTCATAAAATTATCAATGCCACCTTGGAATACAGGTCTCTAAAGAAGTACCTAAAGAATCTGTGCTTTTTGTTATGCTATTTAGGATTATTATCAATGACTTGGATTTGGTTATAGATGGGATACTTATAAACATTTTAAACATGAAAGATGGAAGGGCTAGCTAACATGTTAGATGAGAAAAATTAGATCCACAAAGATCTTGACAGGGTAGAAGGTTGGCAAAGTTTTAATAAGACCTAATTTAAAATAAATCACTAATAATCTATTAAGCATATACTATGTGCCAGGCACTGTGTTGAGTGAGGGAGATGCAAAAGACAAAAATGGAAGGCTCTGTCTTCAAGGAGATTATATTCTCTAGGGAGATATAATATGTGTGCATAAGCATATGGAAAATTATATGACATAAGCAAAAGGTAAATTTGTGGGGAGTAGGGAAGGGAGTACAAGCAGCTACAGAAACAAGAAGTCTTCATGTAGTAAGTGGCTATGGGGAAACCAGAGATTTTAATAAGTAAATACTAGTGGAAAGGAAGAAGTCCATTATATTCTAGTCATGGAGGCTATCAGACAGCAGCCAATATAAGAGCACAGAGATAGGAAGTGGAGTGTTTTCTGTAAAGCACAACCCAAAGATTAGTTTGACTGGAAAGATCCTAACGTGTTAATGTGGGGTAATGTATAATAAGGCTAAAAAAGCAACTTGGAACTAGGTTATGATGTATTTAAATGCCAATCAGAGGAGTTTGTATTTGATCCTAGAGCAAAAAGGTGCCTCTAGAAATTATTGACTGAGGGTGTAACATGGGAAGATGTGAGCTTAAGAAAAAATAATGTTGGCAGCTTTGTAAAGGATGAAACTAAGAGAGGAGATGTGAAGCTGGGAGATCAATTAAGTGGATTTTGCAATTATCTAGACTAGTGAAAGTAAGAAGTGATGGGGGCCTAGAGTAGAGGCCATATGTTATGTGCAAACCTAATAGCAATGCCCTGTTAGTTCAGGTTTTATTTTAGGATAAAATGAGCCCTTCTCCTTGAATCTATCTGGAAATGTATCTGGTCTTCAGGGCAGGATATGGTGACTTCTATAGTTTTCAGACATTTGCCAAGACAAAAGGACACAAAATCAATTTGGGTGGGGATTTTCATGCCCTTGGGTGAGAGAGAAGCAGCATCAAGGGAGTCAGGGGCCAATCAAGTCCCAGGGACAGCTTTATTGTTTGTTAGGTGAAACTAGTCTCTATTACAGGGAAACAGGGGGACTCTGGTACTATTGCATACCACCCTTATGATGGCTAGAATACTCTGAAGGACATTCCACTATTCAAATGCTTTTAAGAATTTTACTGGATAATCCTACTGGCATAAGAAGTGCTAAAGGAAAAGAAAAAAAGAGAGAAAATAAAGTGAGTTCTCTACATACCCCAACAACTCACCACAGAGAATAAATGAATGAGTGAATAGATAAATAGATGAATGAATAATTGAATATATAAATAAGTAATAAAATGTGAAGGACAAAAGTCAAAAATCCTAAGCTTTTTCTCCACTCTTTGGAAGTTCTCAGTCTCAAAACTCAGTAGTATGGTCCATTAGGTTGGTACATGGGTGGTCTTTGCCATTTACAGTGGGTCTTCTAATGCAAGACAATGATTATGAGCTAGTGACCCAGAGAAGAACAAAGTTTTCCAGTTTTTTTTTCATCTGCTTTCATTAGAGAAGAATTTTCTTTCACACCACCCTCATTAAATTGTTAATTTAGGTCCTTGAGAGCAAAGACCATTTTTTCCCTTTCTATTTAACATAGTGTCCAGAACAAAGAATGTTGTTAATAAATTTTTATTAACTTGCTAATAGAGTAGGTGTCCACAAATTCTGGTTGACTGACTAGGGACCCACTGTTATTTGGCATAAACTACATGGAATAGTTGAGGTTACTCTAGGGTTTTGCACCTGGTCCTTCCCACAGTAGCATGCATAGAAATTGCTGAAAGGTCCCAGGCAAATACTGACTCCTGAAGCCTCAGGGTCAGTTAGCCCCCATTCCTAGCAGGAAAGATACCCTCACCTGTGCTGCTACCAGTTCCATTAACTGTCTCCCAGCTTTCATTGCATGGTACCTAATAGCCTAGAGCTCTGTCTCTAAATGCTGAATGTGCTGGACCAGTTCACTCTCTTTTATTCAACAACCGAAAATACTGGATTTGACATTTTTCTAGTTTTCCAGGCAGCTTCCTCCAAAATCCTTTGAAATAATCGTTCTGTGTAACAGTATATCCCCTGTCCCATAAAGAGAACTACCCATAAATAATCAGAAGTTTTCTTGAGGAAGCCAAGATGGCATCTAGAAAGCAGGAACTCGTTTAAACTCTCCCCAAATCCCTCCAAACACCTGTAAAAATGGCTCTGAATAAAATCTAGAGCTATGGAACCCAGAAAATAGCAGAAGGAAACAGGTCTCCAGCCCAGGAGAGCCTGGATGGTCACCGGGAAGGGTCTATTGCATAGTGCTGGAAGCAGAGCACAGCCCAGCATGGGCCATGCCAGGACAGACCAAACCCGGAGTCAGCCAGCCAAAACAGGCCTTGTGGACATGAATCAGTGAGCTGTGGCAGTTACCAGACTTCTCAACCCACAGACACCAAAGAGCAGGTTAGAGAGAAACTGCAGGAGTAGTCTGGCCACCAGTCCTGGGGGTGGCAGAGCTGGTCCAGTGGTTGTGACAGCAGCAGTAGGAAGCTCCTGAGGCTGCTTCCAGAGCTACAGCATCAGCTGCTTCCTGAGTCCATGGCACACATGGTAGGAGGAATCTAGCAGCAGATCAGAGTGGGAGTGCACAGAGTGGCTTATGGGCACAAAGGCAGATTCTCTTGCTATGCCCTGCTTGGATCTGGACTGCGTTCCTTCTAGAGGAGGAGGAGTGCTGCTGTGACAGAGCCTGGGGTGATGGTGCAGTAGAAGTAGCTATGAAAACAGCAGTGCTTGGACCCTAAAGCTTGGACAAAGTATTCTCTACTCTACAAGCAATCATATCCTGACAAAAACCTCAAGGGTCAAGTAGTTGAGTGGGAACATGAACAGGCAGTGAAAACAAACAAACTCAAACTCTAGATTCCTTTTTTGGTGACAAAGAAGATCTAAACATACAACTAGAACAAGTCAACAAAGTCAAAGGGCCTACATCAAAAGCCTCTGAGAAAAATATGAATTGGTCTCAGGCCATGGAAACGCTCAAAAAGGATTTGGAAAAGCAAGTAAGAGAAGCAGAGGAAAAAATGGGAAGAGAAATCAGAGTGGTACAAGAGAACCATGAAAAACAAGTCACTGACTTGCTAAAGGAAACTGAAAAATAGTGAAGAAAATAACACCTTAAAGAATAGACTAACTTATGTGGCAAAAGAGCTCCAAAAAGCCAAGGAGTAGAAGGATGCTTTGAAAGGAAGAATTAGACAAAGGGAAAAGGAGGTCCAAAAGACCACTGAAGAAAATACCACCTTAAAAGTTATATTGGGGGGGCGGAGCCAAGATGGCGACTGGAAAGCAGTAACTGGCGTGAGCTCCCCACCAAGTCCCTCCAAA
>CM053622.1:299660885-299677206 GCA_028646595.1 Phalanger gymnotis
ATTCTGCCTTTCAAGGCATTCTTCTCCTCATTGGCTTTTTGGAGCTCTTTTGCCATTTGAGTTAGTCTATTTTTTAAGGTGTTGTTTTCTTCAGTATACTTTTCAGTATTTTTTTGAGTCTCTTTTAGCAAGTCATTGACTTGTTTTTCATGGTTTTCTCTCATCCTTCTCATTTCTCTTCCCAATTTTTCCTCTACTTATTTAACTTGCTTTTTCAAATCCTTTTTGAGCTCTTCCATGCCCTGAGACCAGGTCATGTGTTTCTTGGAGGCTTTTGTTGTAGGCTCTTTGACTTTGTTGACTTCTTCCGGTTGTATGTTTTGGTCTTCTTTGTCACCAAAGAAAGATTCCAAAGTCTGAGACTGAATCTGGGTGCATTTTTGCTGCCTAGCCATGTTCCCAGCCAACTAACTTGACCCTTGTGTTTTTCAGTGGGGTATGACTGCTTGTAGAGTAAAGAGAACTATGTTCCAAGCTTGGGGGGATGTGCCAGCTCTGCCACAGCATCACTCCTGCTTCCCCAAGAACCCCTAACCAGGACTGGACTTAGATCTTCAGGAGGCTCTGTACTCCTGCTCTGATCTGCCACTTAATTCCTCCCACCAGGTGGGCCTGGGGCCAGAAGCAACTGCAGCTGTAGTTCTGTAGCTGCCCCACCTCCACTGCCCCTGGGGCAGTGGCTGAACTGCAAACTCCTTCCACTCATGTAGCTTTTCCCACTAACCTTCTCTCTTGTCTTTGGTGTTTGTGGGTTGAGAAGTCTGGTAACTGCTGCAGATCACTAATCCAGGGTGCTAGGGCACGTTGTGCCCAGCTCCTGGTCTGATTGGTCCATGCCACCCATGGTGGGCTCTGCTCTGCTCTGCTCCTGGCTCTGTGTGGGATAGACGTTACCCAGAGACTATCCAGGCTGTCCTGGGCTGGAGCCTTGCTTCCCTCTGCTACTTTGTGGGTTCTGCAGTTCTAGAATTGGTTCAGAGCCATTTTTATAGGTTTTTGGAGGGACTTGGCAGGGAGCTCACGCTAGTCGCTGCTTTCCAGCCGCCATCTTTGTAGAGAGTTCTTATAAAGCATCAAGATCATTATTTTTTTTCCCAACTGGACAACTTGCTGGTGGATAACTTCAAAACTCTCTTCGCATTTGAACAGGGACACCTTCAGACTAAGAACTCATTTAACTCAGGGTGTTTGAATATAGTTGCGCTAGCTCTCTGTGACTCTTGCCAATTGACCTAACTCCTTAGGGCTCTAGACAATTTTCTAAGGATACAACTTGCAGAGATGATGTCTGACTCCCTTGGTGGAGAGAAAGAGTTTCCTGACCCAAGAGTCATTTACATCAATGAAATCACAGGTCTAGTCTCTAGCCCTAACCATGGTACTGATTCTAACCTTCTGTCTTCCTTTGTTTCTTTCCACAGACTCTATTATGGCCTCTTTTTAACTATTTGGGGCATAACTGACCCAGTGGGGAACACAATTGCTTGGAAAGAAGGACAAGAGTCCCCATTGCAATATTTCAATTAAAGCATTCTCACAAACTGCTGCAATCTAAATTATCTCAGGCGACTGTGTCTTCACAGCCTTATTGACTTGAAAAATAACAAACAAGTGTAAATGACATTTACAGCTCTTAATTGGTGTCATTAGCAGTTCTTATTATTCTGCAGGACAAGCACTAACCCTTTATTGAGAATTCAGTGATGCAGGTCTGCTTGGGACTCATCAGCCTTAAAGACAAGTAATAAAACAGCTGAGTGACTGACTTAGAGCACTATTCATCAACAAAGGCCACAGGCAGCTGGGCCCTATTTTCCCTTGATTTGTTTTGTGCACAGTGAATTGGACCTTGGAACTCCAAAAAGAAAGGGAAAAAGGCAGCAGAAAGGCAGGAATATAAATTGGATCTTCCCACCAATTCCCCCTGTCCTCAGATTCTGGAAAGGATCTACCTTCCCAACCCCAGCCTTGCTCATGTTAAAGTTCTGGCCTTTGAGTTGTCTGAACACACCTGCTAGTGAGCATTATTTGGGTGGAGGGGAACTTATAAATACTCTCTGTTTTTGATGTTAATGTTTTGGTATCAAAAAGTATCATTGAGAGTCTACTCTTTGCATCTTATGTAAAGTGCTTTGGGATTTCTCGCCCCTACCACCCCACCCCCAGTATAAAGCCATGGTTCCTGCCCTTATACATTTCCAATCAATTGGGAATTTACCATATATGGAACATCATTCAACAAAATCTATCATGACACATATGTGGTGATCAAATTAGGCCAGGCAGTCTTAGGAAATCAGAAATAAAACTTTCTCTCCACTCCATCACAGCCCACTCCTTGTAGCTGTTATCAAGGATTTTACACATATACCCCCTTTCTCCCTCCCCTTCTTCTCCCTCCTTCCCTTCCCCTCCCCTTTTCTACACCTATTCCCACCAAGGCTCACACCAGCTTATCCTTTGTCAAGCTTTTTGTGATTCTTCTAATTGTTAGTTCTTTCTTTCTTGGCCAAAATATGTTTGTTTGTTTGTTTTTTCTGTTCAAATGATATATTCCCCGGAAGAGAATGTAATTGTCTTGAGGTCAAGGAATGAGTTTTTGTTTGTTTGTTTTTGTATCTCCAGGACTTTGGAACTTCCATGCTTACTTTAGTTCAGGGCCTTATCAATTTTTGGCTAAATTACTGTAATGCCCTCTTAACTGGTTTCCCTCTCTCAAGTTTAATCACTTCAACCTATCCCACATACTTTTGCCAAAGTTATTTTACTTAACAGAAGATCTGATCATATGACTCCCAGACTCAATCAAAGCCAGTGAATTCCTACTACCAATTAGATAAAATATGAGCCCTCCATTTAGTTTTTAAAGCCCCAAACAACATCCCCTACCTATATTTTCAGTTTTATTGGATATTTACCCATTCCCTCTATCTCTGATCCAGACAAATTGGTCTTCTCTCTGTTCCTCACATATAATGCTGTCTCTGAATTTTGTCCTGTCTATCCTATGTGCCTGGAATTCATTCTCTCCTCAACTCCACATTGCGGAGTCGCTCTCTTCCAAGTTTCTTCTCTCCAAAACTACTTGCATTTAATTAATTTGCATATATTTACATTTACTTACTTTATAGTTATGCTGCATATATAAACATATGTACTTATTTCCCCTATTTAATGGAAAGTCCTCATGAGTAGGGCTAGCTTTAGTTTTTGTACTTATCTCCTTCATGCTTAGCATAGTGCCTGGAATATCATAGACGCTTAAATACTTGTTAGCTGATAGATAGTAGGAAATAAAAAATTTTTGTGAAATTATTTAGTTGAATTTAACCATGAAGCAGTATTACCTCTTTTATTTATAGTAAACATATACAAGGTCCCATCTGAAACAATTTTGTTTTGGTTCCATTTTTTTTTTCTTATTTCTCTCTTAGATCTAGTCTTTGTCTTGGTTTTTGCCTTTTTAGTCCCTGCAGACTTTCTGGTTTCCACTTGCCTAGACTTTGGAACTTTTACCCTGTCTACAAATATTTATCATTTGTCCTTTCTTGTTGTCTTCCTGACCTTTAACCCTGTGGCGATCTAACACTTACTTTACATATCTACCCTTCTTAGTCCTGACCCATTTATCTGCTCTAACTTCAGATACTTGTCAGGAATATAAAAACATCATCTCTGTACTAGTCTTAGAATCAGAAGACTTCTAAGTTTAACTCTCTGCTCGGACTCTACCTGCATGATCAGAGATACCACATATCAGGCGAGAAAGAGTAAGACCTCAGGTCAAGGACTTGTGTTGCCCAAACTTGGGCATCAGATCCAAATCTGAACAATAAAAGGACCAGCACTGTACAGGAAAAGAGTATTGGGTTTAGAGCCAGAGGATGTGGGCTTGAATCTCATCTCTGTCACTTAATTTGGGCATATCTTGCATTATTTTGGACCAGCTGGTTTATTTCTCTGGGTTTTAAAGGATCTCTTCTACTTCTAATCCCTGAGCCTACAATCATACGCCAAGCCTGGAACAACATTGAATGCCAATTCCACATGTGAAATATCTTCTGAGTGTGCCTCATTCCCTGTCATCTTCAATATCTATCTATCTATCTATCTATCTATCTATCTATCTATCTATCTATCTATCTATCTATCTATCTGATGCTATGTGAGTTTGGTTTGTTCTCTGGATACATAAACTTCTGCCCAAAACTCCTTGCCACTACCCCTATACTCTGACCCCCAGGGTGTAAAGAAGGATCATTTCAGTAATCATTATGGGACCTGGAAGGTAGAAGCCCTAACCAACTGGTGTCTGTAGTGAGTAAATTTGTTCCTCTTGCCCTCCTAATCTGAGTGATTCAAGATCAACATCTACAGGAATAAAGTATTTAGCATTTTAAAAATAATTTGAGTTTTAAAAAGTGCTTTCATATGTTAACTCATTTGAACTCACAAATACCCTGTAAGAAAGGAACTATCAATGTCCTCATTTTACAGATGAAGAAACTAAGGTTGAAATATATAAAGCAGTTTACCTAGGGTCACATAGATAAAAAGTATCTTTGGCAAGATGTTAATTTGTATTACTGATTCCAAGCCCAGCAGTCTGCTTACCGAGCCATTTAGTTGTCTTTTCGGAGTATTTTTTTTCCTTCCCTTGTACTCTCATTCTTGTCCAGTTCAGTCCTATCACAACTAGTCCCTTTCTTACCCGGTGTTAGGTTCCCCCTCTGTCCTCTGGGACCCTTGCTCAGTCATACATACTTGGCCCATCAGTCCTTACTTTAATTTCATCTTCACACTCTACTTATTTACATGGAACTTTCCTAATGACCAACAAATATGTTTAAGTTTAGCATTGTAAAAAAAAAAATAAAAAACCTCATTTGATTTGGCTACCCCTTCAAGCTATCATCCACTCTCTTACTTTTACTTCCAAAATATGTATATTTATATACATATATACACACATTATATACATATATGTACAAATACTATATAAAATAGTTATACGTATATATTTACGTAGAGATAGAAATATAGCTATATATCTATAGATATTGAGCCTGGGGTGGGAGGACCTTGCTGAATGGGTGGAGCAGAGCTAAGAAGAAGTCGTTCAGAGCAGTTAGAGAAGAAGGAAAAAGAGGAAGCAGGCAGCAGGCAGTTAGCTGTGAGTGTTTGTTTGTGGGAAGGACTCAGCAGGGGGAAGGCTTTGGGATGGTGGTGTTCTTTGCAGTAATAATGTGTAAAAATTTCTTTGTTGCTGTGATGGATTTGGCTTTCTGGTGTTGAGATCTGACATTCGGGTGTTGAATAAATGTTTTGGTTCTATCTTCCATATAGAGAGTCTGTTGTATTTTGCAATTCAGAACAACATCAGCATATTCACAGCCACCTTGGAAGCTGTGAATATTGTGTTGACCATACACTTGCCCAGGGTCACACACCTAGGAAATGTCTGAGGCTGAATTTGAACTCAAGCCCTCCTACGTCCAATATGCATGCGCTAACTATTGTACCATCTAGCTGCCCATAGCAGTAATTTCTTAACTGGTAAATTAATGGCTTTCCTCAGTTTTTGTGCTTTATTTCCTCTCTGCATCTTTGGATCTTGTTGATTATCCCCTCTTCCTAATTTCCCTATTTCTCTCACAGGTGCCAGCTTTTTCCAAGTCAACCTGGTGTTCCAAACAAGAACTGACTTTACTATTCATTCTCATTCATTCTTCATATCCAATAATTTGCCAAGTCTGATCAATTCTACCTCCACATCTCTGGTATCTCCCTCTCCTCCACTCACACAGCAACAGAACTTGACCACGTCTCACCTGACCTATTGTACTAGTCTCCTAATTGATTTCACTGCCTGCAGTTTCACTTTCTCCAATCTTTCTCCCATACAGCCTATTAAACTGATACTTCTAGCAGGGGTGGGAATCCTTTTCTTAACTTTTATTAACTTCTGTGAAGTTTGGATTTAGTCAAAGGTCTACAATTGAGGACCTAGAAGCCCACATGTGACTTCAAGGCTGCAGGTTCCACACCCCTGCCCAAAGCATTAGGTCCCTTAACCACATCATTCTTCTGCTCAACAAACTTCAATTGCTTCATTTTGCCTCCAAAAGGAAAATACATTCATGATCACATAATGCATACACATACATACATATATGTATGTACATATGCATGTATGTGTACATTCTGTATTATAGTCTTTGTTTTTATTTAAAGGCTTTCCCAATGTGTCTTCAACCAGTTTTTCCAAGGCTAATGTCCATCTCATTTCAAGCACTTTATATCAAATGAGGTATTGGTAAAACATGTAGTATAGTGACTGACACATTGTAGATTTTTAAAAAAAATGCTTATTCCCTCTCTATCCCATCCAAATTTTGCCCACACATGTAATTCCATCTTATGGCTCTGTCTCAGTGCCTTTGCATAGGTGGTCATCTGTGCTTAGAATATATTCCCTCCTCATTTCGAATCTTTGAACCCCTAATTGATGTCAAAGCTCAGTTCAAGTGCTAGCTACTGCAAAAAGGCTTCCCTGATTCTTCCAGTTGATAGTTCTCCTTAACCCTGAAATGACTGTTTTAATTTTTAATTTGTAGGTCCATATCTGCACATCTTCCCTCTTGCTAACATTCCCTCAGCTTTCCTCTCCCCTTTCCTAGTCAATACCAAAGAATAAAAGCTCCCTGGTGACAATTATTCCTATTGTTTGTCCTTAGCACAGGACCTGGAAATAAGCACTTAATGAATGCTTTATGAATTTTATTGGATTGGATTGAACACTGTTCCCTCCCTTGCTTTTTGTGGCACTGCTCTTCCCCATTTTCCCATCTATATGTCCTCAGACTCCTTTATCAGATCATCATCTGTCTAATAAGTCCCTCTAATTGTGGATATCTCTCCAGGTTCTTTCCTGAGCCACACTTTCTTATCTTGCTTTACTGCCTTTTAGTTGATCTCATGAACTCCTTTCAATTTAATTAACTATGTCTAGGCAGATGCCTCCCAAATCTATATCAAACCATAATCTCTCTCCTTAATGCCAATCCCACATCATGTCAAATGCATGCTAGACATTTCTACCTGAACATCCCATCAGCATCTCAAATTCAACTTGTTCAAAATAGAGCTTATTATCTTCTTTCAAAAACCAACTTCTTCTCCAACCTTTCATATTTCAGCACAGGGCATTCCCATCCTTGTGGATACCCAGGTATCCAACTTTTTGGCTTTCTCTCTTTCCTCCACTACTTTATCCAGAATCTAGAATCAGAACCTATATATCTAATCCAGAATCTAATCCAGAATCAGAATCTATATATCTCTATCTCTATATATCTATATCTGTACCTATATATGTGTATATGTGTATATGTATGTACATATGCATGTGCATATGTTTATGTATGCATATATATTTATATGTGTGTTTTTATACAAACATTAGTGTGTATACTTATGCGTGTATGTACATATATGCAACAAATATACCAAATATACAATATATTAATGTACATGTATATTATTATTATTAATGTCTGTGCTTTAATCCCTCCAGGTAAAATCTTTAAGGGGAGGGATTTTCATTTTTAATTTTTTTTATCTCTTGTGACTAACATAACACCTTTCATGTCAGTAAGTCCTTAATAATTTATTTTAATTAGACTTAATTGGGGCAGTCACTTAACCTCTCTTGGTTTATTTTGTGATTTCTAAAATTGTGCCAAGACTTCCCCTGCCTACACTGTAGTGTTATCAGAAAAATTCCCTCATAAATATGAATTATTCTAATCATTATTCTGGTTCCTGGCACTTAAGCAGATGGTGAACCCAGCCCCAGAATGACCTAGAATTATAAGGAAACTACAGTGAATGAACATGGGTGTGTTTGAACGAGTGAAGTAAGGTAAAGGGCTAGTGGTGTAGGTATTAAAGGAAGACCGCAAAGGATCTTGGTCATCTGCCTACCCAATCTTACCTTTCTTTTGTTACTTTCTTTTCATTCTCTCATTTCTGTGCCAAGATCAAAATATCAATCCCTGGGATGATTGCTTCTTCAGTGGCATCTCAACCTCATTGTGCATATAAGGAAGAAAACTCAAAGAATAATTCTTGACAGAGTGGTGCTTAATAAGTGCTGGTTGCCTAGCTGACTATTTCCTCATCCAAAGAAATGAATCAGATTTTCTCTATCATATTGTTTAACATTGGCTTTGACTGTCTAGAACTAGACATTTAATTGTCTTCATTTCTCTGTCTTTGATTTACAGTAATGATATACCCTTCCTCAGGCAGAACTAATGAATAAAAGGCCAATGCCCAAAAAGGAGGTACTTGGCTCATTTTCTATTAGTTCACTAACAATCTTGTTCAGGTCACTTGATCACCACTGAGGAAATTATGTCTTCGGGTCTATTGAAGCCTAACACCTTCTTACTACTGGATGCAGCTTAGCATCTATAAACAATAGCCAGAGCGCCTAAGAAGACAAAAGTATTGTTTGACATTCAGCAGAGCAAGTCCTAGCCCTCTCATCTGTGCCCTTTCCTCTATTTTGAATCTAGATATGGAAGAAAGTTGGTCCAACTTTTTCATTTTATAGTTTAAGGAAACTGAGGCCCAGAGAAATTAGACTTTCCTAATAGCATATAAGTAGCAAATACTAAAACACAGATTTAAGTTCAGCTCTGCTGACACTGAATCCATTGTTCTTTAGTTGCTGATGCTTCTTTATCAATTTCTACATATGATATGAAGGGTCCCTTGTTTGTTTTTATTTTCCTTTTCCTTTCTTAGAACTTGTTCTCACATCTTTCATTCACATTAAGGTATCACTCACTAGCAATGTGGCTTCACCTCTCCGGACCTCTGTTTTCTCATGTGTTTGATGAAGGGGTTGGAATAATTAGTGTCTTTAAACATGCTAACTCTAAAATTCTGTGGTTTTACCAGGTATAAATGACAGCATTGCTAGGAATATTTGTATCTGTACAGTATCACCACTTTAAACTAAAGAGATGAAATTCTGAAAGTAGAATTTCAGACTTGAGTTGATAGGAAAAGGTGTTTTAGGAAATACAGGCCCTTTAGATTTCTCTGAAATGGAACCCAATAGATGGTTACTAATATCAGCCTGTTATGGAGGAAAGAATGCTGGATTCAAAGTCTGAGAAATAGGGTTAAAAACCCACATCTGCTATTTGCTTCTCTTCTAGTTTCATACAATGCCAGTTCCCCTCTATGGGCTTCAGTTTGTTTTTTCATAAAATGAAATTCTAAATTCTGTGTTCTAATATCCCCTTGGTCACCTCTAAAGGACCCTGGCCTTATTGATGCATGTTTGAGCCCTTGATATATATTAAAGCATAGCAAGTACTAGTAATTTTTTTTCATGCCTTTGATTGTCTTCTTGGCTTGGCTGACCTTACTCACATCTCTAGAAACCACATATAACCCTCCATGTCCCCAAACATACATAGTATTTCTCAGTGTCAATCATCCTTTGATTTAATTTGAGATCAACAGTTGTTCAGAAAATTATTGATGTTCCAGTTTATAGAGATGATTTTTTTAAAGCTTTACACTAACTATAGGATGAGTCTTCCTTAATATCTATCTACATTTTTTCTTATGTTATTTTTTTAAAGAGAGAGAAAAAGGTAAAAGAAAACATGTGTTCTTAAATCTTCTTCCTGGCTCCACTGCATTAGCTGAGTAATTGAATGTAAATAGTTGTGCATGCAAAACTTACAGGCTATGAATGTGGATACCTTATGAATGAGATGCACGCTTTCTTAGGCGGAGGCTTTTTTCTTTTAATTTTGTAATTTATTTGCTGTGGGAATCTCCGTTGAGACAGAGCATCTGGTTTTCACCAACAGCCTGCCTTTCACCCGTTTCAATAGCTGGACTGAATGAGGCAGAAAGTAGGTCAAGTGGTGCATACTGAGCAAGTGGGCTCAATCAAAATGGGAACTCAGCTCCCCCATGTTCCCTCTCAGTGCCCTCTCCTGCCATTAAGCCACAGTACAATCTGACTGTTCAGCCTTGCTCTGGAACATGGGCTTTGGTGGCCTATAGACATTAATTTACTGCATTTATTAGAAAGACTTTTGTGCATGGAATGCCAAATTCAAATTAATAATCCAGGCATTTAGGAAAAAATGCCCCAGAGACAACCCAGTTTATATTATATGAAACTAGGAAAGAAGTATATTTTGAGAAAATTAGAGACCATTTCATGACATAGATCTAGGTAGGAATCACCATTATGTTGTCTTCCAAAATTAACAACAGTAAAATCTTTTGTGGATTTCTGTTGAGCCCCTGAATTGCTCTTTTTGACATCTGGTAGTTTCAATATCTTTTATTCAGTAGTGAGGTGTTTCTCTTCTAAATGGGAAGAATGGATGACTTTTTCATTTCTTCTTTGCCTGCCAGAGCAACCTTTAGAGTTGTGTTGGCTCTATTCTGGAGCCAATGTTACGACATTTCTATTCAAAACAGGGAATGGATATCAGCTGTAATCTGTTTATTTGCCTCCCATCACAGAGTTTTAGGACAGTCAAACTCCTGTACTTATGCTAAATTATCCACTGGGCTGAGCTCTTCTATAAGGAGACTGTGATGACCAGGTGTCCTCTGGACACCATGCTCTTAAGTGGAAAGGTCAGCTATGGATTTACAAAAAAATCTTAACTGGTAACATACAAAAGCCCTAACCAACATCCAGATGTTACCCACAATCAATTTCATCCCACTTAATCCCTAGATCCTTGCTAAGAAGTAGAGTTTGGATGGTTAGAAAAGAAGGACAATAGTAAAAGGAGTACATTATTTATTCATCCCTCTTTCTTTTAATACCAAGTCAGTCAACTGTTTGCAGTCACAGTCAGTAGCAAGCCTCTAGGTAACTTAGTCAAGTCAGGTTCTCAACATACTGGGTAGAGTATAAAGGCAATTATTACAGAAAGGAATGGATATAATAACATCGAGGTTCTTGGCAAGTCAGTCTATATATCTGTGCTGCTTTCTTCGACACTCCTAATTCTTCTGGATATCTTTTTCTTTGGGTTGTTACTGAATGTCCCTCTGGCCATTTGATCTCAGTCCTCCCAACTTACTCTGTTCTTCCATCTCCTACATGTCTTCTCACTGTTGACTATTTGCATAAACTCTGAACATAACATAAGGCTCAGTTCTTGAGTATCTTTAGATTCATGACTTCTATAGATTTTTTTTCTCTTTTCTGACTTATCCAAACCTAGAACACATTTCAGATATGTTTCAGTTGTTTAATCTAGGAGTTAGAACCTAGGAGTTAGAGGGGACCTCAGAGGCCATTTAATTCAACCAATAGCCTGAATACAAATGTGCTTTATGACATATCTAATTAGTGGTCATTGGATCTTTGCATAAAGATCCCCCCCCCTTCAGTGTAGGTAAACCAATTAAGTTTTGATATAATGCATTTTGCTTTTGGATGGGAAGTTTCTCTTCTATTCCCAACTAAAACTTGTCTCAGCATTATTTGCTCATCACTTGTAATTCTTTTTTTTTTTTATTTTTTTGTCACTTGTAATTCTTCTGAGTAAAAACAGTCTAATTCTTTTCAATGAGACAAGTGCTTCATTCTTTAAAGCCAGATGTTGTATCCTCATATCTGCCCTCAATTCCTTTGTTGTCTTACTCAGGCCAAAGTCTTTCACTTAATTCTCGTATGCCCCAATATTTCTTATCCTAGTTGCTTACTGTGAGATGAGTTTTAATGTTCTTCAAAATATAATACTTCACACTAGACACAATATGGTGAAAGTGGTCTGATCTGGGCAGAGTATAGTGGGTATGTCATATCCCTGGTTCCGGACCCACTATCTCTCTTAAAGTAACAAGTTTCTTTTAGCTATTTTGGATCATATCATATTGCTGAATCACATTACCTTTGTAATCTAATAAAAGCCTTCAATTTTTTTAGACAAATGCTTATCTGGGGACAATTATGTGGCACTGTGCGAAACCAGCCTCAGATCCTTACTAGCTCTGTAAGCCTGAGCAAGACATAGCCTCTGTTAGCATCAATTTATTCAACTGAAAAATGAGAATGATAATAGTACCTGTCTCAGAGGGTTGTTGCAAAGTTCAAATGAGACAATATATGTAAGGAACTTAGCACTGTCCCTGGCACATTGTAGGCATCACATAAGTACTTATTCCTTTCCCTTCCCTCTCTAACTAAAACCCACCCATCTTATTGTTGTGGAATTGATTTTTTAACGCAAGGGTAAAAATTGACATTTATTCTTTTTAGGAAGAAAAATGGTCTGTTCTTGTTGCTTTCACTTACTTTTTTTAAAAATAGCTTCTACACTCTTCACTATGAGGCTCTAACTTCATCATACATGTGTAATAATTTCTTAATTGCCAAATCCAGTGGTGTTTTCTCAGGCCTTATTTTTCTGGACTTGTCTAGTGCATTTGATACCAATGCCACATTATCCTTTGGGATACTATCTTTTCTCTGGGTTTTTTTTCACTCTATTTTCACTTAGCGTTCCCACTACTTAGCTGATTGTTCCTTCTCTGTTTCCTTTCTGGATGATCATCTATATTGTGTACCTTCATTTCATTTTGGGGGGACCCCAAAGTTCTTTTCTACACAATCTTCTCTCTCTACACACTCTTTCTTGGTAACCTTTGCAGCTCACTTAGGCTTAATTATCATTTCTGTGAGAGTGATGCTCAGAACAATATATTCAGGTCTATTTTCTCCTCTACATGCTTAGCCCAAGTTACCAATGGCTTAGTGGACAATTTGAACTGTATTCCTGTAGGCATCTCCAAGTCAACACATGCAAAACAGAAGTCATTATTTTTGCATCCGAACTCACTGTTTCTCCGAAGTCTCTGTTTCTGTGGAGGACATCAATAGCTCTCAAATCATCCAGGTTTGTGCCTCAAAGTCATGCTTGACTCCTCAATCTCCGTCAACACATAATCCAATAAATTGCCAAGTCTTTTCATTTCTTCCCACAATACCTTTTGTGTCAGTCTTTTTTATATTTACATGTATGGTATGATAGGCTCAAGGTTCTCTTGCTGCAACAGTAATTGGTTTACTACAGGGTAGGGAACTTATGGCCTCAAGGCCTTGTGTGGCCTTCTAAGTCCTTGTGTGTGGACTTTTGAATGAGTTCAAGTTTTGAAGAACAAATCTTTTTATTAAGGGATTTTGTTCTGTGAAGATTGGATTCAGCCAAAGAGCTGCACTTGAGGGCATAGAGGGCCACATGTGGCCTCAAGGCCACAGATTCCCCACCCCGTATTTACCCTGAAAGTCAGCAAAACATTCCCTAAGACTTGATTGGGCTCTGTGGTTTTCTATGCAACTCCTTAGTTATCCGAGGGCATAAAAAGTTGCCCCATGTAAAACTGGAGTTCACATAACTTAGTGTATATCTGAAGACCATGAATGTCATAATACTCTGCCTTTCTGACTACATACATTTCTCTATGGAAATAATGTGGGCTGTGTCTATAGAAACAAAGAACCATTGCAAATTTTTGCATATCCTTCCTATGTTAAAGCAAAGTAAACATCCTTTTGTTAATTGTTCAAAGACTTCTGAGTTCCTCTTTTCATCCCACCATAGTACCTGACCTGTTTACTGTATTTACATTAGACATACTCTATCATTTGGCATGCCATGGATAAGATGAAATAAGATGGCTTTTCAGATCATGGTAGAGCTGTGGGAAAGACCCTGCACATATAAAGGACTGGGGGGAGGACAGGGATCAGATACCAGAAACCACGTGGTGATATCTAGTAAAAAGAAAACATTTTTTTTATTAACAGAACAGTATTATAATGTTTAATTTAAATTAATTTTTTTTCAATAAACAAAAATATATTTCCCCCATATTTCCCTCATCATTTTTGGGGGGAAAGGGGAAAAAGAAAACATGATGAATATCTATAGTTGAACAAAACAAATTTCCACACTGGTCATGTCTAAAAATGTTTGTTTTGTTTTGTTTTTGCATTCTCTACCTTGAGTCCATCCATTTCTTCTCTGTTAGGAGGAGACCCATTCTTATTCATCAGACTCATGGAGTTATGGTTGGTTATCCTGTTGATATAATTTCTTTTCAAAATTGTTTGCCTTTATGATGCTTATTGTTATTGCAAAAACTTGTTCTGCTTCTGTTCACTTGACTGCATCAAAGCATGGTAGTCTTCTTAGGTTTTTCTTTTTTTTCAGTGCAAAATGTAATTTGATGTTCTTTGTCATTTTTATTTTTTCCATTTTATTTAATATTTTAGTTTTCAACATTGGTTTCCACAAGATTTTGAGTTACAAATTTTCTCCCCATTTTTACCCTTCCCCCCAGTTCCAAGATGACATATATTCTGATTGCCTCATTCCCCAGTTAGCCCTTCCTTCTGTCACTCCACTCCCCCCATATCACCTTTCTGCTTACTTTCTTGTAGGTCAGGATAGATTTCTATGCCCCCTTCCCTATATATCTTGTTTCCAAGCTGTATGCAAAAAAAACCAAAATTTTTTTTAAGCATCTGCTTTTAAAACATTGAGTTCCAAATTCTCTCCCTTCTTCCCTTCCCAACCACCCTCCCTAGGAAGGCAAGCAATTCAACATAAATCACACACGTATCATTATGTAAAACACTTCCACAATGCTCATGTTGTGAAAGGCTAATTATATTTCCTTCCATCCTATCCTGTCCCACTTTATTCAATTTTCTCTCTTGACCCTGTCCCTTTTCAAAAGTGTTTGCTCTTCTCCTATCTGCCCTCCCTTCTATCATCTCCCATTTTTATCCCCTTCCCCTTACTTTCCCATGGAGTAAGATACCAAATTGAGTGTCTATGTTATTCTCTCCTCAAGTTGAATCCAATGAGAATAAGATTCACTCATTCCCCCTCATCTGCTCCCACTTCTCTTCCAACAGAACTGCTTTTTCTTGCCACTTTTATGTGAGATAATTTATCCCATTCTATCTCTCCCTTTCTCCTCTCAATATATTCCTCTCTCACCCATTAAATTTATTTCATTTTTTAGTTATCATTCCTTCATATTCAACTCCCTGTGCCCTCTGTCTATATTCTCTTCAACTCCCCTAATGCTGAGAAAGGTCTCAAGAATTACACACATCATCTTTCCATGTAGGAATGTAAACATAACAGTTCAACTTTAGTAAGTCCCTTATGAATTCTCTGTCTTGTTTACCTTTTCATGCTTCTCTTGATTCTTGTATTTGAAAGTCAAATTTTCTATTCAGCTCTTGTCTTTTCATTGAGAAACCTTAAAAGTCTCTATTTTTATTGAAAATCCATATTTTGCCTTGGAGCATTATGATTCTTGGTTTTAATCCTAACTCCTTTGGCCTCCAGAATATCATATTCTGAGCCCTTTGATCCCTTAATGTAGAAGCTGCTAGATCTTGTGTTATTCTGATCGTATATCCACACTATGCAAATTGTTTCTTTCTGGCTGCTTGCATTATTTTCTCCTTGATCTGAAAGCTCTTGAATTTGGTGACAATATTCCTAGGAGTTTTCTTTTTGGGATCTTTTTCAAGAGACAATTGGTGGATTCTTTCAATTTCTATTTTACCCTCTGGTTCTAGAATATCAGGGTAGTTCTCCTTGATAATTTCTTGAAAGATGATGTCTAGGCTATTTTTTGATATGGCTTTCAGGTAGTCCAATAATTTTTAAATTACCTCTTATTTATCTATTGCCCAGGTTAGTGGTTTTTCTAATGAGATAGTTCACATTATCTTCCATTTTTTCATTCTTTTGGTTCTGTGTTGTAATATCTTGATTTCTTATAAAGTCACTAGCTTCCATTTTCTCCAATATAACTTTTTTTGTGTGTTTTTTTTCTTTTTTAATTTATTTTTAATATGTTTAGTTTTCAGCATTGATTTTCACATGCGTTTGAATTACAGATTTTCTCCCCATTTCCACCCTCCCCACTCCAAGATGGCGTACACTCTGGTTGCCCTGTTCCCCAGTTTGCCCTGTTCACCAGTTTGCCCTCCCCTCCGTCCCCCCATTCCCCTCCCATCCCCCTTTCCCTTACTTTCTTGTAGGGCATGGTAGATCTCTATGCCCCATTGCCTGTGCATCTTATTTTCTAGTTGCATGAGAGAAAAAAAAAACTTTTTTTACTTTTGAACATCTGTTTTTCTAAAACCTTGAGTTCCAAATTCTCTCCCCTCTTCCCTTCCCCTCCACCCTCCCTAGGAAGTCAAGCAATTCAACATAAGCCACATGTG
>CM053622.1:299677706-299709517 GCA_028646595.1 Phalanger gymnotis
AAAAGGCAGGTGAGGGGGAATGAGTGAATCTTGCTCTCATCAGATTTGACCTGAGGGGGGAATACCATACATACTCAGTTGGGTATCTTACCCCACAGGAAAAAAAGGAGGAACAAGATAAAAAAAGGGGGGATGATAGAAGGGAGGGCAGATTGGGGTGGAGGTAATCAAAACAAACACTTTCTCAAGGAGACAGGGTCAAGGGAGAAAATTCAATAAAGGGGGATAGGTTAGGAAGGAGCAAAATATAGTTAGTCTTTCACAACATGAGTATTGTGGAAGGGTTATACATAATGATATGCATGTGACCTATGTTGAATTGCTTGACTTCTTAGAGAGAGTGAGTGGGAAGGGAAGAGGGGAGAGAATTTGGGACTCAAAGTTTTAAAAACAGATGTTCACAAACAAAAGAAAAGTTTTTGCATGCAACTAGAAAATAAGATACACAGGCAATGGGGCATAGAAATTTATCTTGCCCTACAAGAAAGGAAGAGAAAAGGGGATGGGAGGGGAGTGGGGTGACAGAAGGGAAGGCTGACTGGGGAACAGGGCAACCAGAATGTACACCATCTTGGAGTGGGGGGGCAGGGTAGAAATGAGGAGAAAATTCGTAATTCAAACTCTTGTGAAAATCAATGCTGAAAACTAAGTATATTAAATAAAAGAAATTTAAAAGAAAAAAGAAAGAACTCTCTACTCTCCTCAAATACTCTCTTGATGATATCATCAGTTCCTATGGGTTCAAGTCTGAATTCTTTGCCTGTGATTCCTAAAACTATAAATCCAGCCGTAGTCTGTCTCTTAAACTTCAATCTTTCATAATCTTCTACCCTCTTGAGAATGCCCCCTGTTCATCTCATAGGAATCTCAAACATGGCCCAAAGACAACTCATCTTTTTTATTAAACTTCCTCAAAATTTCTTTTTTATTACTATTATTTTAAGCATACCACCATCTGCCAAATCACCCAGGTATACAATCTAGTGGTCATTCTTGACTCTTCACTCTCCCTCAGCACCTCCACCTGAAATTAATTGTCACATCTAGTTAATTCTACCATCCCTACACAACATATCTGACCTCTGCCCTTTCACTTTCTCATTAACTCTCACCTGGATTATGGTAACAGATTCCTCAATGATCTCACTAATATTAGGTTCTTGCTTTCAAATCTGTACTCCACACACAATACCAAGTTAGTATTCCTAAATCATTGATCTCATCAAGTCACCCCTCTTTACTGAGAGCCTTTATTTATTACCTTCACTATCTTCAATATCTTGTTCCAACCTACCTTTGTTGACTTACTTCAATTTACACCTCTTTGCATGCTGAGTATCCCAGCCAAAGTGTCCAACTAGCTGTTCTCTAAATTCTCCATTTCTATTTCCTGCCTTTGTGCTTTGGCACAGACTACCCCTCATGCCTAGAATGTTCTCCCTCCTCACTTCCCTCATTAACTATTGCATCCTTCAAGGTTCAATTTAGAGGCAACCCCTAAATGAAGCTTTTCCTGATTGTGCTAGTCCAGAGGTCTCCAAACTTTCCTGGTTCACAATTCTCTTAATAACTCAATAGCTGTTTTGTTTTTTTCACGGTTCTCCTAAGCCAAAAGAAATACCTAAAAGTTTGATTTTTATGTAGTTTGTTCCAAAGAACTTAATAATAGTTGTGTCCTAACAACTGAGTAGCAATTTGAAGAGATAGCACTCATAAATTAAATGAAAAATAGGGGAGGTTTGTTCTTAACTATGATTAATAATGAGCGTGTGGCTTTTGGGATAATGTGCAACTTCTCAAACATTGGATTAAGATGGAACACCACCACTCTCATTTCCTATTCCACATTGATTTTTTTTTCTGGCACCGTAATTTCCTTTTTATCACAGCAACTTCTGAAAATCCAGCTTTGCAAAGATATGACATGACAGACTAGAAAGTTCAAGAAGGTACTGGCATAGCTGAAAGTACAAGTAAACAAATATATCTCAAACATTCAAGAATGCATCTTAAGGAATATAGCACGATCTAATGTTGAAACTGTGAACTACATCAAGTCAATAGTTCATATAAAGTATTTGACAGATGAAACTATGTTTCCCTAGAAAATTCCAAGTAACCCCAGATTCCCTTGTGAATTTACTGGGGCACCCTGAGAAGCTTTGGTGCAGTATGAGAACTTCTTACCTAATCATTAGTACTCTCTCCCAACTCAAATTATCTTGTTCTTTCTCTCTGTGCAATTGTATCCTCCTCTCCAGGGATGTGCAGGGCCAGCTTTAACCTGCTCATTAGCCAAGTGAAACCAGAGCTTGATTTATTAATTTATTGATTCTCTAGATTTAAGCAAATGATGGAGTAAATATTAATAATGTAGATTAAACTTGTAAGGGTGTGCCGCATTTACTTTAAAGAGCTTATTTTTTAAACTTTTACCAACACACCCCCACCTTCTACCCTTATCCTCATCGGGAAGGACATTCTTCCATTTTATCTTTGTATCAATCTTATCCAGCAGAGTAACTTGTATGTGTTCAATGAATGTTTTCTGAATGAATGAATAAATGAGTCAATTACTGACCAAATAAAGTGTGGAATTTATATAGGTAAATATCATCATGTTCCTAACTATGCAAAGTTAGTGGAAAACATGATTATGTTTCAAGTCTAAAAGTTGAATCTCAAAGATGGACTTTTATTTGGAAGAGCATAGAAAGTAAGACACTAAAAATACTTTTTTCCCTTTTCTTCTTTGCTAACAATCTTATGAAGAATTATTCTCCCCAAGGTCTGACTATAGTCAGCTATGACTAGGGTCAAAACCCATTGTGTAATGTTTCATTGAAGACACCAGCTGGGGACAAATAATCTTTATTGAGAAAGCAGTTTAATTATGCCAGTGCTCCATGCTTGAAGAGAATTCACTCTAGGAATTTTAGGATTTTCAAAATAAAATTGAAATGTCAGTTCTTAAGATTTGATGCTATGCTTTAAGGTGAAGGAAATGATTGAAACATTGGCTTGTGAGGTCTAAATATTCTTCTACTATCTTTATCCCCTCTCTCATGCTAGATAACCTTATTCTTGTCTTAGAAAGTTGTCTAGTCCCTTTGGCAAAAAAATTTTAATGTATGAATGCGCAACGAAAATCAGCAACATGGGAGAGGAATAACACATTGCATCACTAAGCATAGTAGCAGGTTTGACCCCAATAATTTGATGTCTGAGTCCAGATGCATTGCTAATGGATTTATCATGTGTCTACTCAACATCAAAATAATATAAAAGGGGGAAATTTCATTCAATCAATTTGGTTTTTTAAACCTACTCATACCTAGGGAAAAAAAGTCTCAGTGATTTATTTTTACAGGATTATTTTAGACACATAAATCAGCTACTTTCTTTAGACTCAGTGACTGACTCATTAATTCAGGTAGAAAAAAAATAAAGTAAAATAGAACATAAGGCAGAAAAACAGAAGCAAGAATATTCAAGCCACCTCTTATCCCTTGAAATAGTGCACACTACTATTGGCCTCAATACTGAGTCAAGAATGTGGTATCACAGAGAGAAAAAATGGAGGGATGGGGGTAGGAGTCAAGTTTGATTTTACTTCTGCGGCTGAAAGAATATAAATATCATTGGATCAAACCGGATTCCAACTTTCCTTTTACTTTCCTCTATCAAGGATGCTATTCTATTTCTCAACTGAATTCTCAATAGATGACCTGATCTTTATTCCAATATTTTTATTCCAATACTTAATCCTTATTGGGATTCCTTCTGCTTCTTACAATTACTCTCATCTCAATATGTCCCCAACTTACATTTTCAAGGCACTCCTGTCTATTAGGATCCAATGCTTCACTTAAACTGATTATACTTTCCCCAAACAATATACCTTATACTTTACCACTTGTACTATGTTTTCCTATACCTAAAATGTTTTTCCCTCAATCCTTTTTCAAAGTATCTTAAAATAACTATCTTACTTTTTTCACCTCTTTTCGTCATATTCTGTCTTCTATAATACTTATGTATATGGCATATATCTGCTTTTAGATATTAAGCCCCTTAAACTTGAGACACTTTGTCACTGTTCTTTGTATTTGCAATGTGTTATATACAGTGTATTGCAAAGTAAGAGTTTAATAAATACGTGTTGAGTTGAATCAACATCTTACTCTTATTTCATTCTGCTCTATTATAGCACCTTACTTTGCAACTGAAGACTATCACAGCTGAAAGTAAAATCAGAACTGATCTAAACCAAACTCAGTATTTTACAGTTGATAACACTAAGGCCTAAAGAGGAAACTTGACTTGCCCAGTCACATAGAATGTCAAAGGCAGGATTCAAATTCCAGTCTTCTGAATACAAATAGATACAAATATACTCCCCATCCCCATTATATATCACATAAATCCTTCTTCTTTTATGAATCATGAATAAGTTCATTATCATTATAACAATTAAACACTTCTTAGACTGTTGAACCTATTTGCAAAACTCAAATGGTACTTTCCATGTATTATCTTGCATTATTTCTGATTCAGAGATGTACTAGAACAGCTTATACTGGATTGGAGAGATGTTTGTTTAATTTTCAGTGTCAGAAATTGGCAAATGCTGCATATCAGGACCAAATTTCTTTTGTGTGTGAGAGGTATTGTCTAGACTTAAGAAAGTGATGAATAAGATGTTAATAATGCAAATTAAACTTAAAAGTATGTCCTACATGTGTCTATATTTGTAGTAGATAGATAGATAGAAAAATAGATATGTGTTATTACTCAGTCATTTCAGTTGCGTCATTCTCTATTTGATAAATGATCAAAGGATATCAACAGGCAGTTTTTAGGTGAAGAAATCAAAGCTATCTATAGTAATATGAAAACATGCTCTAAATCACTATTGACTGGAGAAATGCAAATAAAGACAACTTTGAGGTGCCATATCACACCTATCAGATTGTCTAATATGACAAAAAATAAAAATTAAAATGTGAGAGGAGATGTGGAAAATTTAGCAGTGTTGGTGAAATTGTGAGCTGATTCAACCATTCTGGAGAGCAATTTTGAACTATGCCAAAAGGGATATAAAACCATGTATTTTGATTCAGTAATGCCACTACTAGGTCTGTATCCCAAAGAAATTTTTTTAAAAAAAAGTTCCTATATGTACAAAAAGTTTTTATAACAATTCTTTTTGTGGTGACAAAGAATTGGAAAATGAGGATCTACCTCTCAATTGTGAAATGGCCGTATTGGGGATTGTGGGAATGTGGTATACGATTGGGATGGAATACTACTGAATTCTAAGAAATTAACAGGATACTTTCAGAAAAACCTGGAAAACTTACATAAACCAGGAGAACAGTTTCCACATTAACAGTAATATTGAATGATTATCAGCTATGAATGACTTAGCTATTCTCAGCAATACAGTGATCCAAATCAATCCTGAAGGACTTATGATGAAAATGTTGTCCACCTCCAGAGAAAGAACTGCTGGAGTCTGAATGCAGATTTTTTAAAAATGTTTCTTAAAATTTTCTTTATTTTTCTTTTTTTCTGTGTTTTTTTCATAAAATGAGCAATATAAAAATAAGTTTTGCATGACTACACATGTATAACCTACATTAAATTACTAGCCTTCTTAATGAAGGGGGATGGGAAGGAAGGAGGGAGAAAATTTGAAACCAAAATTTTAAAAAATATGTTAAAAATAGAAATGCAATTGAAAATTGAATGTAATGTAATTGAAAAAAAAATTTAAAATAACAAACGCAGAAAAAAACTACCACACTATGTAAATGATAGTATTAACACTACACTTTATGTCTAATTGCTTCTCCCTGGCTACCACTCTCCTATATGTGTTGTCTTCCCCCATCAAAGCATAAACTTTAAAATTCAAAAGGTTTATTTTCTTGTCTCAGTCTCGCTATCATCTAAGACTGAACCTATCAGATAGGAAGTTCTTTCTAAATTTTATTGAATTGTTAAATCTATTATGCACGTGGTTCTTTATAAAAATTTCACTTTACTCATCTCTATGATCGGTTTATTAGGAGATCTTATTTCCAAAAGTAATGCAAGCTTCAGGATTTCAAGCATATCCCCTTTGAGGCCACTGAGTCATTCTGAATAGGAAAACTGAAGGAATAGAGTCTCTTCTCTGGTCAACAATCTCTTAGCTACCCTGGGATCTAAATAACAGGAAAAGTCATGCATCAGGATGAAAGAGGTTGTTTCTAATACAAATATTGAGTACATGGGGGAAAAATTATCTTATGGAAAATTTGAAAGGTTTACCTTGGATACTCTCTCTCTTGTTTTTATATATACACAACTTTGTGATTTCCTATTATCCCCTCACCTGAGTCTTCAATTTCTCCTGGTTCTCCAGCTCCCTTTATTTCCCTATGTCCAGCTCATGGGAACTGATCTGATCATCTCATTCAGTCAAGGATCAGTGATTTCTCTAAGTATCTTCTCCACTTTAGCAGACTAAAACAATCTCTGATTTAGTAGAAAAGTCTTAGAAAATTGTTTAAGGTCCAGTTTTCTCATTGGCACATGCTTTGTAATTGTCACTGATGGGCTTTTAGCAGAGGTCTTCTTGAGTCCAGATCCAGGACTCAGCCTCTATGTAATGCTTCCTCTTTCATCTCTTTCTCATTGATCTATAAATGACTGATAGGAATAGCCATAGATTTAATGATGATATTAACAGAAGATAAAAAGCTAAAGAAATGAATCCTTAACTACGAAATGTCAAACATCATCAAGTTAGGAAAAGAAGGTAATTTTGGGGTCACAGAATTTTGTACTGTTTCCATCAAGGGGGATATTTCTCCTGATAAGGAGACACAAGCTTGTTTGAAATCATTTTACAAAAGAAGGTTTAAGCTGTTTGCTCCTAGTATTAACTGTATTGGGGCTAAAGAGATAAAGAATAGAGGTACAGTGACAGTCATCAACTGAATCCAGTCTTAACATGCAAAGTTGATTATAACTCTCCATTGGAACAAGCTTTTGAGATGAAATATGTAATGCCTCTTCTGACCTGGGCAAGGGGAGGATATCAAATGAAAGGAAGAAATCTGGAGCAAAGCAGCAAGAATTTAGCAGCTAATACTGCAATACAATTGATCTTTATGCATGTAACATCCATTTAAAGCAATGGCCACTTTAATTAAAAGGTGCCTTCATTTGAAATGAGTTACTTTCTTTTGTGTGTTTGTAGATCAGTGTGCTCTCCTTTATTTCACAGCTTATGAATGGTCAGCTCATGAATGGATTGATCCCATTGGGTTGAAGACAAATGCTCTCCTTTGGAGATGACCTGATTACTTGGAGTATTTGAAATCCAAAGACTAGCTTGACATAAAAAAATCACGAGCTAACCAACCAATGGTATCTTCAAATGATTGAAATCTTGGTGCTCACAAAGCTCATCTCTAGCAATTAACTCTTTTAGTGTGGTGTGGAACAAAGTGTATGGCAGAAAAAAATGATCCTTATTATTGCTCAACTTTGTCTTTTTCTGACTCAGAATGTATCCACTGAAACAAAAGTAATGGATGCATAGTTACAAGGACTAGATTCAAATCCTGGTTCTTCCGTTCACTAGCTTTATGGTATTATGGAAATCACTTAACTTCTCGGTACCTCATCTGTAAAATGACGTTGTATTAGATGATCTATAAGATTGCTAAATTCTATGTCCCTATGATCACAAGCTATCATGCCATCTATATAACCTCACTGCCTTCTATGAACCAACAATCATTGAATGTTTTCCAATTGGCATTTATGACTGCAGCCGAAGGTTTACTCCTGCATCAGGCTCACATATCTGAGCTGAATAGTCAGTGATTTCTACTTATTCTAATGTTCTTAATTAGATTTATGAACTCTTTACTATGTTTTATGTTGATGAAGGACTGAGAATAGTGCTCACACTAATAAAATATCCCTACTACCCAACTTGTGCTTTTGCATGTTTTATTTCTATGAATAATGAGTCTTAAATAATGTTCTGAATATGTTGCCGAGGATGTTCCTAAGAAATATAGACCGATGATACATCAGGAAACATTTATAAATGTACAATCGCATAGAATTGGTGACTGATGGGATGTAATTCATCAGCATGTGTGATGTCCTAAGGTTCAGGGGGGTGGTGAAGGGAGAGAGATCACTAGGAATAAAACACAATTACACAGAGGTTTTTTTAATCTTTCTGTTACTTTTAGCTTACCCAAATGTTTTAAAATGAAAGCAAATTGTTGTATACCATTCTACATCCTGAGCAAATGGAATTGACTCTCCCATACACAGTTTCTCTTCTACATGACACAGCCATTTTCATGGTTATAGCTAATTAGCTTCCTTTCGACATTAGATACGGAGACTGTTTAAGCAACGTAAACTAGCTGTCATCCAGTAGCATCATAATCAAAATGGCATAAAATGTGCCATAAAACCTGTAGCTAATAACATTTATAAGGCACCTTATTACATAAGGATATTGGTAAAGCTCATATACTGTACACTTCCAATGTTTCCCCAGGGAGCCAGTTCATTTTTCTAATGACAGTCTATGGGCTTACTTTCACAGCTTTTATGCACATGCCTGATCACAAAGCTTGTTCTAGTCAGACTGAGAAGGTTTGAGAAAAAGCAGTGGATTCAGCAACCTCTAAGCCCAGAAGGAAAGCAGTCAACTTTGTGTCTGCAAAGTGGACCAGGAGATTTCTTTGAAATCCAATTCACAAGTAAACATTTTGTGGGTAGTCCTTTTGTTTACATCTGTAGGATTTTCATTCTCACTTATCAGGCACTCTTGCACTGTTCCTCTGCCCTCTCTAATATACACATGCTCATGCACATGCACACACATGCATGCACACACGTGCATGCACGCACACACACACACACACACACACACACACACACACACACACACACACACACCTGGAATTCCTTTTATGCCCCTTTTCAAGTTAGATTCATTCTTCCATCTCCTGCATTGGTCCAACTGTAGCTGACATCTTTCCCCACTCCAAAAAAAAATGAAGCCCCCTTGGGCATGCACATACACACATACACATATACACACACCACACACACACACCACACACACACCAATCACATCCAATACACACATTTATGGCTTGTACAAAAACAGGTCATGGTTTGTAATCAAATCGTTAGTAAAAAAATGACAAGGAAAGGGAAAAAGACACCAGTGATAATAAAAGTGAATAAAACGGTTTTATCTGAATTAAAAGGAATGTTTTATTTTAAATACTTTAAAGTAAGCACATACATTTAGTATCTTAAGGCTGCTTGGTTATGTGGAAATATTACTGGCTATGAAGCTAGAGGCTCTGAGTACAAAGATGGAGGAGGAACTCTCTTATCAACTTTTTGACCTTGGCAAAATCATGCAATCTCCCTAGACTTACTTTCCCATTTAGAAAATTAGGAGTTTGGGCTAGAAAGCCTCCCAAATCTTTTCTAACTTTTAATCTATGATCCTCTAATTTAATGTAATTATTTTTTCCAACACTATATATTCCTCCACATTTTCTTCATTTCAAAAATATATCATTGTTGAGGTACAGCTTTTATTCAGGAGTTGGATATTACCCATCTTGTTACATAATAACCATCTTTCAAGACACAGATGCCTACCCTGTGATGACTTTTCTGGTAACTACATTCACCATTCTTTCAGGAAAATATTATATACATATATATATATTATATAAACACATATATATTACTACAAGTAATATAGTTAGGCATCAAAATATGCAAAGATGAAATAAAACCTTATATCTATCCTCATCAAACAACGTAGGGGAGAGTGTGGGGGGGGGGAAGCCGCAAGTGTGATATGCTATGAAGGAAATGTTATTACTAATTGAGGGGAACAGAAAAAGCTTCATGGAGGAAATGGGTTTGCAGGAAAGTATTGGAGTTCAATAATTGGAGAGAAAGTACAAAAGCATTTAAATGAGCCAATGGATATATTGCATTTGGCAAATATTAAAAAATTAGGTAAATGTGAGTTTTTACTCTGGTTTTGGGGAACTATATGTTCAATGCCACAGATGTAAGAAGAAAGGTAAAAATTATGCTCAGGCAACAGCTGTCTAGTCCTCTGCTTTCTTGATCTCCTTACTCTCTAAAGTTTACTATCACTGAGTGCTCTAAGATATACTGTTTTATTTTGCATTTGCCAATACCATATGATTAAATGCCTTATTATGTACTAGTTGGTCAGTTCAGTAATATTTTCTGTGTCCTATCAATTTTGCCAAATTATAATTTTAAAGTCCTAGTGGGCAAGAGCTATCTAGCACATGGTTGGACAAATAGCAGGCACTCACAGAAGAGATTAAAATTTACCCCCCCCCCCGAAAGTATGTAGTCTCCATTTTTTTTCATGTTATTGCTAAGATCTGTCATATGAATCCTAACCATCCATCAAGGCTTAGCTCATTCCAATTTGCCCATGAAGCCCACTCTGACTACCCCATACTATGCTATTTCCTCTCCTTCCCTAAGACACTGTAACACATCATCCCTACAAGTCATTTAGCTATTAACATATATTGCTTTCTGTTGTTACTTATGCTTGTGCCATAGCTTCCCAATTAGATTGTGTTTTTGAGGAAATACCTTCCATTTTATATGCCCTTGCAGATTCCATAGTGACTAGCAAAGTGCCTCCCATGTAAGTAGAACCTTCACAAATTCCTCTTAATTGATTTATAACTTTCATTGGAATCTATCATTTATGTCTACCATCGAAGGTCATTAATAAGCAATTATTAAATGCCTACTGTAGGCCAGTCTTTACCATCCAGGAACTCATAGTTTAACAAGGGAAAGATAATATATACATATATAAGATTTAAATAATTTTGGGGGGAGGGGAGGAAGGAGCTATCCTACTCTGATTCACCATCCAGGCGTAATAATAAGCCTAGATTCCTCAAAGCAATGCCAGTACATTATGATCATTGCAATGGTCTATCACATTGAAAGGATCCACTAAGGAGATCTTTGAATGCTGTCCAAGGACTGTCCTACTTTCAGAGTATCTATCAAAATGCAATTGGCCACCCAGTAAGAGGGGTTTTTGTTTGTTTATTTGTTTGTTTTGCCACAGAAACTTCTACTATAATCTGTTAAAACATGGAAAGTGAATCTATGGCAGTGTAGAAACTATACAGACCTGTAAAATATATGTCTATGTGTATCTATTGTTGTGTGTATGCATGCATGTGTGTGTATATATATATATATATGTATATATCTGGAAAGGTGGCTCAGACATTTGATTTCAACAATTTAGGAAAATCTCAATCTCAAACTTATTTCCCTTAATATACATTAGCAAAATGATTATGGCAGATATTTTTAGAGAGTTGTCTAGGTTACAAAGATGTTAAGAGACTTGACAATGGTCACATAGCTAGTATTTCCCAAAACAGGACTTGAACCTAGGTTTTGTTTATGCCAAGGTCAGTCCCCTATCCATTACTTCATGGAACCTCTCTTCAGACTTTTTAAGAAGTCAAATTGACTTCAGCTAATGACTATTGCTTTAGAAACGTGGGACTGAGGTGGCTTATGGAACTGATCGACAGTCTTTTCCATACCACGCAGGCAATGCTTCTGTCTTCCTTGGTACTATAGCAATCACTGCACTGCCTATCACCATTGAGATCTATTGATCTAATAGCTGAACCCAAAGTTTTTTCTCAAAGAAGAACCTATTTCCTCATGATTTTCTATAAAAGGTTAGCATTTCTACTAAACTTTTTCAGACACAGAGAATTTGTGATTGGGCTTCAATAGACCCCCTAAAAAACAAAACAAAACATTCCTCTCTTATTCTCAGCCACTCTACTTTCGGTTTCTTGTAAAAGGAAATCTGTAAAGTATGAAACATAATTGTATCTATTGTATCTATATCATGTAGATTGTATCTATCATATATTGTATCTATATCATATATTATGTGTGCCTTAAAGTATGAAACATAATTGTATCTATATCACATATTATGTGTGCCTTTTAATTTTAGGCTAAGACCTCTTATTTACAACCACACAGAAATAAAAGTAATAATAATAAATAATAAATTTTGGAAGAAATTAATGTATGGTTTACTGGGGCTAGTTCTGGGACTAACATTGGAATGGAATTCAAGAAATGCTGGATTTACCACTAACACACACTATGATCTTGGGCAAGTTACTTCAGCTCTGAAGATCTTAGTCTTCTCTTCTTCAAGATCAAATGGTTTGATGACATGAAGCATCTTCTATGATATCTCTGAGATTTGATATTTTGCATTCTGATTTGCATTTAAACCTTGCACTTTGCTAATATAAATAGCCTTCCTTGCAAGGAAATTGAGCCCTCTTTATAGAAATCTTGAACATTGAAGATTTCTGTTGGCTAATAATGTTACCTAATAATGTCTTAAGGGAAACTTGCTTCTGGTCATTTCCTTCATATAACCATCTCAAGAAAACAGGATGTGCATTATTTGAATAGAAAGAGACAAGCTACCACAAAGCCTTATCGTTGGTGGACATAGATCCCTCCCTTCCTCTTCATTAAAGCTCCAGATGGCCCAAAAGAGTAAACTCAGATCCTCACTTGGAAAAAGTAGATTTAATACTTAGCTCTAGCTCATTGTATTTTATAAACAAAACATTTAACTTTAAAAAGCAAATACTAATCCATAAATAAGTACTGGTTGTGATAATGTTTCTAATAAGTGTTTTATATTTTGTCATAAAATCTTGAAAGAATGATTAAGGCTGAATTCTCAGAGTGATTAAAACTTGCTAACAAGACTTGTTGGACATAAACCAACTTTTAGCACATATCACTTTGATGAGTTAGGATTGTTCATAATTTCATAAATTAGAATTAAAGAATTCAGCTCCTTTCCTATCCCCATTCCCTAAAATGCATAGGAGATTAAAGATGAAATAAAAATGCCCAAGGGAAACAGAATATTTACAACTTCAACAAAACCCAAATATTCAAAACTTGCTTTGAAAATCTTTGAGAGTCTAAAATTCAGTTGAACCCACCCATTCATCCTCAGAATATCCGTTTTTGTTTTCTGAATTCATATTGTAACATATATATATGTATGTATGTATAGATATGAAGATATAGATATAGATATATGGAGAAATCTGTCCAATTGAGATTTATGCATAGCTAAAAAATAGCAGAGTGTTTCCTACCATCCAATCTCCCAATCAGTTCTTCCCCCTAATTAATTAGGAAGCAAGGCCTAGAACCTAGGGTAGAGTTGGATAGCAGGTAGAGAGAGGAATAAGGTAGCTGTTTAAAAAAGGGGAAATAAAGACATAAACCAGGAAGTTTTACCATGATTGTAGCATTGCCATAGTGTGTCATGCTATGGCCATGACATTTGGGGGAGGGTGGCAAGAAAGGGCAATTGGGGTTAAGTGACTTGCCCAAGGTCACACAGCTAGGAAGTGTATCAAGTGTCTGAGGCCAAATTTGAACTCAGGTCCTCTTGACTCCAGGGCCAGTGCTCTACTCACTGTGCCAAATAGCTGCCCATTCTGTTTTATTTTAATTACTATAAATGGAACACACAAACACACACACACACACACACAATAGAATCCATGGATATATCCAAAGCTAAATTGAAGATTCAATATATATTTACTGACATCTCCATCTACTTATAAATCTTCCCTTTCTTGCCCTTTAAACCAATTTTGGGACACCTTACAGAGAACACATAGATCTACTTCTTCACATATTCAATGTCCATCAATATCTTTGTGTTTAAAATATCTGTGCACATGTAGACAAGCTTATTCTGATTTTTTTGTTCTTTGAGACTTCAGGAATCTTTTTTTTCAGACATTCAGCCCTTTCTCCCCATAGCTTTTAAAAGCACTTTAATGTAAAGAAGGAAAAATCCATGTGTTTTTGATTCATTTACACTTCAATCATCAATGTTGTTTTATACGAGCTATTTGATATTCAAGAGCCCTTGAGCCTTTCAGATGTGCTCTAGAAAACATTTTCCCCCTTTCCCATAAAAATAACCAATTGCCTTTATGTAAAGGCAAACCACTGGGACCCCAGAGGAAATGGGTGCTCCTTGAAAATTAAATTCAGGATTTTTTGAGCAATATCTACATGTGACTATATGTTGTAGGTACTTACCTAGCTGTCTCTCTGAATGCTCTCAATAACTGCTTGTCTGGACATTGAAATAGAATGGAAATTTCAATGAAACCTTTATAAAATGGTATCCACTGCACTGAAGGAGCAAAAGGAAATGTTATGAGATGAATTATGTTTTCTTCTTAGGAAGGTTATTCCCTTAGGGTTCATCTGTCCCCAACAAGTGAACAGATATTGCTGTGCACAAATCGAGGGATGGAATTTTGGTACAGATTTAAGGAATTTCTTTGATGTTTCTGGTTCAAACCACGTATGAAACTTATTGCTTCATAAGGCCTACACCCACAGTTTAAATCTCGGTAGCTGTAACAGCTGGACAAGAATAGCAACAATTAATTGATATTACAGAATATCAAACCTAAGTTCTATGTGAAAGAAAAAAAAAACCCCTATTAGAGTTATCTAAAGTAGAATGTGCTACTTTGAAAACTGATATCTTCCTAACTTGGGTCTCCAAGCAAAGAATGGACAACCAGTTGCTGGGTATTCTGTCTCAATCATTTTTATTCAGGTATAGCTAGATTGAATCACATACCTTCTGAGATGATGATGGCTTGTGATTCTGTGACTATATATTTTTGGACCTCATTCCAATATTCATAAAATGTAATTATTAGAACATGAATTAGGTTGAGCTGAAAATGCTATTTTTGTAGCTACCATCTATTAGTTCTAGCTTTGTCTTCTAGACAAATGCAGGATAAATCTACTTTTCTACTGCTTAAGGAAGCCATTCATTTGAAGACGATCATCACATTTCCCCTCTCCTTCCACTTTGTCTTCTCTTCTCCAAGCTAACGTTCCCAAATTGTTTCAGCCATGATTTTCTGGCCCTCATAATTCTATTCCTGGGGGTCCTTTTGAATTTGTCTATATGTCTCTTAAAATGTGATAACAAGAGCTGAAAAACTTTCCAGATAAAGTACAAACAATGTGGAATATAGTAGGACCCTTACCTATAGTTAACTGGGCACTACTATTGATGTAACCTATAATTGTGTGTGTGTGTTTATATGTGTCTATGTGTGTGTGTGTGTGTATTTTAGCAACCACATCATGTTGTTGAGTAAATTAATTTTATGAGCAACTAAAATCTTCATATCCCCCAGATGACCTTGATGATTTTCATTTTTTGAATAAAAAGGATTAAAAGAAACTCCAGAGTCATTATGAGTAGGAAGAAGCCAAAGATAGGAGGGATAAATGCAGTGTAGTGAAAAGAGCCCTAATATTCATTGCATAGCTCTATTCTTAACCATTTGTGTGACTATTTAAAAGTCGTTTATCTACTCTGTGTCTCAATTTCTTTGTCAAAGTAAATTAACAGAAATGTACCCACCAATTAGGTGAAAATGTCCCAGCCCTTTTATCAGAAAAAGGATACCAGACTATCAGGTAGTAAATTTCAAATTTTGCAGTCAGAGATACGATTCTCATGTTCCAAAGTGCTTTTAGGCCAGTAAAAGCAAAAACAAATGTGAGTGGATTTCTGCAACATGGCAGACAGTTATTCTAAAAGGAGAAGAAAAGCTTATCACACTTCTTTATCCATGTGCACATGATGAACAAAGACATTATCCCATCCAGCGCTTCCCCAGAACATCCCTCTTCTGTTGATCTTGTTGTTGTTTTTGAGTCCTTTCAGTCATGTCCAATGATTCATGATCCCTTTTAGGAGTTTTCTTGGCAAAGATCCTGGAGGGTTCTCCATTTCCTTCTCCAGCTCATTTTACAGATGAGAAACTAAGGCAAAGAGAGTTAAGTGACTTGCCTAGGATCATACAGCTAATAAGTGTCTGAGGCTGTATTTGAACTCATGAAGATGAGTCTTCCTGACTCTAAAACCAATGCTCTATCCTTTACATCACCTAGTTGCCCTAGAATATTCCTCTATTATGTACCCAAATGCTGCTTGCTTCCAGAAACTTCTCACATCTGTAAATTAATTGTTAACAATATACAAATATACTTTTTGCAGAAGGCCCGCCCCTCTTTCATACTCAACATTATTTACCAATAACTGTGTTTTCTTACTTATGTGTTTTCAGAACTTCTCCTCCACTGAATATCCTTTGCTACAATTTGCCCAAGGACAGATAACCAGTAATTCCTAGAATGTTGCTACATTCTTCATCATGTGAAGTATGAGAAGGAAACAGGAGGAACTGTCCTCACAGCTTCTCTGAAACCACAAGTTGCCTTGTAACCTTAGACTTGGAAGAATCGTGGGAATCATGTGAATCAAACTGACTCCTTCTTGTAAAACTAACTCCATTTTGAGACCTGGGTTTCATTTTCCTGTAAATTTCACTTGCTTCTTAATCATAGAAATTGAGTGACATACTGCTTCACATCCAGAAAAGTCCACCTGCTTACTTTCCTCCCTCCTCTCAAAATTCACTAACCTTCCCTCACCTCCTAACTTCGAAAGCCCCTAATCTTTCTTCCAATTAGAAATCAGAGTACCTAATCTTATATCTTGTTTTATATTTTATTAATTATTTTCTTTTAATGCATAGAAATTTGTCTCCATCTGTATTTGGGGACCAGTGTCAAGCTGAGTAGACCTGGTCCCGATTTGTTTGCAGTTGGCATACATGACTTAATAAAGCAATATGCTTAAAAGCTTGAACCTTTGTTTCCTCAATTATTTCAGGTTTCATTTGTAGCATACTTGAGTCAAGTCTAACCCAGTCTACCCTGTTCACCTTAGTACTCCGTTCATTAATATAGACTCATGACTAATACAATAATTGGCCTATTCTGCCAATATCACAGAGATGTTAAAAGAAACATATTGGATAATATATATGAAATAACTTTCAAAAATATGAAGAACTGTGAAGATGCACCATATTGATCTTTTTAACTTGGATATTGACCACTAAATCTTCAAATATGTCCTCTGGATAGATGTGCATTTTGGTGAATGTTGAAAAAAATGAGATGAAAACAGGGAAGGACTCATAGAAAAGTCTAAGGCTGCTTTACAAATAGCAATTGATCTCCATAATGTCCTGATGCATGTAGCAACATATTGCTTTAGTGGCAAGTCAATACAATAAAAATGATCCTAAAAAAATATAACATCCCTTTTGGGAGGCTGCCTGAGATTTATGTTCCAATAATGACAGTCAGTTTGGGAGCTTGTGTTGGGTGACATGTACCTAAAAATAAGCGAAACTATCTTTGTAACCCAAAATTCACATTTACAAGCTAGTGGTCAAAATGACTCCTCTTTCCACTCTAAAAACCCCAGGCCATTCAGTCTGGGCACAGTGTCCATCAAAGGGTCTTTAACTAGATGGACCTTGGCCCAAGATGTCAAAGAGATTTGTTTTTCTCTGTTTTTCAAACCAATTCATAGATTCAGTGTTCTTTTCTTTCCTTTCCAAGAGTGAGGATGATTTGTGCTCTACACCAGTGAACCAAATCTGACTCTTTATGTTGTTTTAACGTAGTTTTCATTTTTAATCTGTAGATAATGCTAGCATAATAGACTGTGAATCAATATTTATAAATGAATTTTAATCTTTTATAGCAGATCCATTAACAACCCCCAAATTTATTGGGCTATAAAAGTTAGGCCAGAGATACAGTATGTAGTATAGTCTTATAGTTCCCATCTGAATCACTAGGCACTGTAGATATGTTGCTACAAACTGCACAAGTACCCTTTAAAAAAAGTGGTTTTTTTTCTTTTTTTACTTTTCTTTAGGATAAATACTGAAACAGTAAAAGGGGGCTAAGGCACCACAGGGGATGCAAAACAGACATGCTGCACCAGCCTACAAAGGAGGATATTACAGAATTGCAGAGGTTGTTGCATGAGCAACCAGCTGTGCATCTGGAATGAGCTGGTTGGAAACCATGCTTTTTTAGTACAGAAACAACTTTTTTTAATCCTCAAAGGTTACTTTATTTGCTTTTCAGTTGTTATTAAGAATTACAAAAAAAAAAACCTTCTCTCACTCTCCTACACCACATCCCCACATATACCCCACACATGTTAAGAATAATAATGTCAATGGGTTTATCATGGCTGTTCTTTTTGTTTAGTTTTTTTTTTCCTAAAAAAAAACAACTTTGAACTGAATGGAAGGCAAGTGCTATAGAAACAGCTTCACTCAATGTTATTAGGACTCTCATTTGGCCTGCATGTGTGGTGTTCCACATTCTCTCCCTTCTTTCCTACCCACAGTACTGCTCATAGAACTTTTTTCCCCTCCACACCTGTCAACCCACTCTCTCCACTTAATTCACTTGTTTGTGGAGGTCTCCTGGGCTGGAGCTATCCTAATGGATGCATCCTTGAGTATATCCTTGTGGTCTACTTTATCTTGCTGGTCCCACAACATTCTTCAAAGTCCATCTAGGTATTCCAGCCACCCAAAACAACTTGCATCTGGCCTCCGTGTACCTCTTGCTCTAGGAATAGTAATTAAGCCAATATTCCAGGAAGTAGTGTGTCAATACTCTCCTCAACACACCTTTTACTATATCTGTGATTTGTCATATCAAATCATCATGCCTGAGCCACCACTGCCCTATAAATATTGTTTCCTCCTTTAGAATATAAGTTCCTAGACAAGGTTTTGTATTGATGTCCCCAGCCCTTAACACATTGCTTGCCAAAAACAGGCACTTAATAAATGCTTTTTCATTAATTCAGTATTTAGTCCTCCAGTTTGAATTTGCCCCTGGTTGTTCCTGAGTGGGTAACCGCCACGATGCACAGTGCACAGGTGTACACACACACGCGCACACACACACACACACATACACACACACATACACACACACACACACACACACACATAACCTGATTGTAACTTGTGAGAAGAAACTTTCTGGTTCTTCTCTATCCTTGAATAAGGAGTCACTGATCTAATGACCTGTAAGATCCTTGATTTATATTGTGAGATGACACCAAGAGTTGCAGAATCAACCTTTCAAGTTGCTACAAACTTGAAATGAATGAATCACTGAAGATTAAAAAGAGAATGAATGAGTTTTGTTTATAAAATTATAATTTGCTGACTCAAAACACATTTTATTATTTTGGGGATATAGGTTAAAGTTGTTTCATAGTAATAGTATTGTGGATTGATAGAATTATAGAATATCACAGTTGATGTGGGCTTAGGAAAGATCTAATCTAATCTACTCATTTTATAGATTACAGGATAACAGGTTTAAAGATGGAAAGAACCTCAGGGATCAACCAATCAACTACTCTAATCCCATCTTTTTTTAGATAAGGAAGCAGATGGACAGATTAAGGGAACTGTCCAATCCAATGTCATATACATAGTAAGTGGTAGGGTTGGGATTCTAACTCATGTCCTATGACTTCAAACAAGCATTTCTCCATTGCATCCTTCTGCCCCACCAAAATAAGAGAACTGACATGCATGAAAGAAAAGTGACTTTTACAAGACCACATAACTAGTAAATGGAGGAGCAGAGAATAGGACTCATATCTTCTGACTCCTAGTCCAGTGTTTGGACTATTAAAATCTCATCATTATGATATTTCATCAGTATTTATTCCACTAACCCACGATGAATCCCCACCATACCTCAATGAAGGAAATTTATGGGGTTCAATGGCTGGAAAAAGGAAGATATCTAATCTTCTAGTGATGAACCCATTAGTATTTAACCAGGATAATTCTTGGATAACACATTCAATTTCGAAGACTCTCTAGATCGGTAGACCCTATCAAAATCCGCATACTATTGACATTTCCTTCTAGAACTCAATTTAAGTTCCATGTCATGAAAAGACATTGAATTGAATTGTAGAAAAATTTGGACTGCCTCAAGATGTAGGGAACTCATTGACAATTCTTATGATCATATATATATAGAGAGAGAGTTAGAACGTTGCTCAGAATCAATCTAGTCCAACGTTCTTGTATTACAGACGAGAGAACTAACCCCCTTAGAGGGAATCTGATTTGCCCAAGGTCACACAAGTTATAAATAGAAGATTCAGGACATGAAATCAGGTCCTCTGATTCCAGAGTCAGTGTTGTTTCTGTTCTGGCATTCTTTTGATATCAGATTTCTTACAAGAAAGCTGTTTTCACATATTTGAGGATATGTCATATGAAAAAGAGATTTGATTCCTTCTACTTAGCCCCAGAGGACAAAAATGATTAAAAATTATAAAGAGGTAAATTTAGGCTTCAGGTAGAAAATAAATGTCTTTTTTTAAGCAATCAGGTTAAATGACTTGCCCAGGGTCCTACAGCTAGTAAGTGTCTGAGGTCAGATTAGAATTTAGATCCTACTGACTCCAGGGACAATGTTCTATCCACTGCACCATCTATGTGCCCCCAAATAAAATAAGTCTTATCAATAGAGTTCTTCAGAGGTGAAATGGACTACCTTAGATGCATTGAGTCTTCTTCCAACACCCTATACATCCAAATAGAGAAAGAGAAAGAGAGAGAGAGAGAGAGAGAGAGAGAGAGAGAGAGAGAGAAGATACTCAAACAAAAAAAACCATATAACCACTTGACATTTATGTAGTAGAGGAGATCCTTGTTCATGTATGGCTTATATTAAATGGCCCTTGAGGTACTTTCAAATCTGAGGTTCTATATTTTTAATTCTATATCAAGATGCCTAGATTCATATCCCACTGCTGTTATTATACAGAAGGTAAATCCACAAGATTCAGAGGACCAAAATATTAAATCCTTGGAGAATTTCAACAGGTAACTCTGTGTCTCTGATCCTTTAGCTTCCTCATCTACATGAGAATGAAACATATACTTTGTTTCATTGGGGAAAAAAAGGTGAACTTGGAACCAAAAGTCTGAGTTCAAAACCTGGCTTTGTTGCTTACTTATCAAGCAAATTGACCTTCCTGTGCTTCAGTTTCTTATTTATAAAATGAGTGGATTGGGTTTGCTGGTGTGTGATGTCCCTTTCACATATAAATTATTATTTTAGGTTGAGGGTGTTGTTCTACATATGGCCACCATCCCTAGGATACTATGGGAAACTCTTTGTGGGTACTTCAGGTCTGGTTGATCCTGGGTAGCTTCTTTTCTCAAATATGTGTGTGTTTGTATGTAGCTGTAGATGTACATGTATATCATGTAGATTTTGATGTAGATGTAGATATAGATGTAGGTGAAGATGTAGATGTAGGTGTGTATGTGTGTGTGTATCAATGATCTCTTGTGAGATGATGATGACCTCTCTCTCTCTCTCTCTCTCTCTCTCTCTCTCTCTCTTCCTCTCATACTGTTAATCATGCTGTCACTTAAAAAAAAACTCCATGGAGGAAGAAGAATTCTTGACAAATGAACTAACCTTAATGGCTCTACTACCTGTCTATAGAAATGAAGTCTAGGGGGAAAAAGGGGACAGGGAATGAGAAATCCAAAGCACAGAGAGAGAAAAAGAGGAAAGACAGAAAGAGATGGGCACAGAAACAAAGAAAACAAAAAAAAATGCAAAGCTGAGAAAACTTGAACTTTAATGCTTACTTACACTCAACTAAAAGTATGGGCTACAGTTTAGTTGTCTGTGGGTGGCCTGGTTATTAACAGTGAGGAATATAAAATGTCTTTTGTGCTTCCCTGACTTGTTTCATATATCTTCTCTGTGTTTTCATACCATTTGATACACAGCCTACTCAGCTGGCAGTGTCCCTATACATCAAACAACATTTGTATAATTTCTAATATAATTGGACTATTCCCAAACTCCTTTCTCTAATCAGAACTTTCTTGCTCTGGGCGTTTCCATTCATTCAAGTCCTACTCCCTTCTGCGAAGCTGATCAAACAAGTTCTGCTAATACTTCACTGCACTAATGTGCTAGACTCCATTGGTAAGATATTTGTATTTTGATGGTAATGTTCTGGAGATGTTATGATACAGCCTTAAGAAGAAAAAGAAAGAGGCAACATGATTATTTTGGAAGATGAATTGGCTGTGAAATCAGAAGTACTCAGTTAATGTCATGTCATGAGTCACTATCTATGCTACCTAGCTAGTCACTTTGCCCAATTTCCTAAGGAAGATAATAACAAATCATTTATACTTAATTGTCCCACAGGGTTGTTTTAAGGATTAAAGAAGTAATATATGGGGAGGTACATTGTTAATGGAGCAATAGGCAATTTTTAAATGAATTTTTTATGTTTCCTCAATTACATGTAAAAACAATTTTAGCATTCATTTTAATAATTCTAGATTTCCAAATTCACTCCCTCACCTCCCCTGTTTTTGAGAAGGGAAGCACTTTGACATAGATTATACAACTGCTGTCATGGAAAACATATTTCCCTATTAGCCATGTTGCAAAATAGAACACAGTTTAAAACAAAGGGAAAAAAAAGGAAGATAAAGTAAAAAAAATGCTTCAACCTGCATTCAGACTCCATCAGTTCTTTCTCTGGATATGGGTAGCACTTTTCATCAAAATATATTTGGAATTGTCTTAGATCATTATATTGCTAAGATTAGTAAAGTCATTCACAGTTGATCATCTTACAATATTGCTGTTGCTGTGTACAATGATTACCTGGCTCTGCTCATTTCACTTCAAATCAATTCCTATAACTCTTCCCAAGTTGTTCAGCAACAGGTAAATTTTAAGCAGTTCCTGTGTGTTGGGGATGCAAATAAAAACACCTTATGCCTCTGCCCTACCCCTCCCACAAAAAGAAGGCAGGAACAAGTAAGCCCTCATCTCCCTTGAGCCAATAAATACACACACACACACACACACACACACACACGTGTGTATGTGTATATATACATATATATGCATATGTATATACATACATGAATGGAAATTGATATAGGCATAGGCCTAGATATAGATATAGATTATATGCCCCATACCAAATAAATAAGAAGAAATCACTAGAAGCTTTTGAAGAAAGTACCATTTGAACTGTCTTGATGGATTCTCAGGAATTCTGAGAGACTGCAGTGGTGAGGGAGAGAATTTCAGGAATGAGGGAAAACCAGTGCAAAGGAAGTAGGTAGAATATCATGTCTAAAGAGCAGAAAGTATTGTATGCTAGTAGGGCTAGATCATAGAGTTCATGAGAGAATATAAGAAGTCTGAAAGTATAAGAAGGGGTTAGATCATAAAGAATTCCATACACCAAACAAAGGATTTTATATCCATCAAATTCATTATTCAACAAATGCTTCCTATATTGCACTAAAAATTATGAAGTATGAACAACTAAAAGATCTTCTCTCTGTCCTTAAGGAACACACATTCTAGTTGTGGAGGGGATGCATGAATAGAAATTAGTTACATAGTAAATGTGTAACGCTGTAGAAGCTAAGATACAGAGATACCGCAGAGTGGATAGTTAAGAAAAGCTTCACAAAGGAGATCATCTTGAGCTAGATTTTGAAGATTGAGTAGACTAGAATAGACCCCAATAAGGAGGAAGAAGGACCCTATAAGCAGGAGAAATATTATAGGCAAAATATAAAATTGGGGATGAACATAGAATATCCAGAAAAGAAGAACAGGCTGGTTTAAACAAACGATAGGGGGCATTTTCAATTCAACAGCCAACTACTGAGGGTCCACTATAGGCAGGACAGCACTGTGCCAAGCACTGGGGATACAGACACAAAATTAAACTAGACTCTATCATCAGAGAACTTAACAATCTATTGGGATGTTTGGGACTGGTAGCAATAAATGTTTAGGCTAGTCAGAGGGCGGCTAGGTTATGGAACATTCTAAAAACTAAGCTAAGGAGTGAGAATCTGATGTGATAGGAACAAAAAAGTTGTTAAAGTTTTTGAGGGAAAAAATGCAATATGGAAACAATATCTAAGGAAGATTAATCTAGCAGGTATTTGTAGGGTAGATTAGAGGAAGGAGAAATTAGATCCAGAAGGACAGATAGAAAAGTATTGCAATGATTTGGATGCAAACTCAAGTATAATATTACCATGGGACAAGGTAACTATAATGCCTTTATTACACACTATTATACTTTTTTTCAATTTTGTGCTATCTCATATGGTTGTCTGGTTATTTTGTGCAGTTATTTTGTTTTTATAATCAGATTATCAGTTTCTTAATGTCAAAAATTATATGTTCTACTCCTGTTTTACCTTATATAATACTTAGACAAGTCAGTGGCACATAGTGGGCCTTCAGTTACAACTGTTGACAAGTTCACAATGTATTGAAAAACATCCAGAAAATTAATGCTATTTGCAATTGCAACACTGTATCCTTCTCTGCTAACCGGAATAATGAGTATGATTTTTACCCAGAGGCAGATTCTTTGTTTTTCTGCTGTCTAAGAACCAGAATAGTAGAAAGGCAATAGCAAAGGTTAACTAGGGAAATGGAGAAGACTATCTAAGCAAGAAACTACCTATGGTCACACACACACACACACACACACACACACACACACACACACACACACACACACACACCTTGAGAAAACAAAGGAGTTTCTTTTTAACCGAAGTGAATATTCATAAGGGATCATGTCTGATGCCAGATATGAAAGAGAAAATTGATATATTTCCCAATAAAAGTAGAAGAATGAAAGAGCTAGGAAGATTGGGAGGGAAAGATGGAGATGCTCATGGTATGATGACAGTAGTACCAATGTGATAGGGAAAAAAGGGTTTTTTGCATCCTAATGATTTTGGAAAAACATTGCTGAATTTCATGTGGACAATGAACTAAATGACTTAGCATAGCCCTTATGCTTCTAATATTATTTATTTCTGGCTTTTCTTCCCACCAGAACTGTAGGTAAAATGTTATTTATGAGTATTCATGTATGATTGGAGGAGAGTCAGAATATTTTGCCTTGAAGGGCAAGGAAGCAAGAAAGCACTATGACAGAGAGCACGACTGGGTAAGAACTTCTAGGAGATGATCTCTTTATAATAAAGCCAGGGTGGGGGCAAGTAGAGGCATCACTTAATGGGGCTCTTCTTATTGCTTTTCCATATTGCTCCCCAAATATGTAGTCTATCAGATGTCTCACTGGGTAAATAAATGTTCTCTGGGGCAGTCTAGCTCTACCAGAATCCATTTAATTCCACACTTGAATCATTAGTGACCACCATTTCAAATAAGTTTCATCCTTCTACTTCTATTGTGAAACATATCAAATTTTCCTTTCATAACTGCCCTCAGGCCCAATCCCTCATGAATACTCACTTTGGTTAAAAGAAACCCCTTTGTTTTCTTGATTTCTTTATGACCATGGATAGCTCCCTACTTAGATAATCTTCTCCACCTCCCCAGTAGTCCTTTCAGTAATGGGAAGTTCAGCTAGCTGTATAGTTTAGTTCACTATATACAGCCAGCTAATGGCAACTTTATTAGGCATCTCCGGTGAGATGATGGGCCACCTGGGAGTATTAACACCTGGATTTACAGTCACAATGGTGGAGCATATTGAAGTTCTTCGCTAAGCTGAATTACTCAATAACAGCCTTTGGAAATATAAATAATCAAGAAGCATCCTTTTTCAAAGATAAAAGCCAGGAACATGTCGGGCTAATTGACCATGATGGAGTTATAATAGTGAAATACAGCCCAGCAAATCTCTCTATAAGGCTGCCTCTGGTGTACACCATCAATAAAGCAATGGTGGTCCCACCTCTACCCCAAGATTCTAAGTAGAGTCTCCATCACCACAGGCACGAGCTTTGAGATGCAGATTTGTTGCCGAATATCTTTTTTTTTTCTGAACACATCTAGTTATTGCACTGATCTACAGAAAGCATAAGAATCATTTTCATGCAATGTACACAGTAAATTGAGAATCTTTCCAACCAACTTTCCAAATATTTTCCAGGAGAATAATACAGCCTTTAGTTATCCAGGGAAGTTATTTAACTCTTTCAGGTAACACCATTGAGTTGCACAAAATATAAGTGAATGGATTTTGTTAAACAAGGAGCCAAAGACTTATAATTTACAGGTTAAAAGTTGAAATGGGGAAAAATCCAATATCTAACTATTCTACATTAACAAATATTTATTAGGCATCTAACACCTGCAGAAAATGGTATCAAACACTAGGGAAACTATAAAGATGAAATTAGATGTGGCCTTTTCCCTCTGGGAACTCATAACCTAGTAAGAAGGTAACAGAAAAATAAAGGATCATAATGCACAGAATTCTATGACATAGGTATAAGAGATATATAAGAGGCATCCATGGTAAGACCTAAGGAAGAAAGGTAATTATTGAACTGGGAAAATTAGGGAGAATTTACATAAAGGGAGTGAGATTTGACTTTGTTATTAAAGATTGATAGGATTTCAACAGACAGATGTAGAGCATTCCAGACATAATAGATCGTGAGAGTAAATGAATTACTTTCCAAGGGACAGAGGATGCTGGGTAACTTAATATAGCTTTAACACAAAATACATCTAGGGTAGTGGATAAAATATACTGGAAGTAGAGGGAAGTAGCAGATTAGAAAGGACCTTCAATTTCACTCTGCTAATGGGTCTGATCTTTATTCAGTAGGCAATAGAAAGCCATTAAAATATTTTGAGCAACAGAGTGGCATGATAAAATCTGTGCATTAATTTTCACTTCTTGAAAAAGTGTTTATAATTTGCTGTTTTTTCCAATTAGTCTGTATATGATTTAATCTCTACCATCATATGATTTACTGCTTAAAGACAGGTGTCACATCTTATACTTCCTTAATCCAAAAGGTGATAACATGGCAATTAAAGTGGAAGTGCAAGGATCAAAAGAAAGATGGACTGATAATATGACAAGGTCAAGGTGTGACAGGCAGACAGCACCAGCACTCCACTGTTATCTTCACAAAGTCTGGAGAAAATAATGCAGGCCTTCAGTACACTAGAAGTGCCCTCTGAGCTGATCTTATTGAAGGACATGGACCAAAGATATCTGGCTTGGGCAAGTGTCCATAAGTTGCAATCTGAATCACTGGGTGGAACAAACTGATTAAATCAGCTTGAGTATTCAATTTAGGTATTTCAACCCAAGATGAGTTAGGGGGCATTTGCAACAGTTCAGGTGGGGGGTAATGAGGGCTTACATGAGTGGTAGCAATGGTAATAGGGTAGGAAGTTGATATATGAAATCAATATTAAAACAATAGAATTGACAGGATTTAATGACTGATCAGATGTAGGAGAAAAAGAAAAGATAAGACATAATAGTAAGATTTTGAACATAAATGCCTAGATAAATGGGAAAATTACCAATGGAATTGCTGTCAAAAGAAGGAACTATTAAATATAGTTTTGAAAATGTAGAATTTAAAATATGGGATGGACATGAGTACTGATAGGCCAAGGAAGAGATTCTAAAGTAGAGGACTGTATATAATTGAAATGATCAAGCATAGGAGAAATATCGTGAAAGGAGTAATATAAATCCAGGGCAAGAATGATGAATACCTAGAACAATAAGCCATAGAGGGACTAGAGGTGACAATGAGGACAAAAGGTAAGTGGAGTAAAACAAAGAAGTGAAATAGGAGGAGGTTATGATCAGAAGAGTTTCGGAATTTAGGATCATGGAGATAGCACAGTTATGGATCATAGGAAAAACCATATTATCACATTTGTTCTCAGTAAAGAAGACTGTGTCAGAGTTGGAGTTGAGAAAGTTGAACTGAAGGGTCAAGGTATTCCAGACTAAATCACTCTCAGCCTTCGGTGTAATGAATCGCTTAGAGCCTGAAGGGACAAATAAATAATCTCTTTAACACATATTCAAATAATCCTGGTAAAAGCAATCCCTAAAGGCAAGTAATAAGCAGTTCCCAGGAAGACAAAAGTAGGTAAAAAGTCACTGACAAAGAGATTAAGAACAATGAACAAATAAATTCTCAGGGGTCTCAGAGTTCTTTAACAGAGTCCTGGAGACAAATTCATGCCCTCTTCACCTAAAGGAACCATACCTTGGCCTAAATCAATCTACCTAGGGGCAAAGGTGTCTCGGATTACTCCTGGTCAGTTCTCTAGATTCACTGATCACAACCTAGTGTTGCAGATGGTTACTCAGATTCCCCGGTTCCAGTAGTGGCCTACCCCAGTAATGGATACTGATATCTCTGAATTTGAGAGAGATGAAGAGCATCTTATAAAGGCAATTTATTCCTTGAGAAAGGAAGGAGAATGTCCCACAGGCCAGTGAGTGACTGTGTCAAGGATATAGATAGTGTGGTACATAGAGATGAAGTGAATCTCAAAGAAGGAGAAGTTTCTGAGTTAAGGTAGCAAAGAAACTGAAAGTGGTAATTAGGAGCAACAAGTATGCCTACTTCTCTATGGACCCAGCGTATTGGGAAACTTATGGAAGGAGAACCCAATGCTAGAGATAGTGAACATGAATATAGTGTCTTTCCATTTATTCCTGTAAATGTGATGTGAAGAGTGTGATATGAAGAGATCTAAGAAGAAGGGGAATTTGTTTCCAATACAGCAGAGCTTCCAGGGAACATATTGAAAAGGGAAAAGAGATAAGCAACTAGAATTTAGGAGGATACGTTTGAGATGACTAGAGTTAAGAATTTATTGAGTAGATAACAGAGAAAGTGCTTTTTCCCTAAGCAAGTTCTACGCTGTATCATAGACATAAGGAGGAAAAAGCTCATTGGACACCTGCCATACCATGATGGAAGAACCAATGGATCAAGATTCCTACTTTCAAGGATGCTGTGGTGACTAAGAATAGTTTGAATGTGGTGGGAGTATTATAATAACAACTTTAATGTATGGTTACTCCAAAAATACGGGGGCTGGAGATCTGGGTAGACAGAGGCAGTAGACAGTATTATTGAAGAATATGGGACAGCAAATAACTTGTTCTGACCAGCTACTGGACCAAACTCACAAGTTCCCTAGTGGCTCTGTAACCTCATATCAAGATCAAAAGATCATAGATGTTGTTCTGAAAAGGAAACTAATGGACCTTTAGAGACTAAGTCTTTTAATTTACAGATAAGGAAACTAGGGCCCAAAGAAAATAATTGACTTGTCCTTTGCACACAGTCTTAATGTCTTAGGTAGTATTTGAACTCAGGCCTTCCTGACTTCAGGTACAGTGCCTTAGCCACTGAACCGCCAACTGCCTCCAAGACAGCATGTAAAATGGCATATCTAAAAAATATCACGAACATTGAGCAAACACTCAATTTCCATCCCAATATATACCAGAAGTACCATGCCTCCAGCACCAAGCACCATGGTGGATGTGTTTTGAGGCAAACCAAGTAATGTCTGTGTTTACTTGAGATTTAGGATTATTGTGGTTTGGTAACCCCAGTCTGTAGAATTAAGAATCCAATTCTTTGTCTTTCATAAATGACGCTATCTACATATATACATACATTGTTATTGTCCTTTGTCCGTTCTCAAAGAGAACCAGTAACATCAGGAAGGTGATGTCTTTTTTTTTTTTAACTGTACATTAAAATTATTTTATTAATTAGCATTTTGTAATATGACTAAAAATCAATCAAGTATTTATTATGTGTCTACTTTATGCTCAAAAATCCAAATTCTACTTCTAGATGTCACCTACTAATTGCAACTTTCAGAAAGTCATTAAAACTTTCTTTTTTATTAATTGATACTCTATTTAATATTTTTTAGTTTTCAACATTGATTTCCACAAGATTTTGAGTTACAAATTTTCTCCCCATTTCTACCCTCCCCCACATGAACATGACATATATTCCGATTGCCCCTTTTCCCAGTCTGCCCTCCCTTCTGTCACCCTACTCCCGCCTTTATCCCCTTTCTCCTTACTTTCTTGTAGGGCAAGATAGATTTCTATACCCCGTTGCTTGTATCTTATCCCCTTCCTCCCATTTTCCTGTAGGGTAAGATACCCAGTTGAATGTGTATGTTATTCCCTCCTTAAGTCACATCTGTTGAGAGCAAGATTCATTCACTCCCTTTCACCTGCCCCCTTTTCCCTTCCAATGGAACTTTTTTCTTGCCACTTTTATGTGAGATAATTTACCCCATTCAATCTCTCCCTTTCTCCTTCTCCCAATATATTCATCTCTCACCCCTTAATTGTTTTTATTTATTTGATTTTAGATATCATCCCGTCATGTTCAACTCATCCTGTGTCCTCTGCCCATATATGTATGTATGTATGTATATAGGTATGTATGTATCTATGTATATTCCCTTCAACTAACCTAATACTTAGAAAATTTCATGAGTTACCAATATCATCTTTCCATGTAGGAATGTAACCAAAGCAGTTCAACTTTAGGAAGTCCCTTATGATTTCTCTTTCCAGATTACTTTTTCATGCTTCTCTTGATTCTTGTATTTGAAAGTCAAATTTTCTCTTCAGCTCTGATCTTTTCTTTTTCAAGAATGCTTTGAAGTCCTCTACTATATTGAAAATCCATATTTTGTCCTGCAGTATTCTACTCAATTTTGTTGGGTAGGTGATTCTTGGTTTTGATCCTAGGTTCTTTGACCTCCAGAATGTCATATATCAAGCCCTTTGATCCCTTAATGTAGAAGCTGCTAGATCTTGTGTTATCCTGATTGTGTTTCCACAATACTCAAATTATTTCTTTCTGACTGCTTGCAATATTTTCTCCTTGACCTTGGAACTCTGGAATTTGGCTATAATATTCCCAGGAGTTTTCTTCTTGGGATCTTTTTTAAAGAGGCAAGCTGGGGGGGGTGGAGGCAAGATGACAGCTGGAAAGCTAGCGTGACTAGCGTGAGCTCCCTGCCAAGTCCCTCAAAAAACCTATATAAAATGGCTTTGAACCAATTCTAGAACTGTAGAACCCACAGCATAGCAGAGGGAAGCAGGGCTCTAGCACAGGACAGCCTTAATAGTCTCTGGGTAGGGTCTATCCTGCACGGAGCTGGGAGCAGAGGGGAGCGGAGCTGAGCAGAGCAGAGACTAGAGCGGGCGGTGCAGACCAACAAGACCATGAGCTGGGCAGAGCGTGCCCTAGAGCCCTGAATCAGTACGTTGTAGCAGTTACCAGACTTCTCAACCCACAAACACCAAAGACAACAGAGTAGGTTAGTGGGAAAAGCTGCTGGGGACAAGGAGTTTGCAGTTTGGCTGGTTGGGCCATGACCCTTGGGGCAGTGGAGGTGGGGCAGCTACAGAACTACAGTTGCAGTTGCTTCTGGCCCCAGGCCCACCTGGTGGGAGGAATTAAGTGGTGGATCAGAGCAGGAGTGAAGAGCCTGCTGAAGATCTAAGTCCAGTCCTGGTTGGGGGTTTTTGGGGAAGGGGGAGTGCTGGTGAGGCAGAGCTGGCGCATACCCCCAAGCATGGAACACAGAACTCTGTAGTCTACAAGCAGTCATACCCCACTGAAAAACTCAAGGGTCAAGTAAGTTGGCTGTCAACATGGCCAGGCAGTGAAAACGCACCCAGATTCAGTCTCAGACTTTGGAATCCTTCTTTGGTGACAAAGAAGACCAAAACATACAGCCAGAAGAAGACAACAAAGTCAAAGAGCCTACAACAAAAGCCTCCAAGAAAAACA
>CM053622.1:299710017-299746422 GCA_028646595.1 Phalanger gymnotis
ATCTTGCCCTACAAGAAAGGAAGGGAAAGGGGGATGGGAGGGGAATGGGGTGACGGAGGGGAGGGCAGACTGGGGAACAGGGCAACCAGAGTGTACGCCATCTTGGAGTGGGGGGGGGAGGAAATGGGGAGAAAATTGGTAATTCAAACGCCTGTGAAAATCAATGCTGAAAACCAAACATGTCAAAAATAAATTAAAAGAAAATGACCTAGAGAAGGAAATGGCAAACCACACCGATATCTTTGCTAAGAAAACTCCAAATGGAGTCATAAAGAATCAGACACGAATGAAATGACTGAATGACCACAAAATTCTCTTTCCATCATTGCTTCTTTTGTTTTGTTATTACTATATAAAAATGCTGTTGATTTGGTAAAAAAAAAATATTAAGCTCTATCTCAATTCCTCATTCCCTTCCTTCTTTTATTCTACTCTTTATGGTGCTCTTTCAATATTCTATTCGATCTTTAGCAAATTTCCCTTAATTATGTGATGTTTTTCTTTTCTCTCCAATGCTGGTATCTATTTCCCTAATGCCCCATTTTACCTATGGTATCAAATATAAAATTCTATTTGCCATTAAAAGACCTTCATAACCTAGACCACCCCATCCCCCAAATTCCTAGTCTTCTTATACCTTACACTCCTCCTTCCTGTACTCCAAAATTCAACGATGTTGGCCTCCTTGCTGTTCTGCAAACAAGATGCTCCATTTCCAGACTCAATTTTCACTGACAATGCCCCATGCATGGAATGCTCTCCCTCCTCAAATCTCCCTTCTCGCTTCCCTAGCTCTTTAAAATTCACATCTAAAATCCTACCTTCTACAGGAAGCCTTTTCCAGTCCTTTTTCTTTCTAGTGCCATCTGTTACATAGTTTTTAATTGTTTATATATTGAAGTGTTTGCCCCTCAGGGGCAGGGACTGTCTTTTGCCTTTTTTTGTATCCTTAGCATTTAGCACAGATCCTGATAAATCGTAAGTTCTTAAGAAATGTTTACTGATTGATTGACTGTTGCTCCAATTCTATATTTTTCCTGATGCTGGACACAATCACTGAATGACTCCCATGTTTGGAATTCTGTCCCACCACATCTATACCTCCTGGTTTCTCTGTTTTTTGCTTATTTGTTTTGTTTTGTTTTAAGTCTCAGTTAAATGCTACTTTGTAAGTTTCTCCAGATGCCCTTAACTCCATTTCATTACCTCCCTTGGTTATTTTCAATATACCCTGTCTATGGCTCGTTTTCATATAGTTGTTTTCATGTGCTGTCCCCCATTAAACTGAGCTTCTTGAGAGCAGGGACTGTCTTTTTGCCTTTCTTTGTATCCCTAGTCCTTAGTACAGTACCTGATGCATAGTAACACCTTAATAAGTGGTTGCTGCCCTGCCTTGGACTGATACACTGAGCCAGGAGGAGGAGCTGGTATACTCCTTCGTACTTCCAGTCTTTTCCTCTATCATCACTACTTAAGCAATTTCATTTGAAGTCCATTCCCTCCATCTTTATCACTCAGTCCAAAGCCTTCCTATGATAATCTATTGACATCCAGCCCACTCAATTCCATTCTGCCTGGTGACTTCAAAATCCATATTGATGTACTCTCAAATATTTTCTCCATCATGTCTCATGACAAGTCCCAAGAGCTTCACTGTTCCTCAGCACACAAAGGAACACACATACTTTGGAATCTATACTACCTATGCTTGGTATCTTCATCATTTATTTTTCAGAAATTCCTGTCCCTGATAATACTCTCCTGTCTTCCCATCTCTCCTTCTGCTTTCCACCTTCTAGGTAGGGAGGAGTTAAGTATTTATTTAACATCTAATGTGTTCTAGGCACTTTGATAAACATTTTAAAAATACTATTTCATTTTATCATCATAACAACTCCATAATGTGGGTATCGTTATTATCTCCATCTTACAGTTAAGGAACTGAGTCCAATAGTGGTGAAGTGACTTGCCCAGAGTCACACGGCTAGTAAGTGTCTGAGGCCATATTTGAACTCAAGTCTTTCTAATACCATATCGAGCACTTTAACCACTGTGCTTGGCTGCTTCTAAAGCTTCTTTCATTATCATCACAACCTTTTATTCTGCCACTGTGGTAATGAGCTTTGAATGTTGCCTGTGAAAATCATGCAACCAGGCTGCTTGAGCCCACTGGAAATCTATGTTACTCTAACTCAACTAAATCCTCACTCCAGCATGGCAAAATTTATATTCTTTCTGAATGACTTTCTCTAGTGACTTTCAGAGGTGGTTTAAAACTTAATCTTCTCTCCTAAAATTCTTGAAAATTTTCTACCCCACTCACCTCTCAGCATTTTTCCTTTCCTTCCAGATCTTGGGTGCAGGATAACAAAACATTTTAAAACTATATAATTACAGAAAGTATTAATGGGCAACTATTGTGTTCTTTTTCTTTGTTCATTTGTTTTTTTTGTTTGTTTGTTTGTTTTGGTGGAGAGAGGAAGGCAGCGCAATTGGGGTTAAGTGACTTGCCCAAGGTCACACAGCTAATAAGTATGTCAAGTGTCTGAGGTCGGATTTGAACTCAGGTCCTTCTGACTCCAGGGCCGGTGCTCTACTCACTGTGCCACCTAGCTGCCTCCCCCCACTGTGTTCTTTAATAGATCATTATAAATTTCTTTGTTATAACTTCCTTAACTAAGCAATCTTAGGAAATTTCAAGTAAGTATTTATTATGTGTCTATTGCGTTTGGTTGCAGTATTAAACAGGTGTTGGGAATGAGTATGTGCTAGAAGTAAAGTTCTACCCTTAAGGAGCATATATGGCCTTTGAGGGAGTGATAATGACCAGATGTTATTGATAGTTATTATCCTGTTCAAAAAGTAGACCTGTGTCTCACATAGCCTGACAGTTTGCAAATTTATCACTGGGGGTAGGATGGAGAGGGAGAATCAGGTGAATAAGTACAATGCCACTTGTGGTTATTAAATAATCATCAACCATCAGTCCATCTGCTCTTCCTCTTTTAAAAGAATCATGCCATCTGATCAAATGAGATAATATTTGCAAAGTGCTTAGCCCGGTATCTACCCATAACAGTTACTTAATTAATGCTTATTCTTCCTCCTCCCTCCTTTAATTCCCAGATTTCTTTCTGCATCTACTCAATAAAAAGTAAATATAAACCCCCACCCACTGATTAAAAAATGCTTTTTCTTTTGAACTTACTACAGTCTATCTAGTCAGTGAAAGATATTCAGATGATTTTGGCATGCCCCGTCAAGGAGGCATGCATTCTTGTTTATTATATGTAGCATTTACTTCATATAGAAACACTAGCAGACTAATAATACACAATAATACAGTCAATTAATAATAATACAATAAAATATCTATCAATTATCTCAGAGCTTGCAGCTTTCCTAAACCCCAAAAGATTTTTCCTAGATACAAGATGGACCTAGACTCCATATACCTAGAACATGAGAAGTTTGTGTTTATTTAGTTCCAACGTGGAATTGGTCAAAATACAAGGCAACAGACTCTTGTTAGTCTGCATAAGAGCTCTACATGTTTTATGAATTTAGAAAACAATCTCAAAGTGTGTTCATCCAGTAAGACTCTTCCAAGTACTGAAGAAGATGAAGGATTTGCAGGTGGTAGAGTATTTTTGAAAAGTAGAAGAGACCTGATTCCAAATCCCATCTCCAATATTTATTACTAGTGCGACTTTAAGCAAGTGACACTTGGACCTCTTTTGACCTCAGTTTCTTCATCTGTAAAATGGAAGGGCTGAACTAGATGCTCACTGAAGTCCCAATTAGACCTATTATATAGATCTATCATGCTAGGATCCTAGGAACTCAAATTTCAGTCTAAGAGAAAAGCATTATCAAAACAGCACAAAATACCACATCAGACAGGGTTAATTCTGAGCTGTTACCAGCTGTTACCAGCCTTGGGCATTTGTAGCATTCTTCTATTGCCCTGACAGAAAACCCACTCCACCATTATATTCTCAAAACACATCTATGTGTAGGTGGCCCATAGCTCACGCCAGTTCCCCATTAGTAGAAAAGTCCTTCATATGGCTCTGATGACAGCTGCTACAAGGATGAAGGAGGGTCTTCAGAAACTGGCCAAAGGCAAAGAGAAGGATTTGAAATAAACTATCCTGACCACATCCACAAGCTCCACATTAAATAGATGGGAGAATAAATCCTGCCTAGGATTTCATGACTGAACACTGCACAAGTGAAATATACCTTCTTTCATTTTTTATTACAAATGCAAAGGTGTTTAACTAAATGTGAAGATGCAAACTGAATTGAATGTCCAAAATGTTATAAATGAACATGGGATCTGCCATCCCAGGAGAAAGGGATGATCTATATTATTATTATCTTGAAGAGCAAAACGATTTGTTGAGCAGTGACAGTGTATTCAGCACTGTACAATGCATGGGGGATGCCAGTCTCGGTTCAGTGGGCTTACTGTCTAAATAAGACTGAAAGCAAGAGAGACCAAAAGAAGGTAGATAAATCATTATAGAGACAAAGGTGATCTAGTCTTTTTCTCTTTCTTGGCCCGACATATCTTCTGTCATAAAGGGCTTACCAGAAACTTTTTTTCCCCAAGTCTCCTATGGATAGATTGTTAAAAGTGGCAAAGGAGAGTGGAGAATTGAGAAAATAATGCAACTCACTGGGGACTTAAGTTTCCTGATAAGTTAGGATTAACAAGGCTTCAATAGAGAAGCAGCATCAAGTAGACAGATAGTTGGCCTTGAGATGAGGAAGATATGGATTCAAATATTATCTCTGACATAATGTTTGTGTTATTCTTGGTAAATCACTTAACCTTTCAGCCCAAAGTTAGAACTCCATGCTATGGATTGGGATTCTTTTGAATGTCTATCTATATCTACATCTATCTCTCTATCTACCTATCAATTAATTTATCTATCTATCTACTTATCTTTCTAGATCTAAATAGTCACTAATCACTAAGGATTTATTAAATGTTTTCTATGTGCCAGGCACTATGCTAAGTTTTAGAGATAAAAAGAGAGGCAAAAACATGATCGTTGCCCTTGGAGAGTTCAAAATCTAGTGGGGAAGACAACATATAAATAACCAGGTATTCGCACGACATACAAAGAGTGATTTTTCTGGAGCCAAATGAAAAAAGTCCAGTGTTAAGTTTCCAGTGCATTTACACCATTACAAACCAGCAAATGCTACAAATTAAGGCTTGTTTCATCATTTTGTTGATTGTCTAAACTGATGAAAAGAAGTCTAAGAAAAAGTCTAAGAAAATGATGGAAAAATGTTAATAATGCAGATTAAATTTTTTAATGTATCTTCTTTTAGGAGATCTAGTTGTTAAACATTTACCAGCACTGCATTCCCCCCCCCCCATAGGATAAGCGGAAGATAATTAAAAAAACAAGAACTAGCAACAGAGGTATCTCTGACAGACCTCCTACAAAAGGTAGACAGCTGGCTGAGGTGAGAAGGGAGAGCATTCCAAGCATGGGACACAGGCAAGACATAGAGTGGGTAGATGGAGAAAGATCTTAAAAGAATAGCAAATAGGCCAGTATAGCTGAATCTTAGAATGTCTGGAGGAGAGTAAAATATAGGTGTAAGTAGAATGGGAAGGTTGTGAAAAGGCTTCAAATTCCAGACTATAAAGTTTGGAGTTAAGGACATCTGGGTTCAGATCCTAGCTATAATACTCACAAACTCTATGACCATGGGCAATTCGCTTCATTTAACCTCAGGAAACTATGTAAGAATACAAATTATGCATGTATTGAGATGCACATTGGTAGATGGAGTCTCCATGCTGACAAAATCACAGACCCTTGACTTATGAAAACTTCATAAACTTTAATGAACAATACATACAAATGTTTGCAATTGTTATTGTCTAGTTGGTCACTGACTACTTACTTGTGACAGAAAATCCATTTGGTACATTGGTGTTATCAAGTAGACTTTTTAAGCAATGTGGGACTTGTTGATTTTTTTTTTCTTAAGTTAAAATTTTCTTTTATTGTGAACTTGACAATTGTCCCTTAAACACAGCTATTCACATAGACAAAGAACATAAAAAAGCTTGCATAAGAAACTGTGAACGTTTGATAATGTAATTTGTTTTTTAAAGAAGAGTTTATACAATTTAACTTGATAGTATCCAAATGGCTCTATTCATGTCATTTTATCTTGTTGTTTTATGCATTAAAATGTTTCATTGATTCCTTTTTCATATGTATCACTATCTACCTCCACTCCCAAACAGAAGTTTTCTATCACAACTAATGTCAGAATCAGGTACTTTCAGATGTAGAAGGGCCATCAGAGGTATCTTGCGATAGTAATGTCAGACTGAAATAAAAATGGGTCCACAAATCTGTATATAAAGAAACCAACCAGAGCATATTAACTTAGAAAACCACATACTAACATTGTCTATATTTTATTACATCTGTATTTTTTTAATATTTCTCAAACTTTAATCTGGTATAAAATTTACAAGTGTTTTGGGGCTGAATGAGGATTATGGGTAGTGTTTTTGACATCTCTGCTTTACAACATCATCAAGTCAATGAATGAAAGACAAATCATTTATTAAGCCCTTACTAGGTATCCAGATCTATAACAAGGCACTGGGACACAAATACAAAGCTGAAGGCAATCCTTACCCTGAAGGAGCTGGTATTCTAATGGGGTTAGAGATAAAAGAAGAACTCACACATAGGAGAATGGGGGCCAAGAGGAAAACCTTGGACAGAAATATTCACCAGGGATCATGAAGTCATCTACAGAGGAACAGATCGATAAGTCCCACCAAGGAAGAGTGATATATTTAATTCCATCATTGTCTATGGTTTTGGAAGTAGAAAGGGGAGTGAAGAAAATAATATAAACGTGAAAGATAGGGCACGACTAGACTTGAAATAGTGGTCTTAGATAGGCAATCATCAACCAAGAGAGCAAAGTCTCAGGGCATGGTATCTGGTGTCACTAGAAAGGATGCTGTGAAAGAGGTGGCAGAGAGGAATAGGTGGCCTTCAGGTCATCTAGTGTCAGCTTGAAATACTCTTATAACAAAGAACTGAAAGGCCAATTAGTCAATAAACATCTATTAAACGTCTACTATGTGCTAGCAATATGCTAAGCTAGAGATGTAAATACAAATTTGTTTAGTTACTTTTTTACAAAATCCCCTGCCATCAAAGAGCTAACAATGCAATGGGGCAGCACAAAACAGAAAAGGAAGTCAAGAAGGGAAGGAGGAGGCTGATTAGGGGTGGGGGGAAGGTACCTGGTTTGAGGATATGATGAAGTCCAAACTGCTATAACTAAGAAACAAGGAGGAGACTGTGCTGAGCCCATTTCTTAAATTGAAGTTCTGGAGTCCAAGGCCCTACCCTCTAATTTTAGGATCCAATCAGAGGCGCAGAGGAAACAAATGAAATGTGAGTACCAGTAAGATTCAATCTTGCAGGATAATATTTCACAGTGATGAGTTTCCTAGGGAAACAGGCATAATGGTGAGGTCCAAAGAAGTTCAAAAGCAGCGTAACTGGTGGCAAATGGAGAGAAGACTGTATTGAGCAATGTGTTATGGTGAAAGAACACTGTATCTGGAATCAGACTTTGGGGCAAATCCTAGTTCTACTGCTTGTACCCATATGCTCTTAAATAAGCCACCTCATTTCTTTGCACATCAGTTTCCATCATCCTCATATTAAATAAAAATAATTTCAACTAGAATACCTCTGAAATTACTTCCAGTTCTGAATCTATGATCCTATGATCTCACAAACACAGAATTAAAAGGAAGAAAGGAATCCCATAAAGCAGCTATTTCTTAGGTTCCTTACTGAGAATTGTTTGCTTCAATATCCCCCCAAACGGGTTGTCCACCCTTTGCTAGAAGAGCTGCAAAGTCATGGATTATCTCTCTAGAAAGATCATTCTACAGTTGAACTTCAAATCACTAATATCAATCTTCATTCTGTTTTTCTGTGTTCCTGCCCAAATGGAAGTTAAGATGCTGCTGACCTTGTGATCTATATGCTCACTTTCACACAGATATTAATAGAAGGCATTCCTACATGATATTTTCCTCCTCCATTATTACTCTTCCCATACCTTCTCCCTTCTCTCTACACGTATCCTGTGCATGGCTTGTACTCTGCCCAGGGCAAAAAGGAAAGAATGAAGGTAAACTTCAGGGGAAAACATGAGCTACATATGCTATTCATTCCACAGTAGTTATTGACAACCTACACAGGCAATTCACTGTGCTAGATGGTATAAAAGTTGTGAAGAAATCAAGTCATGATTTCTGCTTTCAGTGACCGTCTAATAGATCTAAGACTCATGAGCAAGTACAAGATAAGAAAATATGTTGTATTAAATGAATGGCAAACTTACCAAGTAACATCATATTCCAGAAGAGGAGAACTAATTATAGACTTAGAGAGATCAGGGAAAACGTCAGGAGGTGAGATCTGAGCTGAGTTTTGAAAAATGATGACAACAACTCATTTCTAGAACCATTTAAGGTTGACAAAACACTTTCCTCAAAGCACCTCTGTAAGATAAAGTAGTCTAAGTCTCACTCGATACAAAGATCACAATCCATCCATGATTTACCAATAAGTGTGACTCATACATGTTATACCATAACTTTGGGTTCCACCCAAAGAACTAGAGACCTTCCTCACTATCTTTTGACATCACAAGAGTATCAATAGAGTACATGAATTAGCCAACGATTATCATTCACTCTTACCATATGACCAGTTCATCTTCTTTTTTAATTGTATATTTGTTTGATCACACTTTATATTCTACCTTTTCCTGCATGTTTACAAAGTAGAACCATTTTCTCACATGTACTATTCTATTTTCCACTGCTCGTACTTATTTTCAAGTTTGCAGATATTATAATGTTAAATATCTCGAAGTCATATGTTATTATCATCCCCATTTTACAAATGAGTTGAATGAGGTTCAGAGAGGCTTGTAACTAGTAAGTGTGGGAAGTAGGATACAAACCAAGATATCAAACTCCTAATTTTTTTCACACACAAAGCTTCAAAAACCTCTGGTTGAGGTAAAATGCCTCCAAAATTTCCATGTCTTTGAGAATTTATACTAATTAAGTAAAGGTATTTATGAAGTGCTTACTATGCACAAAGCACTGTACTAATATTTGGGGATACAAATAGAAAAGTAAATCAATCCCTGCTCTCAAAAAGCTTGTATTCGATTGGGGAGAAAAAGCATAATGTTTCAGCTGCAAATCAAGAGGAAAGCTCCAAAGGAGTTGGAAAGATTCAATCTTTAGGATGTAGTGATAAAGCAAATAGTAATATCTCTTCTTTAACATTATTTTGTCTGATAAGAAACATAATTTTCTGACGTTGAACCATTTCATAATGGCAAGTATTTGGTGGGAATTTTCTGAGTCAGTAGCTGTTCTTGAGGAAGTATTTTCCAGGTTGTAACTATAAAGGGATTGCCTCCTGAAATGATGGTGGGGAGAAGAGTGGTCTGGAAATACAACCAGTGGTCTGAGCACCACCAGTCTTGGGCTTCCTTGAATATTGGTGGTAGCTCGTTATTAATAGTGAGAAAGGGGGACTTCTTCATGATGATTGTTCCCTTCAACAGCAATTGTGGAAAATCCTACAGAGCATGAGTTCTTAATCTTTTCTTTTTTTTTCCTTTCTTTGTGCCATAGACCTATTTGGCAGTCTGGAGAGGCCTATGGATTCCTTTTCTGAGTAATGTTTTTAAATGTATAAAATGCATGGGAATCAAAGAAAACCAAAGATTAGTAAAAAAATAAAGATATATATTTTCCCACCCAATTTCATGAACCCTATGAAATATACTCACTGACCCCTTGATAGTCTATGGACCCTAAGTTAAGAGCCTCAGCAATAGAATATTGTTAATAAGGTTCAACTACAAAGGGCTGATGTTAGGACTCCTTCCAGGTTGAAAGTTGCAAACGATGGAATCAGAAAGGTCTTCCAGATGATCTCTTGAACATCTTATCTTTTTTCTACTTTTCTTTTTCTGGTTGCACTTTTAATTCCCTATTCTGTGTCATCACAGAGAATAAGCTGCCCCTCTTACTCTGGGTCGTTAAAAAGGAAACAGAACTTGCTGGCTATTTCAGGGAAATGAAAATCAGCACTGAAGATGGGGCAAATTTTCAAAGTCTCCTTTGGTCATAGTGAGAGAAGGCCTCTGAAAGCCAAAAAGGCAGTTTGGGCAATAAGCCTTTTAACAAAGCTAGCAAGACAATGACTACCGTCACTGGGAAACAGCAAGCTTTGATGATTAGGATTAATTCCAATGGCATAGCCCTGTGAACAGGTAAAGGGCCCAAAGACCTTGAATGTTGAAAAGAACTATAGATCTTCAAAGTCAGACATATAAACAGAGGGGAAAAAAGGAAAAAGAAAAAAAGCTGCCATGGATTAGAGATCAGAGTAATGCAGATGTTTTATTTGGAATTCCACCCTCTCCTAAAAATTAGGCTTATTTGGAACCATTCTGAATTGGGGCACAAGGAGGAACACAGTTGATCTAAATTGAGAAACCATTGCCGATCTATTTAAAAATAGCCAATATTTATATAGTGCTTTACAGTTTGCAGAGGGCTTTACACATACAATGGAAAGACAGCTGCAGCTCCAAAAAGCTCTGAGAGATGTAGCAAGGGTGGGGTGTAGGGACAATGGAAAGATGGAGTTTAAGGACTGGCATGAGGCAGGCAACATGAAAGAAAAAAAGCCAATCAAATTCCCTGGGGTTCCTTTGGGAGAGCAGCGCTGTGAAGTGCTTGCAAGGGCCCTGTGCCATTTTTAAAATTTAAATGTAGGAGAATAATTGTCTGGATGCTTTATCTGAATGAGGAAGGTCAGTTATACAAGAAGATAGGGCTTGCTTGCCTGTGTCACTCCAGTTCTCTTTGCTTCATGTTCATCTTGTTAGTCTTCCTAAGGTGAGGGGGTATGGCAGGAGGGGGCGGAGAGAGAAAGTCAATGTGGACTCCAGAAACCACATCAAGAGAAGTTTCCTATCCAACTCAGCTCTGCTATTCCAAGAGGCAGAGGAGTCAGTTGAGGGTTGGGGACTGGGGAGGGGGGCATAGTAGAATGGGGAACTCTGAACATACACCAGGACGCCTAGGTTCAAGAAGCCTCTCCTTGTGCTACTTGTTCATTTTGTGACCTCAGACATTTCTCTGAGACTCAGGCTCTTCATTTTGTAAATGAAGCTATTAATATAAGCGCTATACACCTCATAAGGCTGTTGAGGGGAAAACACTTTTTAACTGTAAAGCACCATATAAATGTGAGTGATTCTAAGTATTATTTTTATTAAGGTATTTAGTGAAAGGCCTTGTAATTCAATTCCTATGCTAAACATTGGAAATGGCATATAGGATGAGAGCAGAGAGAATTTCTCCTTCAACTAGGAAGGGAAAAGTTATACACAGAAACTTACAAGTAGCTGTAGATCTATCCCTACAAGAATATGCAAGGACACACACACACACACACACACACACACACACACACACGCGCGCGCGCGCACACACGCACACACGCTAAGTTACATAATATAGAGAGAAACTACAACACAGAAGAACAGTAACACTAGTGGTTGAGATGTGGAGAAATACAAAGGATTAAAAAGCCCAAGAAAAAGGAACCAGAAATCAAACCCATGGACTCTGATGTCTACAGTAAATGCACAAATTATAGGTAACAGGAAAGTAAAGCTAGAAATCCTAGTGCAAGGAGGTAAATTTGACCTTATAGTTACAACTGAGATGGAGGTGGGGGAGCAAGGGGGGAAAGAATGGGTGAAGATGATGGCTCTGAGTGAAATAAGACACTGGACATATATTTCATTCAAAAATAGAAGGGTTCATAGGCAGAGAGTGGGAGAATAGCAGTGTATATTCAGAAAAGCTATGCTTCCATGAGAAAAATCTATGAATAAGAGCAAGGAAGTAAAGTGTGGAATGTTTGAGTGAAGATAATTGGAGTAAAAAAGAAAACACACATACACACAAAACAAAACAAAAAACCTCTTATCATAACTGGACTAAACTACAGAGCACCCTCCTGGACAAAAAGAAAGAATAATTGAGGAGTTTGGAAAACAAATCACAAATCTAGCATAGACACATAATAAAGTAGTGAGGTTATTGTGGTGGTGGTGATGATGGTGATGGTGGTGGCGGTGGTGGTGGTGGTGGTTATTTTTTGTTTTTATTTTAGTATGCTTGTGTATGAAAGGATCAGGTGAAGATATGAATTGTCTAGATATCAGAGGTGACTCTCAGCCAAATGCAGCACAGCGAATAATTTCTTGACTTATCTTTATGATTTTTTCCCCTTGACTTGATTTTCAACAAATGAAGCAAAGTCTTTACTGATATGGAATGATGGAAACCTTGTGGGGAATTGACCACATAATGTTCAAATTCACGAAGCAGGAGAGACAAAGAGGAGATTTATTATTCAACTTATAGTTTTTAAAAGATGTTTACAAAAGATGCAAGAACTTTTTGATAAAATAGACATGCAAAAGTATGACACGTTCATGTTTCATGTGACAGGAGTCCTGAAGTTCAGAAGTCACTGAATCTGGAGAGGAATCCAAGAACAGAGATTTTGTGTAGTTAGTTGGCTTGCTTGTTTTGTTTTGTTGTATTGAAAAGTATATAAAAAAGATTTGATTGCTATACATAAGGAATCAGGTAATGATAGCTGATCCTGAATTGAAGGCAGAACTACTTAATGTTGGTTTTGTTTCTCCTTCTTCTGCAAAGGAAAGTGATCCTTGGGCTTGAAAGGACAAAACCAAAATGGGTAATAGGGAAACTGAAAACCAAAAGGACAGGAATTATCGGAGGACATCTAGATATCCTGATAAGTTCATGTCACCAGACCAAGAAAAAATATTTTTCAGGATATTAAAAGAATCAGCAAATGTGAACAGACAGTAAGCCACCGTCTATTATTAATGAAAGGTTATATGGGAGAATGGGAGCAAATGGAGAGTCTAGAACATTGTACTGAATCAAATAAGATGAAATTCAATAGAGATAAATATAAAGTTACCCTTCAGTTCAAAAAGTGAAGTTCATAAAGGAAAACGACAGGAAAGCGTGGCTAGATATTTTCTCTTCCATATGTCAATCCTATCAATACTTGAAGGAATTATGTCAATTAATTAAACAAATCAACAGGCATTTATTTAACATCTACTATTTGCCAGGCACTATGCTAAGTAGTGGAATTATGTACCAAATATTTTCCCTTTTCCATTATAAACATCCCCAGTACTTTCGTCATATCCTGATTGAGCTTTGATCTCAAGGTCCTGAACATCGTGGTGGTCCTCCACTGGATATTTGCCAATGCATCAATCAATGCCTGCTCTAAGAAGAGATAACATGTGTAAAATGTAAAAAAGAGATACTATGTGTAAAATGTTTTGCTAATATTAAAGTACTATATATATGCTACTATAAGTATTATTAATTTTATTATCATCATTAAGCTTGGCAGCAAAAGTTAAATACTGAAGCGGTTGGTAGCACACTGCATAGAGCCCTTGGCCTAGAGTCAGGAGGACCTGCTTTATTTGGGGTCATGGCTCACATTAAAGCAAATACCTGGATTGGTGAATTTCTAGATAATTAATACTCAAGAAAATTATGGAATTGAACTTTTTCATTATGCAGTACATCAAACATGCAAAACAAAAACAAAAGCAAAACAAAAGATATATACTCAGACAGTCAGGTGACAAATAATTTTTAAGGAATCACCATGTGCCAGGCATTGTGCTAAGAAATGAGCAAATAAAATGGAAAAAATATAGTGCCTTCCCTCAAAGAGCTTGCATTCTAGCTGGGGAAACAACATGCAAATATACATGCATACATACATATATGCACTATATATATATATATATATATACAGATAGGTGCAGATAGATAAATAGATAGATGTATGTAGATATACATGATATATGCATTACAGATAGATGATATCGGATGTAGTATTTAAACCCAGGTCTTCTGACTCTGATAGCCAAAAATACTATGAAAAATAGTTTTGTGCTATTACATTTTCCCTTGTAATTCTCTAAGACATCTTATTGATGATAAGAGGAATGCCACTTCGGCTCTAACGAAAGGTAGTACAAGTAATCAATGCATAGCAGCCTTCCTTGGGAATAATGAGTGATCATTTGGTCAAGATGAGGTTGCAGATCTACCCTGAAAAGGTTGAGAAAGTATGGAAAATTGCAGGACTCTACCTGGAAACTATATTAAAGTTATCTTTTGTAAGTAGTCCTTTACATGATTTGATATGTAGAGCAGGTGAAGAGCCCCTCCCCAATTAAAATAGGATTAAAAACCCCTACATATGTGCTGATTCTGACTTTAAAAAAAATCTAATCTTCACTTCTTTGGCTTTGATTCCTATTGAAATTAAAATCCTTCTAGAAGTAATAATACTATTTTTACATCAGTAATGTATTCTTATTTTGGCATTTATTACACTCTTTGTGAGAGAGTGGGTGCAATGCTCACTAGGAACACTCACCCAGTAATTTATTCTTTAATGACAATGAATTTCAGATCTTTTTTTTCTAGGATAGGTTTTGTTGTCCAAGAGCGGAACATGAAGACATTGAGTTCTGGAGGGAAGGGGGAGGAAGCACATGGCTCAGTGGAAGTCATGCTAAGGAACAAGAAAGTTAGGGCTCAGGAAAGCAACTGTTCAAGACAAATCTCGCAGTTTTTCAAAAGTCCTTGAGGAATGGTTTGTGAAGGGAGAGGAAAAGAGGTATCAAGACCATGATGCATCCAAAAAACAATTTCTCTTACTGATCCCAGAAAGGATATCTGAATTCTTGGGAAGAAATAGAAAATATTCTACTAATGCTATAATCAACAGGAAAACAATATTTTAAAAATTACTTGTTGGTATTAATTAGTTCTTTTTGTTGGCTTCTCCAGTATTAAACCTATTTTTTTAAGGTAGGGGGTGGGAGAGATTTTCCAAATGAAAAAGAACAGTGATATCATATTTATGGACAAGACCAGATCACTTGTCTCTAAAAGATGCATTATTCACCATAGTGCTTCCTTTCTGCATGAAATGTGGAAAGAAAGTGAACTTTCCCTTCAGCTCTTCTCTGAAGAGGCCAGACAAGCAATTATCTCTAGAGCAGCAGCTTCACAACACCTTTTCTCTCTGATGCCCAACCTATGAGGTCCTCCACTTTATTCTACAACACAAGCAATCCAAGCTTAACTTTTATTGGCCTAAAAGATCTGCCTTGAGGCTAGAAGAGAAAGAATTCACCTTGAAAAGAAGGCAGAGCATGTAGGGAAGGTGACAGTGGCCAAGGGAATGTATTGTCGGTTTTAGTTGAGAGAGAGCTTTGAAAGTGAACATATTCTTTGTTTTCCTAGTTTACTTAAGGTTAGTCACTTGGACAGAATCCAATAGGGAGAAATCTCATCAATGTAAATTCATAAATTTGGGTTAAAAAAATCAGTATCTTAAGTTCAAAATATAGGAGACATTCTTAGCAGCTCAAATGAAGTTGCTTGTTGACTCTTCTAATAGAGGAGACGTAATTTTAAATATATAAACACATGTATAAACACATACAAAACAGATCCTTAACCTGAGTCTTGAAGGAAACAAGGGGTTCCAAGAGGCAAATTTTGGGACACCAAATTTTTGGAAGGATTTTCTGAAATTGGAATATGTGTAGAAGAGGGCAAGTGTTGTGGTGAGATTGCTTAAATATATGCCATAAGAAGATCGGTATGAAATGCAGATACTTAGCCTAGAGAAGAAAAGATTCAAGGGAAACATGCTAGATGTCCCCAAAGATGTACAGGGCTGTTATTTGGAAGAACCATTATATTGTTATCTTGAATTGTAAATCGATCCCCAATGGCATGCTGTAAAATGGAAAAGAGAGCCTAATTGTCTCCTCATGGAACACCCCAATAACCTTTCTGCCTCTGATCAAGAAGACTAAAAGTTATTCATCTCCCATTCCAAGCTAATAAGAACACAATTGGAAATATGTGGAAAATATGAAATTAGATAAACAATCTGACTAGGACATTAGTATATTTAAATTAGGGGCAAAGATAAGAGGTTGGTTTCTGGGGGATCCTAAAGTAAGACTACAAAAGCTCAAAAAGTTCTTACCAAGAGCTGAGGCTACAATTAAAAATCCAAATGCTCGATTCCTTAAGCTAGTCAGAGATTAGCCAAAGGGAGCTGAGCAAGGCAGGGCTAGCTGAGCTCCAGGGACAAGCACTGAGGCTTAAGCTCAGCATGCTCAAGCCTTCTATTGGCAAGAGATGCTGTACTTAACATAGAGGGGTAATCCAAGATAGTGAGAATGAAAGTTGCAGTGAAACTAAGGCTGTAAGAATGATCTATTAACCATTAAAGGAAGAAGCAACTGTGTTTTGATAGGGAGGTGTTTTATTGTGAGTTTTTCCACATTTCTGTTCATCTGACTTTCCCCTACTCTAATATCCTAGAATTGACCTGAGAACCTAGGAAATGACACTGTAACTAAGTGAAACATGGGTGCAGGTGGCTTGATGAAGTACTGCCGTTTAATTCTTATTGCATCAATGGCAACTGTAAATAAGAGCCCAGTGTAATGTGCTGAGATAGTCTATTGATCTGTTTAGTCAATATAGTATGAAAATTCCTAACAAAACATGAAATTACAATATTGGTAGAAAAGATATAATTTTCAGCTTTTAATACCCAAAGGGGAAGCAAAGAAAAATGAAAGAATTTGCTTGGATTTTTTTAGAGAGTGTTTCATTTTATTGTATTTTTGTGGGGGAGGGGGGTGTCAGTTGTATATAGCTAAGAATTAATAGACTAAATATAATAATGATAATTCATATTTATAGAGTGCATTAAGCTTTTACAAATCTCATTCTTCACAGCTGTGTAAGGTAGAGAGTGAAAGTACTGTATCTCCATTTTAACTATGCAGAGAAAAGGAGGCTTAAAAAAGGTGAAATAGATTGTCCAAAGTTACACAACCAGTATCAAAGCTAGGACTGAGATCCAAGTCCAGCACTACTTCAGCTGTTGCAGAAATGTAACAGAAATTTAACATGTCGCAGACTACCAGTGAAGGTATCATGATAAATATGTTATCCAGAATTCAACTAGCAATACTTTTAATTATCCAGATGAGAGTCAAGAACTAGTTCTAAGCACAAACAAAAGGACTCAAAGTCATTCAATTAATGTAGCCAATTCCATTCACTAAAGGTTATGTACTCTATTCATAAGGGTCTGACCCTATTAGTATTATTTTATGAGGGTCCCAGACATCTCTAATATCTGTCTTTCAGTGTATGTATGTGTGTGTATGTATGTAAAATTCTTCTGCATGATTGTGGATCTAATTTAGGAAGCTCTTTAGTGTTTCAGAGCTTGGTAAAATCACCACAATATCATCTATGAACAGGAGCATCTGGAGAACCTCACCATATATAAAGAATCTCTCTTCCATATGGACTCCTGGATGGATTTTCTCTGTGATAATGGCAAGTGCCTTGGGTGAGCATATGTCTCTCTGATTTATGCTTTACTTTATATTAATAATCAGAGAGTCATTGAGCTAAGCTATTTCAGTTATTATTTCTCTCAAGAAATTTTATATGATTTTGAAATATGCATTGGAGACACGTTGTAAGAGGGTTTGAAAGTGGCATTTTGCTTTACAAAATAAAAAGCTTTTTTTAAAATAATCAAACAATAATTATGGTGGCATATGTGCTCTCTACAACTTTTAGTCAATTGTGTGGATTTGGTCAGCTGTAGAATATTGTTTGGGAAAAGAAAAGTCTCGTTAACCTGTTCTCATATGTTTAGGAAGGAAGCTTTCAATGGTTGTATATAGCTTATTCTCAAAAGTAATTAAACAAATAAATATAATGATGTGAAATAGCATATATATGTATATGTGTATACATATGTACCATACTTCCCCGTGTATAAGATGCACCGTTTTTTGGAAAATTTGGGGTCTAAAAACCGGGTGCGTCTTATACAGTGGTTGTAGATTTTTTAACTTTCATTTCCTGCTTTTTCATGCTCGTTGTCTTTGCGCTCATTGTTTTGCATTTCTTACCCGTATATTAGGTTACCTTTTGCCACATTCTGCCCAGAAATGGCTCAGAAAAGATTTTCATACAGTGCTGAATTCTAGTTATAAGTGATCCAGTTTGCAAAAGTAAATGGAAATCATGCTGCTGAATGTAAGTTTAGTCTCCCTCCAACCGAGAAAACAATCTGAGACTGGCTACGGGAAGAAGAAACCCTACTGAAAATGCCATGGCAGAAGAAGGCCATGAGAGGCAAGTCAGAAAAATGGCATGATTTAGAGAGGGAATTGAAGATGTGGATTGAAGAGCAAAGGGCAATTGGAATTCCTATGTCCACAAAGATTGTTCAGCATGAGGCAAGAAGAATTGCTGATGAAAAAGAAGTTACTGATTTCAAAGGAGGACACAATTGGTGCTTCAGGTTCATGAAATAGAATGGACTAAGAGTGTGTACACGCACCAGACTCGGCAAAAAGATGCCTGAAAGCTATGAGGAGATGAATAAAACTTGAGTTCAATAACTTTATGTAGTATGTTTTTTCAAATTTCGGACCCCAAAATTAAGGTGTGTCTTATACATGGGGAAATATAGTATATGTAATCTGTACCTATATATGCAGATATTTTCATGAAATATCTACAAAAACATAATATTTATCTCTTAGGCCTATTATAATGACCCTAAGTATATAAGAATTCTTTTCTTTTAAAGAAAATATTTTTACTAAATAGTGCTGACAGGAAGTGAGCTTTTGGCTTGGATCATTTTAGTCATGTTGACTTTCCTTTTGCTAATATTGTTTTCATGTAATTTTATTATATTTAAGCTTATTTCAATAACTTTTAGCCTTGTGCTTCTGTTTTTTCTTTTGATCTGGTCGAATTGTTTTCCTCTGTATCTGAAGAGATAATTCATATAGAAACACAGAGAGACATTCAGACAAACAGACAAATTAGCATTATCTGATGATACCGCTATGGGGGGAAAAATATGCTACTCTTCTTGTCTGACATGTCTCATTTTCAATGAAGACAGAAGTCATTTTACAGGATGATTCTATCCATACTTTGAGTCACCTTTCTTCCATAGGCCTTTCCTTTAAAACTTCTGGAGAAAAAGGGAGACAGGACTATCCAAGGTGAACAAAACTACATGGAAAAATGTGGTCATCATGACTAGTGTCTACAGAAACCATCATACGGTACTATGTAAGTGGCACAATTGGGAAGTAGGCAGTTTACCTCAGAAATGCTTTTGAGTTAAGATCAGAAGTCTTTTTCCAAGTGGGTAACTTCACTTAGAATCAATGAAGCATGTAGTTGCTAGAATTCCTGTAGCTGGGGAGATTTGAAGTTAGTGATAAACTCCTCCTCACTTTTCTTTAATCTGAGACAGAGCAAATAGAGTATTTCTCCCCATTGTTTGCCTTGACAATTCAGTGTTCATGGATTTGGATAATTTCCAAGATAGATAAATATGAGAGAGGAGGAAAAATTCGATGAAGTGAGATTATGTATTTGTTTTGCATTTATTTCTGATTTATTATTTATTTATATATCATATTATATATTATGTTATATTTATTATGTTGTATATATTATATATTATATTATATATTAATATTTATTATTATTATTTATGACCACAGTATAGTTAGGCATCTGAATCAATGCATGAATCAAAAGTAGTTTGTGAGAGTAAAATAATGCATAGGGTGAGGGACACTATAGACAGAAGTTACTGTATTTTAATATTGTAACAACATTCCATTTCATCCTCTATCTTCAGTTGGGACCTAGCCCAAGTGTGTGGAACCTGCTGCCTCAAAGCCACATGTGGCCCTCTACATCCTCAAGTGCAGCCCTTTGACTGAATCCAAACTTCACAGTACAAATCTCCTTAATAAAAGGATTGATTCTGTAAAATTTGGACTCAGTCCAAAGACCACACCTGAGGACCTAGAGGGCCTTATGTGGCCTAGAGGCTGCAGGTTTCTCACCCCTGACCTAAGCAAGTAGAGGGTTAATCAAAACTACTTCAGGACTGCTACTGTAGCCACTTCATGGGTTTGGACTTGAGTGATGGAGATATGGAGCAATCTAATTATGTATGGGTTGAGCACTTTCTTATGATCCATGATGATTCTGGAAATAGTCCTTGCCCCAAGACCAGAGAATAACAGTCGATTAAGGGCTAGATTGATGGCACCAGGAGAGTGCCACCTGGTGAGCAATTCAGATATTACATGAAGTTAACTAAACAATCCTGACTGAATAATTAACACATTGATGCACTATCTTCCTGTAGGCTTAGGAAAGGCAGCATTCAAGTCACATGACAGTAGAATCTGACAATTCAGGGACCATGTTGTATGTCAATTTTTTCATTTATGTAAGTGCTCTCTATACAAAGTCAGATTAATTCTCCCTCTTTCTCTTTATTAGGCAGTTTCATGAGTTGCTTTACATTCAATGCTTCATGTGTTTCTCTGATGAATTGTTTTGTGTCTTGCAGTGGTCAAAACATCATTTAATGGCCAACCATCTGAGCCTCTTGGAACTTAGTGAGGCTTGTCTTAATGTGGTAGACACACAATCTGTAGCATGGTCTGTATCTGAAGCCTTTCCAACTCACTAAGATTTAAAGATGAACAATCAACAATTAAGTGGCTGATGTTTTTACAGAACTCTGGTAGGTGTTGAGGGTGGGTGTATACAAAATTTAAATAAGCTCCTTTCATGGAGCTTGTATTTTAGTAGAAATATCAAATATTTGCATAAGTAGCTGTATTACAAAATACTACACACTAAATGCATATAAAAGATATGAGTAAAGTGTATGTTAGTTTTGATTGAGGGAGTTCATTACATACTTGGATGCATTAGACTTATTGGAGTTAACAGCATTTAAATTGAACTTTAAAGAATCAAAGAACTCATCAGGTGGAATGGAGATTGGGCAGATTAGATGTTAGCACTAAGTATGGCACTGATGTGGTAAGCCCCTAGCAGTAGAGGGACACCAGATTGACTAAGGAAGAGTGAATCAACACAGATCAGAAACAGAATGAGTCAAAACTTCCAACGTGCTGTCAATCAGTAGTAACATCAGGCCCGTGCTACACTTTCAGCCCAGGCAAGGTAGAGACACAATCTTGAAAACAAACAAAAACCCACAATACTCAGTAGGCAATAGAAGGCCTAAGAGGTACTTTGAGGGGAAGACTAGCATGACCATATTAGTGCATAAGGAAAATACATAAGATAGCACATAAAATTAGAATTGAGTGCGGAGAGAGTAGGGGTAGGAGGCTATTGCTATTATCCAACTGGGGAGAAATGAGGGCAGATGCTAGGGTGGTTGGAGTGGGAATTATCAGCAAAGGGTATATGTGAAAATCACTAGAATTGAATAGCTAGAACTACACGACGAGAATGAAGCAAAACCAAATATAACACTAGAGTTTTATACTTAGAATACTTGTTGAATGGTGACAGATTCAGTGAAAACAGAAAAAAAGTAGTTTTTAGAGGAAGAATAATTAGCTTACTTGTGGACTTGTGGAGTTTTAAATACCAGTTGAATAGAATGGAATAATCTTCTTGTTGGTTGTTTGAAATGTAGTTTGAGATCTTAGGCAAAAGGTAAGAGATCTAGAATAAGGATACAACTGTATAAAGGTGATAGCAGAAGTCATAAGATCATAAATAAAAGACTTAGAGAAAGAACCCCCCCCCAAACCAACTAATTCAATGCCCTCAATTGAAAGCTGAAGACCCTAAACTCCATGAATTTTAAGTGAATTTCCCAAGTTCAATCAGTTAATAAGAACCAGAAGAGGGTGAATCCAAATCCTTTGACTTCAGAATGAGTACTCTTTCTACTTCACCACCATTCTTCCTTCAAGTCATGAAATTATGAAAGTGGATGACATTGTGTAGGTTGAGAGTATAGCCAGATAAAATATAGTCAAGGACAATCTCTTGAGGAATAGTTATCTTAAACTATGGAAAAGAAGATGAACAAGTAGAGGAGACAGAGCAAAAAGAGTTAGAAAGATGGGAAGAAAATCAAGGGAGTATAGTGTTTTGGAAGATACAGCAGGAAAGAATATGCAAGAGGAAAGAGTATCAAATGCTACAAAGATGTCAAAGAGGATAGAGTAAAGAAGGAGGGGCATTGGATTTGGTGATTAAGAGGTCATTTTTACCTTTGGTACGGCAGTTTCAGTAGTACCTGGAAGACAGGAATCCCATTACAAGGGATAGATTCCAAGGGAACAATGACAATTCCCTCCTTTCAACATGTGCAAAAACCAATCAGATGGAAGTTCTGCTAGCTAATTCATTACATTTCTTTTTTTGTTTGGTTCACACAAACGTAGTGGCTTGTCCCAGACGATGATCAATATAGTGAGTCAGTGGAGACAGTGGGTGTAAATATTTTCCAAAAGTTCGGTACTGAAAAGGAGAGAGATGGAGCAGTAGAAGGATGGAGTAAAGGAGTCAGAGTCAAGTGAAAGTTTTTAAAAGCTTTCAGCATCCAGGCATTACGGACCTGGAGTCAGAAAGACCTGAATTCAAATCTGGTCTCATGTATTTCCTAGCTGTGTGACCCTTGGCTTCCTCATCTTTAAAATAAGAATAATGATAGCACACCTCTTAAGGTTGTTTCGAGAATAACATGTAATAATATTTGTAGAATGAATTGCAAACCTTAAAATGATATCGAAATGCTAGTGATTATTATTATCATTATTAATATGATTTTACAGGTAGTTAGGAAACAAGTAAGTGCAAACAAAGACAGAGAGGGAGGAGGAAGATGAGATTTAAGATATATGTGAAAGAGGGAGTGAACCATGAAACAAGGTTCAGAACGAGGTTAAAGTGGATGAGATGAAGGAAACAGGTAAAGTCGTAGTCTTAGCTTGATATTGAGAGATGATTATTTGTCTCTTATGTTAGTAACCAACTATTAGTTGAGATTAAGACTTTCCCTTTTTTATTTCCTCATTCAGAAATCAGCCCTTTGTAGGTAGCCATCATTTGAAGGACATTGCTGATAGATGAGATTGCCCAAATCCTCAGGGTAGATGCTTTTCAAGTAGGACTCCACCCAACTAGAAGATCTTACAAGGAGAATCTAGTCTAGGTGGAATTCTTAAGCAGCCATTGTTCACTGCCTACATGGAGGATAGATCCTTTTTTATAGAATGTCTGAGAGGGTGAGTTTCTCTTTGTCCATGAGGGATGATCAGAATCATATACCCAACCCCTCATTAGGATTGGCTTACCTGTCCCTATAACGCTCATTCTCTCATTAATTATTAACCAATCAAAGTTTATTGCCTCCTGTGAGGAACACCCAATCTTCCAAGGATATATAACCATCAAGAAGCCTCCACTAGGTGTCTTTGTTTTACTAGAGAAAGCCCTGACCATCTTTTCGTTAATTGATCATTAGCCATAATTAATAAAATGATTGATTATCCAGAAATTATGTCTCTTGAACTTTTCATTTTTCACAAATTGATCTTCCTCTGACATAGGAAGGAAGAGAGAATGTGTGAAGATACTGTGAATTAATGAACAATGGAAGAGTGGGCTTGAGAGAGAGAGAGAGCGAAAGAGAGAGAGAGCACCTTTTGAATAGTCTCATCCTTTTTAAGTGAAGAATGAAGGACTCTAAGTACCATGGGTCATATATGAAAGCATGACTTCAGAGATGCTACTTCAGACTGAAATCTAAATTTTAAACTAACCTCCATAAACTCCTTATGTGTGCTAGAACTTGGAGACAAAATAACAGAGCAGAAACAAAAATTCCCACAACTTCTATGCTTCCTCAGCTTGAGCTCCTTTCGCTACTGCTCCCCTGAAAGGTCTCCAAACAAGACCCATACAACTAAGGTCTCATTTTGGTCTTTCTAATAAGACTAGTCTTTGGTTCCCAGTTGAGGGCCTTCCCAGTGATAGGAAGACTTTTCAATTCCAAATTAGGGACCAAATATGATTTCTCTTCTTTTGACATATAGAAGAACCAGTCAGATGGAAACACTATGGGTCCCTCAAGCCAATTACTTTTTCTTTTAAAAAGGCAGGTCATTCCTCATACACATGAAGATAGACAATTTTCTCAAGTCAAGACTTAAAGCTCACTTATGGCCCTGGAACCAGAATAAGTCACCTGAGGAAGTGCTTAGAATGGATATAATCAGTAACAAAGAGTTAGGGACTGGTTGAAGAAAACAGATGTAACTCAAAGCCCGTTGCTATGGTACTACCTCGGTGGTGAAGAGCAATACCTGACCTAGCATGAAGGGTGGAAGAGAACTGGTGAAAGGGAAAAGAAGGAATATTCAGCCTCCCTAGACTCTTCATTCAGTCATTCCAGGCACTTTTGGGTTGGAGGTTCAAGAGAAAAATGGAATGCCATTCCTATTTCAGGTTGTTGAAGGGAGAAAAGGATTATGGAAAGGGCAAATCTGCTTCTGAAAGAGAAACTGACTATAGCAAATAAACAAACAAAACAAACCAAAACAAACCAAAACTTGGAACTCTTTCTAAGTCAAAGAACTTTGAACAACCTCATACTGATTGCCAGATAAAACTCACATCTAAATCAAAGAAAAAGGTAATAAATGAGACAAAAATTGGTCTCAGAATTTATTTTCAAACACACACACACACACACACACACACACACACACACACACACACACAGAAAAAATCTTCGTAGTTTCTCACAAAAAAAAAAATTATTAGTATCCAAACTCTAAACCAGGCTGTTTGTAGATAACAATTCCTATTTAACCTCATTCCAGGACAGCAAAACTGTAATGAAACCTAAAACAATGTGTCTTACAGATTTGGAGGTTGGAACTTTTAGTGGCCATTCAATAAAAGTCTGAGGAGAATTAGCTTAAAAATGTATACTCAAGTAGTCATTTGGAAAAAATGGGCTGCTCTTGAGAAAAAGAAAAATACTGAAGAAGCTCAGAAGGACAAAACAAATAAAGTGTGTGTGCTTTTAGAAAAAAACTAACAAAAATCCACAATTTCTTGTCTAACAAATAATAGAAAAGAAATTATATTCCTATGAAGAGAGATCCCACATGTAGTAAGGCTAATCTCAACGTGGATCACAATAAGTGACTGATTGTGATGTGGTTTACTAGGAGACTGGAGTAGATTCATTGCTAATGTGTCCCCCCCCAACTCTTCTCCAAGGGTAACTTTAATTCTTGCTGGGAGGAGAAGCGGGAAGTTGAGGCCAAAGTCTGACCCTCTTTTCTCCTTTGAGAGAGGGTATACAGGGTTAGATTTATATCTATCTGCCCCTTTACATAGTATTAGTTTAGAAGATATGATTTAAGGTTCAGGTTAAACTCCTGATTATTTTCTTTTAATGGGGGAAAGGACTGTTGTTAATGCAGTCATTTCAGCCTTTTTCTGACACTTCATGGCCCTATGAGGATTTTTCTCAGCAAAAATATTAGAGTGGTTTGCCATTTCTTTCTCCAGCTAATTTTATAGAAGAGGAAACTGAAGCAAATAGGACTAAATGACTTGCCCAAAGTCACACAGATAGCTAGCATCTGAGGCCAGATTTGAACTCAGGAAGATGAATCTTCCTGACTTCAGACATAGCACTCTATCCACTGAGTCACCTAGCTAACTTAGTTGACCTCAAGCTTTCAATGCGATACTTGACTATTAAATGCCAGTTGCACAATGAACAGCTATTTTCCCTCTGTCATATTCACCAGGAATTTGCATGAGAGTAAGGGAAAGTAAAGACAACTATCTCTCTGGGCAGTATGACAGTGTTTAGGACACTGGATCTGGAATAAAGAATACCTAAATTCAAATCTTGCATAAGCCATTAACTAACTAGCTGTGTGAACACAAAGCAAATTATGTCACCTCTCTACATCTCAGAAAGGTGCCTCTGAGCCTTATCTTATATTAACATGAGAGAATTGGATTCAATGGTCTCTAAAGCTCCTTTCAGCTATAAATCTTTGATTATTTGATATTATTGATAGGTCATCATGATGCAGTCTAGGGGTGCTAGGAACTCTGAAATGCAAGGGTACAGGGCAGGCCTGCCTCAGAAGAATTCAACCACTTAAGCCTTCTGTCAATCAGACCAGTGAGCTTTTATTATAATACAGGTTGTGCAGGTCTGAGATTCTAAGTATCTGCACAATTTAATGGGTTAAGATTGGCACTTTTATACAGAAAAAGACTGTGAGAAAATTTGGATAGGATTAAGGAGTGGTAAATAGCCTGGAGTTGTCCAGAGGTAACAGAGAAGGGGTCTGGATGGGATTAAGGAGTGTCAATTAAGCTAATTAGGTAATAGAGGTGGGCTGGGGTGGGCTAGATGCTTGAGAGGAGGCACCAGTGATGTGGGCTACTGAAATGTATAGGAAAATTCAGGGACTGGGTTGCTTTCAAAGACATAGTCTTTTCCTTTTAGGGGTTCAGGTCCCATGACCCCATCATTCACTTGTGGTGCTTGGACTAAAGCCTATTTTGTAGGTGAGTGTCTGGAACCCAGAAATTGTCTATTTTATTCTATATCTCTTAGGAGGAGAGATACACATGAGAACAAAGAGGAATTAAGAGGACAGATGCTACTTAAACAAGAACAATCAAAATAAAAGAGCTGCTAATCATAGAAGATGAGAGCATAGTAAAAGAAGGTAACTCATGATTGACATATGACAAACCAACTGATTTTGCTTCTCCCTGAGCCATTAAACTTCCCTAAGCATTCTTCATATCACTGAGGATTAACCTAGGGATGTATTTTAGGATGGTAGGGAATTTTTTTTTTCCTGTGGGCCTGGAGCTGTGCTAGGTTAAGTGAGCAGCTACAAAGAATGAACATTAAGAAAAAGGAGGCTGAGATGGGGTATTGGCCAGAGAAGCAGTTATTTAGGCTAGTTAAATATAACTGAGGGGAATGCAAGATTATCACTAGGTATACAGGAATAATACTGAGAAATGTGAACAAAAGATAGGTAGAAAATTCATCAGCATTCTTCATTAGAGCTTGGCATATTTCTTTATAGGCCAATGAAGAACAAATTCAGTTCAATTCAGCAAGCACTTATTATGCTATTATTGTGTGCAGAAGAATGAATTTGGCATCAAGGAGATACAAAATTTAGCTAATACATAGTGCCTTCCTTCAGGAAGTTTACAGGTTATTGGAATATATGGCACTTAAGGAACTATAGCATAAAATAATATAAGATACATACTTTAGGGAGCTGTGTGAGATCTGAAAGGAGAAATCCTACTGATGATGGAGAGATCAGGAAAGTGTTTGATAAATGAAGTAACAAATTAATAGGGCTTAAAGAGATAAATAGGAATTCAATATAGGAAGAGGGTGAAAAAGTATATTCCAGGCATAAAAAGTAGTATATGTAAAATCATGGACATAGAAGGTGTGCACATGGGCAGCAAGTAATCCAAATTGGGTAGTACACTGAGAAAAAAAAAATCCTGAAGAAGCTCAGAAGCACAAAACAATAAAATGTCCATGGCTTTTGGGAGGGGAAAAAATTCCACAATTTCTTGCAAAAAAATAAGGAATCACAAACTATATTCTTATGAATAGAGCTCTTTTCCATTACATAAAGAAGAGTTGTATGAGATAAAGCAGGAAGGATACCCTGCTTTACTCTGGATATACCCTGGATATTTGATACCCTGGAATTTGAATGCAAAGGAGATTGGTCATTATTCATTTGACAATAGAGAACCAATGAAAATACTTAGTCTGAGTACAAAAATGACCAGATATATGAATAAAGATTAATCTGACCAGTCACAGGATGAAAGATGTATAGGAGAGTTTAGAGGTTGCGTCAATGGTCCAGATAAATTTTATTGAGGATTTGAGCCCCATTGATGACAGTGACAATAGAGGGGAAAGCTAATGTGAAAAGTGTTCAAATCAATCCATTTTTTAAAAAAGTGATCACCTAGTGTATGTGAGGCACTGTTCTATGAACTTAGGATACAAAGAAGACAAAAGGGTTCAATTCATTAAGCTTGCATTAAGTAACTACTATGTGCAAAGACGCTGCTTTACATGCTGATGATGAAAAGACAAAGATAAAAATAATCTTGTCCTCAAGGAATTTACATTATACTATAGAAGTTACATCATGTACCTAAATAAGCAACTACAAAACAATTTCAGGAAAGGGAAGGCATTAATGCCTGGGGGTGAGCATAGGGGAGGGTAGTTTTGGTTTGGGGTTTTTTTGGGTTATTTTTTTCTTGTGATCTTGGAAGTCACTTTTCTTTTTTCTTTTTTTTTTTTGAGGGGAGAAGGCAAGGGAACTGGTGTTAAGTGGCTTGCCTAAAGTCACATAGCTATTAAGTGTCAAGCGTCTGAGGTCATATTTGAACTCAGGTCTTCCTGACTCCAAGGCTCTATTCACTGTGCCACCTAGCTGCCCAGGAAGTAGCTTTTAAATGGGACTTGCTAATTGCTTAGATATGAAGATGAGGAAGAGGGAAGAGTCAAATATAATACCAAGATTAAAAATATGGAAGGTTGAACCAATGACAGAGTCACTTCTGGGGACCCATATCAGTTCAGTAGCACCAATATTTTAGTGTGACTCAGCTAAACTTCAATGCTACCCAAACACAAGTCTAAGCTAGACATGTGAAGTGTCCCCATTTTTTTTTTGCCTTTTGCATTTTTAGTTCTGGGGCAGATAGGTTGCACAGTGAATAGAGCACTGGCCCTGAAGTCAAGAAGACTCATCTTCCTGAGTTCAAATCTGGCTTCAGACCCTTACATGTTATGTGACCCTGGGCAAGTCACTTAACCCTGTTTGCCTCATTTTCCTCATCTGTAAAGTGAGTTGGAGAAGAAAATGGCAAAGCACTCCATTGTCTTTGCCAAGAATACCCCAAATGGAGTCATAAAGAGTCAGACATGATTGGAATGATTAAACAACAACTTTTAGTTCTGAAACCAAAGTTATGCTTTGTCTGTGATGAAACATATCACATGCAGAAGGTAGCAAGGCTCTGCATAGGCCTGAGAAACTCCAAATGCACTTCATCCACTGCCTCCAAGGCAACAGATTTCCCAGAGACTCCTCTGAGGCATCCCAATGCCACTCTTTAGAGGTTTAAGAATATTAAGTCCAAATAACCCTCTTCTATAAATGGTAACAATGCTAGCAGTGATGATTATGATAATACTTTATATTTGTGTAGGTTTATTCATTTTAAATCTCTTCCACACCCATTATCTCAGTCAATCTTCATAATAAACCTCTAAGGTAGGTAGGACATGGTGATTAACCCCATTTGGCATATAAGAATAATTGAGATTTATACAGTACTTTTAACATTTGCAAAGTGTTGCACATACATCATGTCATCTGAGCCTTATAATAATCATGGAAGGGAAATACTCCTAGCAAGATTATGCTTATTTTACCGATGAAGAAATTAAAGTTCACTGATAAAACAGCTTGCCCATGGTCAGAGAGCTAGTAAGTACAAAAGGTAGGTGTTGAATGCAGGTCTTCCCAATGCTAAGGGTAGCACTTTATCCACTATATCATGCTACTACATTAGGGAGCTCATGCTCAGGCTAAGTAACTTGCCTAAGGCTGACACAGAACATTGCTAAGCAAGCAAGCATAGGCCTTACGCCTACTGACAATCTCACAGGCAAATGAGAGAACCAGGCCAGTTATAATAATAGAGGATGTTTTCTTTGGGGCACATGGACCTGAGATCCAGAAACAAGAAAGCAGAAGGAGAGTACATGCTTTTAGGTAAAAATCAATCAGGTTATGTAGATGGATTAGGTAAGGAAGGAGAGATGAGTTGGAAAGAAGACTCTTATTCCAACCACATTAAACATAGTTAATTTCTTAGAATAGCAGAAACTCAAGGAGCACATTTCACATTTATATGCTTGTATTTCTCTAGATCATCTAAGAGAAGACAGTGAAACGCTTTTAAGTGCTTTAAAAAAATAGTAAGGAAATTGAAAAGACAGAAAGGAGGTAAAGGATGTTTTTTAAATAGCACATTTTAAGTACTTTCCTTTTGAAAATGTCTGAGAGAATTACTCTGTATGTGCGACCAAATGTGCACATTCTCTTGGACGTCAATTCCGTTTTATAACCTCAGCAGCCAATGGGGGAGGGTGGGAAGGAGCTAGGCTTCTATTTTGAACCTAAGAATAAAAGCTTCAGGGACTTGAGAACCCAGGGTAATGAAAAAGAACCAAATCACAATTTAAGAGGAAAAAGCAAAGAAAGGAGAGGGAGTAATACAACGTAGAATTATGAATTCTCCTTTGCTCTGTCTCTAACAACCAAGTATGCATCTGAGTTGCCTGTTGCCCTGTCAGCTGCCTCAGGATACAAGATTTGGTTGGAAAAGAAAAGTGTGGAGGCTGATGTCAGGACACCTAAAGGTGACTTGAAACAAGCATCTTACCTTGTGAGCCAAAAGAGTGACCTGCAAAAGCAAGGCAGATATAAAATGATGCTCCAGTGCTTGGAGGTGGACGTATTGGATTATTGCCACAGCTGAAAGGAGAATGAAAAGAAAATTGTGAATACCACAGACAAGACATGGTAGCAAAAGGGATACTCCTAACTCCTATTGACTGGCTTAATATCAAATGCTATAACCTAGTTAAACAAAAAAAGGAAGAAAAGAAGGAAGGAAGGAAAGAGGGAAGGAAAGAAGGAAGGAAGGAAGGAAGGAAGGAGGGAGAGAAGGAAAGGAAGGAAGAAAAGGAAAGAAGGAAGGAAGGAGGGGAGGAAAGATGGAAGGAAGGAAGATGTATAAGCCTAAAAAAATTCAGCTATTAAAATTTAAGGTTAGAGCTTTAGAGGAAAGCTTAGAGACAACCCAGTTCCACCTCATTTTATAATAAAGAAACAGAGACATTTTCTTTTCTGTTTTTTTTTTCTTGTTATCTACCCCATATACTCATGGAAGCAAGTAAAGAGAATTGATATTCTTTTCTTTTGGATACATACACATAAATATAGATACATGCATATATGTACAAATATATTGCTGCAAAAAAATTCTGCATTTCCTAGTAAATGTATTCCCTCTGTCAATTCCAGAGAGCCATTGCTTTTAAAGAAAGAATAAAAAAAATTGGCAATATAAAACAATACCTCATGTAAGTATGACAATATATGCAGTGTTCCACACTCAAGAGACTCTTTCTCCCACAAAAGGAAGAGGGAGGTGCTCTCTTGCATCTCTTCTTTGAGGCCAGTTGGTTACTACAATTTTATAATATTCAGTTTCAGTTATTTTATTATTGTTTATCTTTCCACGTTCATTATTTTAGTGATTCTAAAGGATATATATTATGTTGCTGGTTCTTTTTACTTGATTTTGGGTCAGTCTACAGTGGTTTTACTATAATTCTCTATATCCAACATAATCCTTGTTTCTTAAGGCTCAATAATATTCCATTAAATTCATGTGCCACAACTTGTTTGGTTGATTCTCAGTTAGTAGACATAGACTTATACTTTCTTCTTTGTTATTTGCTATTACAAAAAGTGTTAATGTAAATATTTTTATGTGTGTGGAGCACTCTTTCTTCTCTCTCTCTCTCTCTCTCTCTCTCTCTCTCTCTCTCTCTCTCTCTCTCTCTCTCTCTCTTTCTCTCCTTAACTGTTTATTTCATCTGACTTCGTTGGAATTTTAGCCCTAGCAGTGGGATTGCTAGATTTGAGGTAATGGACTTTTGAGTCAATTTTAGTGTAATTTTACCCTACTTTCCATGATGGTTGGTTGAATTCATAGTTCTACCAATGATGCATTAGTGTGCCTATCTTTCCACAATCATTTCAAAATAACTGTCCCACGCTTTTTTCATTTATATCAATTTTCTGCATGTAAGGTGAAACTTCATAATGCAAAATTCTTTACAAATTGGCATAAATCATCAAAATGAAGTGGAAATACTTTACATGGTTCCACTTCATTCCTTTGTTCAAGAAACCATGATTTTTTCCTATTATCTACTATATCAAGTCCAGATCCATCAGCCCGTATTTCTGAATGGTGTAGAAGAAGGAGTCCTAGAACGGGTGTCTGAGAATTGTATTCTGGTCAGGTCTTTGCCACCAAATAGTTGTATGTGTTTGCACAAATCACTGAACCTCTCTAGGCCTCTCTCCTCATTTGTAAAGCAGGAAATTAGGGAAGGTTTGAACTAGACCTCTAAGATTCCATCCCATTTTAACATTCTATAAGCTTGGGGAATTTAATAATCTACTCATGAAAAGTTATTTTCCACTACTTTCCAACATGAATCCTTTGTACCAGACTAGTTTCCTTACACTACCTCCCTGACCAATGTATACTATAATAACTCTGACTCTTTTTTTCTTGATATTCACCATTACTTCTAGAATACCTTTGCTCCTCTTCTCTAGCTCCCACTCATCCTTCGAGGAACAAATAAAGTATGATTCCTACATGAATCCTTCCTGAAATGCTCAAGACTACCTTGAGCTCACCTTCCTCTGAATTCCTTTTGCATTTAATTATTTGCCCCAGTTAATGCATAATGGTTCTCCTTTATGTATGCTATCACTTTTTCTCCAAATAAACTGAATGTTCTTTGATGGCAAGATCCTGACTTGTACATTTGTGGTATAACCCAAGCTTTCTTGCTTAGAGCCCTTCATGTAAACTAAAGAAAGTTATATTGATTTCCAGTTACTCACTTCCTTTTGACTATTTCTATATGACTAGAAAAGAACCCTCTTACTCTTTTGACAAGTTTTGCTTTTGATCTTTGTACCCCAATATCCATAATGATGGCTTACATACAATAAATGTTGAACAAATACTTTATTGGATTACTATGAATTCATCCCAATAATACTATTATAAAAAGCTGTTCAAGGCCAACATTCCAATCAACTAACAAAAGCATGTACCAACTTGATAGGGAATCTATGACTTGAGGACATTGCTACTATGAAGAACAATTGGACCAACCTGAGTTGTGCCACCTAGAAAAATGAAGAAACCTAATGTCCTTGCAGCTGTTTTGAAATGTTTGAAGTGATATCATTTGCAAGAAATATTCAAATTAATCTGAATAGCTGAATGAATTGAGCGGAGGATTAGTAAACAGAAGCTACTATATATATATATATATACATACATATATATATATATATAGACAGATATAGATATGTATATAGATATAGATAAAGGTAGGTATAGATACATAGGTTGGTTGGTTGTTGTCCTTTGTGCTAGAAGAGGAACAAAATGACATCACTATGCTAGAGTCAAGTTACAGTGTGTCCGACTGTGGCAGATCAGATCAACAGGAATCCAGAATGTTCTACCACAGGTGAGGCACAAATAGACTATGTGAACACTTGGGGTGGATTCTCTAAATTTGCACATCTTGCACAAATTTAGATAGATAGATACATATGCGTATGCATATGTGTGTATATCTATTTAAATTATATGTGTGTATGTATATGTGTATATATATACATATATATATATATATACATATACATACATATGTCTGGATACATAGGAAATCTCATTAACATCACATTAACTGTTTCATCAAAGACTCTGTGTTGTTCAGCGACTTCTTTTTCTGGGGTATGCTAAAGGAGAAGGGGTACTCAATGGAAACCACAGATGCAACACACTTGACTGAATACATAAAGAGTGAATGTGCTAAAACTGACGGCAATGTGGAGTTGCCGCATTGGGTTCATGTGAATCTTGCAAAGTGCATCAACTTTTGCATCACAAATGTTGGAAATCACATTGAAAATATTATTTGTTCATATTCCAATTAAATAAATTGTTGTTTAAAATTTCATTCATTTAATTTCTTGAAAATATGCATTTTTGTCTGTGTGTCCAGACTTTAGGAACACTCGGTATATACAGACATTTACATTCAATGTAGCTTGCCAAGGTAGTATTATGGAAAGAGTAGTGGAATTTTAGTCAGAGGAACTGGGTTTAAATCCCAGTACAATTTATTTGGTGCTATGCCTAGTTTCCTCTTCTATAAAGTGGAGGGGTTAGACCAGATATTTTCCAAGGTCCTTTTGAGCTCCAAATCTGACATATATGAAGAACCTCCAACTATTAGAGCTGTCTTCTGTGGTATTGAACTTCTCATCACTTGAACTATAGCAGTAAAATCTGGATGGCTGTGTGTCACATAATAAAGATTCTTGCTTTATGTGGGGGTTGATCTAGAACAGGGGTGGGGAACCTGTGACCTCAGGGCCTTACATGGCCCTCTAGATCTCCAAGTGCAGCCCCTTTGACATAATGCAACTTCACAGAATAAATCCCCTTAATTAAAGCATTTGTTCTATAAAACTTGGACTCAGTACAAAAATCACATGTTGTCTCCAGGCTGTAGGTTTCCTACCCCTGATCTAGAAGATTAGAAGGTTCTTTGCATTGCTAAGATTCTACAAATCAATAGATTTCTGATTCTAGGATTCCATAACCTATTTCATCTGTTGGCCATGTGTATAGATGCTATGACTTTAGTAGTCCATTCTTCTTAGGATGAATGGTTCCAATGAACAAATCTATCAATCAATAAGCATTTATTAAGCATCTCCTATTTGCTGGAAACTGTGAAAACAAAAAGCCAAAATCATGTTATATGTTTCCTAAGGATCTTAAATTTCTAAAAATATATATTTTGTTGATATATTTAATCTTTCTATCACATTCTTTCATAATAGAAGCATACATTCTGTTAGAAGAAATGACATGGAGCTATATAAGAAATCAATTTAGAGTTTTCAATATCCTTGGGAAGCACAACAGTCCAGGGCATTTTCCAGGTATGTCATCTTTCCTAGAAGTGCTTCAAGAAGATTTTAAAAACCACAATTGCAGTTTAGAACTGCATTCTCTGAAAATGACTTTAGGATATTAATGGCTCCTTGCTATGGCTCTTTTATTCATAAATTATTCCATGGGATTGGTTTCCTGGGAGTAATTTATGCACAAGAAGCCCAGTCCACAACACTACATCTTGTACATCCTCGGAATGTGGGACCCCATTCTTCACTTGCTGAACCTGTACAAGTTACTTAGTTATTTCTGAAGAATACGTTGATTTATGGAAGGCTATCTTCTTGGCTCCAGTATGTACTTATCATGTACATTAAGTATGTCACAACCTCTTTGTGCCTCACCTTCTTGTTATGAAAATGGAGAACATCTATATTTGTCACAGTTCACCTTCCAAGGTTATTTAAAACTCCTGAATGTGATGTGATAAGTTTCTTTTATTTTTTCTTCTCTCAGGAGATTCCTTTTGAGCAATTCCCTAAGTCTGCAGAAGATCTTGCTTTCCTTCCTTTTTGAAAAGACACTGTTTTTATATAATGGAAAAGGATGGTCCCAGTCTCAGATGCTTTAATGGGAGATTCACTTTAGAGTACAATTTCTCTCCTTTGAAAGATACAGGTACTAATTTCATCAGTAGGGGCTCTCATGTTACCTACTATCAGGGCTTTGCATCCTTAGCCTTCTGGAATTACGTAGTTTGGCAAGAAAAAATCTTGATTCCTTCTGCAGATTCTCTCTAAAGGGCTATTCACTTTATAAGTAGGCATCTAAAAAGCATTGGAACACTGATAATCCTTCATATTCATCATTCATAGGGAAGATGACTGAAAAAAAAGATAAAATGAAATCAAATCCAGCCAAAAATGAAGAAAAAATCCCAAATCTTTTGGTTGAACCATCTAACACTCCTTCTGCCATCCATTCAATTGTTTACCCCATTTGGTAAGGGAACAAATGACTAGTATCAACCACAGAAGAACTTTCTTGAAAAATTCCCTTGAGCAGAAAGGTTATATCTAGAATATTCCAACTATCCACTGGAACCAATGTATTGTTGTATTCAACAAAATGATCTGGGCAATTTCTTATTTTGAGGAAAGGTATAGCTTATAGTGTTGAAGAATATAGAGTTGTTGTATATACTCAGATTCATCACATAAATCAGTTATATTTTCTCATCCCTTTTCAGGAGGAGTCATCAGTTTATGTGACATCAGAAATAGAGTTGAATTCATTGGATCATAAAGCTAGATTTGTTTTTTTTT
>CM053622.1:299746922-299762381 GCA_028646595.1 Phalanger gymnotis
ACAGGGCAACCAGAATGTACGCCATCTTGGAGTGGGTGGGGGGGTCGAAAATGGGGAGAAAATTTGTAATTCAAACGCCTGTGAAAATCAATGCCGAAAACCAAACATGTCAAAAATAAATTAAAAAAAAAAAAAAGAATGGAGATTACCAATGGTAGGATTAAATATTGTTCATGTCCGTTTGTAACAGCAACCACAATGGCATACCCAGGATGGCTGCTAACACAGGTTCTTAGATCTGCTTTACTAGGAAAGATAGTTGTTTAAGGGGTCAACAATCTTTTTTAATTACATTCACTAGTTCAGGGGAAAAGTCATCACCTTGAACTTCAGAGAAAATACAAGCAGAGAAATAAAGACCAACAGACAGGGCTCAGACTGCCAGAATCAAAGCAATATTGCTATACATTTCATATACATCCTTAAATGGAGAGAGCTTTTACATCTGAGCAGGTGGGAAGCTCTGAACATATGGTTGCTTAGAGTCTCCACAAGGGAATCACAGTATCCTTCTCATAAGTGAACCCCCCTCTCCCCCAAAGCAAAACCTCACCTCAGAGTATATATACATTTCACAGAGCCAGAAGACATCACAACCCTTGTGACTCAGTGCCTAATTAGCAATTAGCAAAAGGTGTGAAAGCCTTCCTACAAGCAAAACTCCCCTAAGCAAGCTCCTACCCCAATGGACTTTAGATGACTCAAGATACATCACAGCTGAGAGCTGGGCCAGAGCTCAAAGCAGCAAGCTTACTAATCGACTGGGAAGATCTTCCTATTGTATTAATATTACACGCTTGTGGACCTTAAAAACCAAACTTGATCGTCTGAGAGACAATCAAGGCATGATAACGCAGGTAGTCTATAGGAAAGCCAACTTAGGTGAAATCACCCAGCTCTCAATAGGGATTTGCTCTTTTTATTGTTCCCCTTGTTCCTCTACCAGAGGGCAGCAAGAAAGGAAAGGGATTCTACTCTCCTCTCTATTATGAACTGGCTATGGTATTTTGCAATAGATTTACCCAGTAGACTATATCCATCCAGCAGAAAGGAAAGATATAGTCACTAGAGGTAGTCTTGAGGAATGTGACCTATGACAGCAAAGAAGAGAGCTGGCTATGAATCCAAAAGAGATTTACACATGGAAGTCAAGAGTTAAGCTTCAAAAGGAAGCAGGCCTAGGAAGCCTAAAATGCTCAACAGAAATGCTGCATACAAAGAGAAGTGTGTTGATGTCATGAGAAATGAAAGGACATTGGAAGCCTGCACTATTGGAACTGTGAGTTTCCTTGACCTCAAGTTTTCCCACTGTGTCTACTTTAATACCAGTCCAATTCTATGCAATTTTTAATGATTGTTCATTCTTTCCCTGATTATAAGTGTATTTGTAGAAAAGTGCATTTTAGGTTTCTGAGGAAAATGTTTTGTAAATGTTATTCTCATGATACCATGTCAACAAATACTTTGCTTTGTATCTACTGTTTGAATGATAAAGATATGTATACATTTGGTGCACTTGATAAAACTAATTGAACCTGGAACCTAAGAGTTGTAATTTCATTCCTGTGACCTCAATCTGTGAGTTCCTGTATTGGGCAGTGACCCAGAGGGATCACTAATTCTCTGGGCTTTAACATAGAACTGTTGAATTAAATTCAAATTCAGGGGAAAAAAGCCCTATAGCATAGAGTAATGGTAACCTACTAGCCTGAGACCAGAGTAGGAATCATTTGAGAAAGCCCCAGTTTAGCAGTGAGTTGCTTACCTTTTTGGACAACTAACCAAAGGTGTCAACTTATATCAAAGAAATTTTTTATCTTCTCCTGAAAGGGTAACGGTTGTGTAATATGAAGAATTTCTAAGCTCTCAGGCTGGAAGCCACCTTATAGTGGGCATGTGAACAACTCTAGTTAAGTATTTAAATGCCATTTAGCATGATTAATGGGTCATAAAATAACAGTTGCATGAAACAGATGATGAAAGAGTGTTCAAATAAAAGGGGCAGTTACTGAGATTTAAAATATCCAAGAATCATAACCCATAAACCTGTGTATTAAAGACTGTTGTATTTAGCTATTTTTTTTGTAATTTGAACTTTTTCCAGCTGTCAAAATTTATTGTGCATATATCAAATATATGTCAGTACCTCAAGAGAACAGTTACTATCTAATAGACACCTAGACATTTTTTTACACAGTTCATTTAGGTGACAGACAATAGAAAATTATACAAATATACAATTATGTAACAATAGACTATTAACCATTAGCTATCCATCTGAACAGCATTAGAAAATTAATTCTCAAGCCACCACTAGTTTTTCAATAGCAAAACCAAACAAAAACCAAACCATGCTGCCTCTCTATTTTCTGAATCACTTCTCAATGCCCGTATCTACTAAAATTGCTTTTCCACCATCTCATTTCTATGAATACTTAGGTAAGTGTCTGGTTCATTGGTTTCTGAGGAAGATGACCTCTGGATAATTGCATAACCTTAGGCAAGTCGTTTAAAATTTCTGAGCTTCAGATTCCTCATCTGTAAAATGAGGATATTGGACTATATGATGTCTTAAGTTCCCCTCGAGCTTTAAGAGCCTGTATTTCCATGATTCTAAGCTATCTTCTCAGAAGTTAGATATAGAATAGCTTCTTATACACTGGGGGTATTTCATAGAGCCATGGATCTTGAGCTGGAAGTCAACTTAAAGTTATCTAGTCCCAACTTCTTAATATACAGATGAGGACACTGAGTGCCAGAGAGATCAACATTTTTGCTCAAGATTATACAATAACTGGCAGAATTGGGATTTGTACATAGTCTCATTTATTTCAAATTCATTACTCATTCTATTACACCACCAAAACTTCAAAGCTTGAAAATTGAGTCAGTGTGGTTTGTTGTAAAGATTATTAAACTTGATGTCTAAATACCTATGTCGTAGTTGGTTCTAATATTTGCTGCTTTTATAGTCATGGGCAAAGTACTTAACTTCTTTGAGTCACAGTTTCCTCATAAGAAAGCATATTTCATATTACACAGGGTTGTTTTGAGGGAAGTATTTTGTCACTTGTAAAGTACAATATGAATATCCATTAACAATAATGATAATAACCACCATTGTACTTTCTGATTCTGGGAAGATAATGATCATGATTATGAAGAATTATGATGACATAGACATGGTCCCACCTTACACTGTAAGATGAGCTTGTTGACTAGGTCTTCCAGTTTGATTAATTCTGATCTTAGGGAATTAATTGAATCTTGAGGTACAACTCTTATAGATTAGTCTGCTCCCAACAGAAACTTGGTCCAGAAGGTTATGGTCTGTTAAAGTAAGCTCACTCTGACCTAGATTGGCAAGTGTTTATGTATTGGGGACTTGGTAAATCGGCCAACACAAAAATGTGCAACCCTCAGTTTCTAAACTCTGCTTTCCATACAACTTGACAAGATTTTTTTCTATGAGCCCAAAATGTATTATCAGCTGTTACAGACAGCTCTTAAACATTTGCAGCTCAATGTAGTTGAATATTCACACTGTGTTTTAATTAGGCTAATGTGTGCTTGCTCCAATGTATAATAAAAGACATAATCCATAATTATAACCCCTTTGCACTGCTTCCTGTCAGAGGGATTGGTAAAAAACATTCTTGTTCTATCATTCAATTTGTTAATGGGATTATGATGAGCAAAAAAGGCCTGATCACCATGGCCAAGCAGGCATGCCTCAGCAAGGTGAAAGGATTAATACTATAGGTCATGAGTAATTTGGGGATGTCAATTGCCGGGCTGATCTTCGTGTTCCTGAGAAACCAGAGAAACTGAAAAATGTTTGTTCCTCAGAGGTGAGCTGTCATTCATCCTTAATAAGTATGGAGGGACACAGTCTCCTCATAGAGCTCTACCTGAATCCATGTATAATGTATGTTAAAGAGTGTCAGAGTATTCTACTGGAAAGGAAGATAGTAGATAGTAATCATTTTTATTTGTATTGCACCTTATTAGAAGCTCAAAGTACTTGATATATTATTTTATGGACCCTTATATGAACTCTTAGCACATGTTACCTTGTATTGTTATTTATTTTTTTAATATGGAGGGCCTATCATCACAACAGCTTATAAATACCTTGCAGATAGAAACCACTTAAGATATTCAGCAAGTCATATGACCTTCCAATTTTCTTTATCTAAGAATTGGCATTTATTTCAATTTGATTCTGTAAAGATATTTATGAAGTGACTATTATTTTCAGGGCCTTTAATGCACAGTTGCTAATGCCATCTCTTTCTAGAAACTGTTTTGTAAAAAGGTGCATATACTTTTCCTTGCTCTCTGTTTACAGAGCATGTATGGAATGTTCAAGAAGACTAGTACCTCTGGAAAATGAGAGCTTGTGAAGCCTTTTCAGGGCTGTTCATCCACCTTAGGTATCTACCTGGAGTTCAGTTTTCACTTGTGTCTCCAAGAAGCAGTAGCATGTGCAGCAGCCACACTCTGGTAAATCATCTCAGAAGATGGGCTAAATCATAGGTTGAGGGTAACCTACAGGTCTCAGACCTGTCGTGAGTTAGAGGGGTGTTTACCCCAAACGTGTAAAGACTTACCCTGGAGGAATGCGCAGATGAGAACAATTTTTTCCAATGGTCATGAAAGCAGCTGAAACAGGCACTGTGGAGTGCTTGGAGCTTGGTCAGACATTGAAGATGCCAAGGTCATCCATTACATCCTGAGCCATTGCTAGTCATCTTGACTTTTGTCTTCCTACTGTTTTTCGATGACACAGGAAGAGAGCAAAGCTAATGACTTTTTATACCTATGCCTCACTTAAATCCAATTCATGAACAAGACATCACACATGATGCCACTGGTCCTCTTTGAAAAAGGACAAACAACAAGAATATACTTTATCTTTCCTCTCTGTGTACATATAGAATGGAAACTCCTTGAGGGACTTGCTCATTTTGGTCTCTCCAGTACCTTTGAAAGTACTTAAAGAGATATTAAAACCTGGAGGTTACAAAATTTTGAGGCCATCGAGGGGTTGATTTTCAACATATCTGACCACAGGTGAAGGGAAAAATCTACCTTATTATTACCAAAAACTAAAAGGTTGCTCAGAGAACATTAGTAACTGTTGTCCTACATGCTTACTTTTCTATATATGCAAATCTTTATGAAAACAGTGATAACTAGCATTTTATAGCACTTTAAGTTTTACTAAAGACTTTACATATATGAATTATTTCATTTCATCTTCACTACAACCCTGAGAGGGAGGTACTATTATCCCCACTTTACAAATGAAAAAACTGAAGCCAAGGGAGTAGTTAAGTGACTTGCCCAGGGTCACATAGCATTGAAGCATCTGAGGCAGGCTATGAACTCTGGTCTTCTTCCAAGTCCAGTGCTCTCTCCACTGTTTCTAGCTGCCTCAAGTACAATAATCTGCAAATTCTCACTTTTTTACTACTCCATGGAAGGCTAAGGAAATCCACGAAGTCCTTGTTGCCCAGTTTAATGCTCTGAGCTTAAAAAAGCAGTGAAAATATTGTGTGTACTTGTAAATTTCAGTGCTGTTCAAAAGAAAGAGAAAATACCTGGACATGATTTGAATGGACCTTTACGTCTATGTGCACCTTTAATAAGACTATTAGAATGGGGCTGGCATGCTTTGGAAAATGATATTCCACAATATCAGGCAGCTAGATGGGGACAGCTACGTGGCACAGTGGATAGACTCATATACTCATGTACATATGCTCATCTTCCTGAGTTCAAATCTTACCTCAGACACTTACTAGCTGTGTGACCCTGGACAAATCATTTAACTCTGTTTGCTTCAGTTTCCTCACCCGTTAAATGAGCTGGAGAAGGAAATGGCAAACCACTCCAGTATCTTTGCTAAGAAAACCTTAAATGGGGTAGTGAAGAGTTTGATGTGACTGAACAACAAATAGCAACAACATTCTATATTATGCCATACTTTTACCTATCACATAATTGGCTGAATAGTATAGTGGATATAAATTCCCATTGTATTTATTTTTTGTGAACTATAAAATAACTTAATTACACTATCTTGAAGGGCATCCTATAACAATATTCCTCCCATGTGTATATAAAAATTATGTTTTTATTTAAAATATAAAAACAGAGATACTCTTGTTAATAACTCTCTCACCATTAATAGCCAATGGCACAATCCAGGGTTATCCAATCTTGGTTTTTATTGAAACAATAGACAATGTATTTTGATTTGCCATTTTATTGAGAGCTCTGCGGTAGCTCAGCTTCCTTTACTAAAGCATTTATGTAAATTTCTATTCTTGTAGGTGGGCTTCATAAATTGCACTGCAGGCTGCATGCAACCCATGGGCTGCATTTTAGGCAGACCTGGGCCATAATCGATGAACCGTGTTCTCGTCAAAGTATTTGCTACTGTCAAAGAGATCATTCAAATTGAAGAGTAGGTCAAGGGGACACTCTTTAAGGATAGTGAAGTCCTACAGATGTTCATTTTTGCAGACAACATGGTGTATATTACATCCTGGAATGTTGTACAGCTACAGAAATGAGGTACTAAATGACTCTAAAGAATTTGGGCTAAACATCTATATATCCAAATGAATGTATTTGAATGCATATAAAAGCACATCCAATAATGTCTGTCTGTCTGTCCGTACATGTGTGTGTGTGTGTGCGTGTGTGTGTGTATGTATGTACAAAATCTTTTGGATAGATTTGGCAAATGGACAGTAAGTTGGGCCCAGATCTGAAGAGGAAGAGGAAAGCAGGTTTGATTTCTTTGGGGATTTGCAACATTCTTTTAATAACCCTAAACTGTTCCATAAAATAAGGCCATGACTTTATTAGCAACATTCTTCATGTCATACCAGGTCATAGAGCACTCTAGTCTTTGAAGAACTGAAATTTATTATCACCTGAGAAGAGACATACACTGAGTTTGCACATGTCGCAACATATGAAAACAAGAGATTTTGATGTGGGAGCTATATTATCATCATATGCAAAAAAAGTAGATGGTCTGGGTATATTTGAAAGCAAGTAGAAATCAATGTACAGCCCACGTGCTATAATTGTATCTTGAGGACACCAGGGGAAATTAAGGAAGGCCTCCAGCATGTTGTCCGGATCTCATGTGCTGGCAAGAATTACACAGGATAGGCAGACACGAATGGGCAGTGGCTGACATAATGAAGGGATAATCCATTGACACAAGAAAGCAAAACCCATATTGCTAATGTCACAGTTGCATTTGAGGATCCCCATTGCCTTGCACATAGCCGTGCTTAATGTTCATAGAATTATTGAAGGCACTGTATAGATTCTAATGGTGAGAAACAAAACAAAATAATAATTAGCTGGTGCCAAGGAGTTTACAAAAATAATAGGAAGAAAAGGTCAATACATAAATAACTATAATACAAATGCATTGAATAGGCCCAAACAGAGAAATATATAAAATTCTAGAAGAGATAATTCTTAGATTTGAGGGGGGTGGTGGTGATAATACCTATTTTTGATATGGTGTCGTGAAGAAATCACTTTGAAAACTTCAAAGCTTATGCAAATGTAAATGTAGATGATTATTTCCTACTATTGTACTACCCTGATATCTCATTACGGAAGGGACAAAACACAGGATTATTGAAGTTTATGTTAGATGAGTATCAGTTCTGGCAGAGTCTTGAAAGTTTGAAAAGATTTTGGGACATGAAACTGGAACAGAGTATATTTTTGAGATTCTAGAACCAGACTGATTAGGTTTAGAAAGTCTCATTACTGGGAAGGATAGTTATCAGATAATGCTGGCTTTTGTTTGTTTTTGTTTCACTCTCCTCTACCCCCACCCCCAGCAATTTAGTAACATCATGAAGGCATAAAAGGTATTGAGAGGCAGTAGTCTGGAGGGGTAGAAGTAGAAAACATACTAGTGGAATCTCAGAAACTTGAAGTCATATTGTAATCAATATGAATGTCATCATCATTACTGTCATCATCATTACCTTTGCTATTGTTAAGCTAAAATGGGGCACCGCAATGTATGCAAACAAGATGTTTGTAAACACTTTACTCTGTACAAAAAATAAAGTGCAATATTTACAAATAATGTAAAGGCAAGCCATTGTTGTTGTATCCTTTGTTTAGTATAAACACTATGCATATAGTGGATATTAAATAAACTTTTTTTGTGATGCTGGTGAGGCAGTGTCATACAAAGGAAAATATACTGACTCTGTGTAATGGTAATGTAAATTCGAAGATCTTCCCATCCATTAATAGGCCCATGTGACCTGCTTACATCACAGGAAGCCTAAGTCACATGTGATGGTAGATGCTTGCTGAAAGAGTGGAGCCGGAAGGAAGTTGGTCAGAGCCACAAGAGCAGTTAGAGCTGAGGGATAGAGAGGAGTCTACTGTGAGTGTTGTTTGCAGGAAGGCCCTGGGGAGGGGGCAGGGCAGTGGGTGAGGAAGGCTATGGAATGGAGCTGTTGTCTATAATGATAATGTGTTTTAACTTCTTTTTTGCTATGATGGAGTTGGTTTACTGGTGTTGTGATTTGGCTTTCTGGTCTTTGAATAAATGTTTTGCTTCTGTCTTGTATATGGAGAATCTCTTATATTTTGTGATTCAGAACCACGCCAGCATACTCATAACAATAGCAACCGTTATGCATATTTCCTTGGCTATATACTCCAGAGCAAAGATACTAAGTTCAAATGCTGCCAGTGAAGATTACTACCATGAGCCTCATTTTCCTTATCTGAAAAAGGAAGAGGTTGAACTTGACTGCTGCTGAGGTCCCTCCTAACTCTAGGTCCATGATTCTATGAAAATCGTTAACATTACCAAAGCATACATGTACAAATCATGACTTTTCTATTCAATGCAGTAGCTTCCTAGGTAGTTTTTTTTTTTGCTAAACAATATATTTTAATATATAAAATGTAAATAGGATAGAGCACAGGGGAAGCCAAACATTTCTAAATGTATTCTTTACATTCTGTCCCCTATCTTACTGAGGTAGAAATATCTATAAAGGTAGGCTCTATTTAGCAAACTTATTTATCAATGGATGGAGTAACAATCTAAGAAAATTGTGGACTAGAACTAGATAGAAGTGGGAGGGAGCAGTAGTATTTAAAGAAACAGAGCAAAAAACCTATAGAATTGGGGATGTTGTTGAAACATATACCTAGTATTCACCTTCTCAAAGGACAAACATTGTTTCAAATCCTGAGTCATTCCATATGCTAATCTCTTCTATATACTTAAGAAAGGTCCTTTTCTTACTAGTCATCCTGCCAGAAAGAAAGAAAAGATTTGAAGATAAAAGCTTTTGTGCAGTGAGTGTAAAGGAAGAAATCTGGTTTTGTGAAAAGGAATATAGATCACATAAGTTGTGGGCCTTTCCATTTTTATTTTTTCTAACACGAGTGGTAAATTATTTCTGTTTTCAGTAAATAAAATATTGGAAAATAATCCATTATTCAAAACTAAAAGAGTAATCATTTAGCTATCATCTTGTCAACATCTGTATGTTCAAATAAACCAAGCAGGTTATATTTTATTGATTCAGACATTTTGTAACTAATAGTAATTCTTTTTATTAATGCTATTTTTCAGTTGTCTCTGAAGTATCATGGTTTAGAGTGAAATAAGCACTTTTTTGGAATTAATTTTGTCAATACTGTCTGTTGTCTTTATTACACAATATAAGAACAATTAAACCATTTTTAAAAGAAAGCAACTTTGAAGATTACAATTTTAAGTTATTGCTTTTTCTTTAAAGAAAAAAAAGAGACCTAATAAGGAAATAAATTTTATTACATTTGTTATTGATGCTATAAAATTCGATTTTAATGGCCAGGAAATGCAATGTAATTGATCATATGTTGGAAATGCATTAATTTGAGTTACTGTATTTTTCATATGTAATTTGAAATTATGTAAAGACATAAAAATGTCTTATTGTGTGGTATAAATCTATGGATTGCTATTCCATTACATTAAATTAAAAACATGTCCACAAGAGATTTTCCTACATTTTCTCCATGAATATCTGAAACCATTTACTGGAGGACACTACCATTAATAGCACTGACCATGGTCTATTATCTGGGGTCATTTTCTCCCAATTCCCTGTTTGTGAGTTTCTGGATTGCTGCTTTTGACCTATTGTTTTTTCAAGCAGCTATGGGACTAAAAAAATGTCATCCATAAAAATGACCATTTAGTAGTAAAAAATAAAGGACTTTACTGAGGACAGAATAATCAAACAAGAGACAGCAGTTTAACAGCCCTTTTTAAAGGATACTTTGTTTTGAGGGAGGAGATACTGCCTCCCAGATCTATCTACATCACCCAGAATGACAGGAAACAGAAACAAAGGCCTTCCTTGCCAGGGGTGCTCCTAGTCTTATGGGCCTGGAAAGACTAGGGGGGTAGCGGTAGGGGTAAAGGGGCAAGAGAGCCTTTACTCAGCAGGTTTGGAAGCAAAAAAAAAAAAAAATGAGATCTCTTTCCAAAATAATAGTCTCCTCTTATTTTATTTATAATAAAATCAATCCAACTCATAATGAACACTCTGATTCCTAGATGGTGACCATATTATTCAGAATAATTGCAGGTGTGTGTGTGTGTGTGTGTGTGCGCAAGCGATTGTGTGTGTGCACGCTCGAGCCTATAGCCTAAGGTCTCTGTACTGTTCAAAGCTTAAATCTTTTAATTAGCTGCTAATCCATTCTGTAGCATAATTTCAGCAAGCATGTTTAAGCTGCTATTGCCCAGATCTATTTTGCTCACCTCAGCTGTCCAAGTCATGATTATCTTGGTAAGTTACATCCTGTCTCTGGCTATCTACAACTTTCTGGGAGTTAAATTTCTATGAGAGTAGACTTTCTTTGGCTTCCTACTACTAACTGAATAATGCTTCCTATTTTATAGTCCCCTTTTCATGTGATGATGCGGTCTCCTAGTAAGGTTCATAACCTTGGAGGTCATCTTTCATCCTGAACACCCTTTGATTATAAATTTACATCACACAAATCTCCTTCTATCATCTCCAGAACATAGCAAGGCTGTGACCAAAGCCGTCTCAGGAAGATGCCAATTCAATAATTCATACTGTTATTATATCTCGGCTGGTCGCAGTAATTCATCCTACTTGTTACAGTAGTAACTCTCTCGGCCCTGTAGTTTAGCAGTCCTGAAACCATCTCCCATCTATTGCCTGTTCATTGCCTCAGATGTAGCTGATCTATGTGTCTAATGGAGCTGAATTATGCATAGAAGTTTCTTCATCCCATTAATTATTTATATAATGTTTAGCACCTCAGCACCTAAAATTCTTCTGCAAGGAAGGAACAGAGCAAATGGTTGAATTGAAGAAGGGATAAGATCACAGGGGGTTCTACGGGGGGAGGTCCTGACGCGTCACTGCCTCTAAAGGGCCTCCTTGAGAGAGGATTGAACCTTGGTATTCATTCTCAGTCAAATGGTTCATCCAGAAAGTAAGGCAGCACTCATGAACTTGAGAGAAGATGAGGGGGACAGAGGGATGTGAATGGACCGAGAAAGTAAAGGAGAGAAAAGAAGATGAGAAAGACTTTGCTTGACTGACACAGTAGTACTTGAGAATGCTCTTTAAGGTAAGGAGACAGGAAGTGATAGGAAGAAGGTAACTTTGTTGAGAAGGAGAGTTTGTTTTTATTATTTTATTTAATTTTTAGATAGGTGGGAGGCAAGGGAGGGTGAAGACAGGCTGGCTATAGATAGATTTCAACTAAGTCACTTTGTATTCCTATGTCACAATTATTAAAAGGCAGTGATATTGCAGCTACATAAGTAAATGTTTCACCCAATTCCACTCGTGATCCCGCTTTTCTTTCCAGTGCTTTTTAAACTGTGGGTCAAGATCGCATATGGGGTTGTGAAAATTTGGCAACAGTAAAGGTTTTATGAATGTGCCATGACCAAAATTTAATTAAAAATCAAACGTGTAATGAATTCGAGGTATTTCTGGCAGAGCTCACCTATGTTACAACAGCAACTTCCCTGCAGCCTTGGTTCTGAACACAAAGCATGTGTACTTGCACTGTGCATGCTCTCAACCCACGTAGTGCCACCCAACTCTGCTGAAACACGAAAAGGGGTCTCTAGTAGAAAAAACCCTGCTTTAGACTATGCTACTCTTTTTTTCCTAATTAAATAAAATGAGGGAAGAAAAAAAGAAGAAGAAGCAATGGTGGAAAAATGTACCTAAGAACAATATGTACAATGCCTTGCATTTAGTAGGTGCTTAATAAATAAATGCTTATTAAACTGAACTGAACTGAAATCCTGTGTTTAGGCCTCAATTTACAAAGGACTGTCTTTATTGGATTTGTATCCCCTTGTATCACTACCCTTATAGTTTTATTAATTCATTCATTCAACATGTTTATTAAGTGCCTACCAAATATACAGCCATAAATACTCAGTGGTAAGGAAAGGGCACAGTTAGTATATTATTGTCTCTTTCTTCCAGGAATTTACAATCTACTGAGTGCACACAGTCAATTATTCATTCTCAAGAAAAACTACAACAGGGAGGTATATAACATAACAGGTTACACCAGTGGTGTGCCCAAAAGCTTCAGGAGTTCGGAGAAGAGAGTGAATATTTCTAGTTAGGTGAACAAGCAGTGAAGACATTTATTCTTGGCCTAGGATTTTAGTAAGGAGAGATGGATTAAAAGATATTCAAGGTGAAGGAATACCATGAACAAGTATAAAAAAAAGAAGAAAGAAAAAGAAAGGTCAAAGTGCAGTCAGAAATGATGTATTCTACTAGTAAGGTCCACAACCTTGGAGGTCATCTTTCATCCTGAATATCTGATCTCAACCTGTTTCTAAATTCACATCACAAGAATCTCCTTCTATGTTCTTCAGAACCTTCATAATAGAAAGCAGTGACCAAAACAGTCTCGGGAAAATACCAGTTTAGTAACACATGTAGTTATTATATCTCATCTGGTTGTAGTTCGATGAGCTATAGCCACTAGCCAATCAGGTAACAGATAAAGGCCAGAGGAAGAGGAAGAGGAGGCATTTGGGCCAGTTTTTCTATGTCGATGTTACCAACTTTCCCTGTTTGGTGACTATGATCAGCACATCCTTATCACCACACATTCATTTTGGTCCTACTTTGTTCTCATGCTCAAAAACTGTACCAGGAAGGGCACCAAAAAGGATAATAACCCTCAGTAAGTTTTGATGGTCAATGAGCCCAAGTCTCTTAAATTGAAGGAACTTAGGATTGGGAAGACTGAGCCATTTTTAATATTATCCCACCCACAAAGAAATCTGGGGAAGAATCTATCATCAATCATACTGCCTTAGTAAGCACTGCTGAGGAAAGCTCAGTTAGCCAGGAACTACATTAAAGAAATACAGCCCATAACCTTCGGTAAGTGAAATCTTCGTTGCCGCTGCAAGATCCTTCCATCGAATGCCCATTATCCTAGCTCTTGGTTCTCATAGTTTGTAGTTAGCTGCTTCATCACATTGCAGTTTATACTACTTAAGCAGGCCATGATGATATATTACAGTCAGCTAAAGTGTAGAACATTCTTAGATTTATTTTGACACCTAAAGCAACTTTTCATTAGGCTGGTAACAAGCCATATAGATGCCATAGTCCTCGCAAAAGCATCATTAGGATGTCGGAAAAGTGCTGACATAAATGTGGACATTCTCAAGAAGATGTTTAAGAAACAGAACAGGGAAGGAACTCTTCATTTTCTCAGCTCTCAGCAGGCGGTTGGAATGGGGAGGGGTAAAGGGGAACGATAGATATGCAGATGACATAGCAATGCTTCCCATTTTTCTAAAGGAAGGAAGGAAGGAAGAGAGAGAGAGAAAGAGAAAAAGAAAGAAGCTTTTCCTACTAGGCATGCCTCAGGGTTCCTCCCTCCCTCCCCTACCTGGCTTTTTATGAAATTATAGCGTGCTCCGGTGACTTGTTTGAGCAGCACTGAAAGCTACCAACAGCTGCTTTGCTGGTCTTGGAATAGAGCAAGCATTTCATGGGGACACATAAAAACCCTGAGATGAGATAGGCTGAGGTGATCGTAGAAATGTATTATTAAGTAATGAAACATAGAAACACAAACAAAGCCATGCAATTTGTTATAAATCTATATGTAAATTTATTTCCCTGACTAGGTGACAAGGCAGGGGGAATCCTATCATGTGGACTCCTCTGCTACCACCAGCAGTTATTTCTTCTAATGGAATTCTCTACCTATTATTGCGTCCTTATTTTCAACCAAATTTCTGCTCATTTGCATAGGAGACAGGTCACCAGGAAAAAAAAGTTGCAATTCTACTATAAAAACAAAACAAAGTAAACAAAAATAAATGAGTTATTTAGAATGCAACTAGATCTTCTGCTGATTGTGGAGAGAAAACATTTAGGGCTACAGACTCTAAGAAATAACCTAAAAGAGACACTATCCACTAGTACACATGAAACAGTGAAAAGAACACTGACTTTGGAGTCAGAGGACCAAAGTCCCATTTCTGCTTCCATTAATTATTACTGTGTGACTTGGGTAAGTAATATAGTCTTTCTGGGCTTCATTTTCCTTATTGGTTAAACAAAGGGATTGAAGACTAAGGTGCCCTCCAGTTCGAAATCTATATTCCTTATATCCAACATCGTATTTGTGTATATTTGTCTGAGATATATTTGCTTGCACATATCTCACATACACATATATTCATATTAGACATAAAGACTCGTGAAAACTGATTTTTCCCCTCTTCCTCCATACACCTCAAGAGCATAATTTCTCATTCATCATTCCTCCCACTTGGTACCACACTCCTTGCCCTACCCCCACCCAACTGGTCTCTATCCCTTATTTCTTTTAAAACCTGGATCCCTGTGGCACTTCCTCCTGAAAGCCTTCCAGTATTTATTCCTGTTTCTACTTTCTCTTCCACTCAGTGGTCCCACAGAGAAGTCAATATGTACTTGTGTTTTTTGTTGTTATTCACTATCTCTCTCCACCCCACCCTAACCCCAGGTAACAGTTCTGCCATTTTGTTAGGCAGGTGATACTACATTATATTACATTACATCTTGCAATCTTACTATCATACTAGGTATTCCTAGTTCAATAGCAAAATTGCTCAATGCAGATTACTGCTGGTCAGCTTAGCCACTTATATTTCCCATGTTAGAGGCATAGAGCAGACTGATCATATTGGCAATATTGTTTGTAGCTGAGCACAACACATGGAACAAATTTCATTGGATAAATATTTGTTGAAATGAATTAAATCGAATAGACATATCATCATCACTGTCTGTCTGCTTCTTATAAACATACCCAGATCTTGCTCATTCTTACAAAGTTTTGACTTAAGCCTGCCATTCC
>CM053622.1:299762881-299845676 GCA_028646595.1 Phalanger gymnotis
CTGGGAGGTCCGTGTGGGACCGACCTTACCCAGGGACCATCCAGGCTGTCCTGCGGTGGAACCCTGCTTCCCTCTGCCACTTTGTGGGTTCTGCAGCTCTAAAATTGGTTCAGAGCCATTGTTTTATAGGTTTTTGGAGGAACTTGGTGGGGAGCTCACGCCAGTCACTGCTTCCCAGCCGCCATCTTGGCTCCGCCCCGGTAATCTCCATTCTTTCAGGAAAATATTCCTTTTTTATTTCATAAACATGAGATAGAGTTGTCTTTGCCAGCCATTTAACATATTAACATCTTTCTCTCATTTACATGCTCCTTTCTGTGATTTCATCAATTAGACTGGGGTGTAGAATGGGAATGAAAGAACACTTTCTTAGGGACTAACTGTTCCCTGATAACAAGGAGTTATAATATTTTTAGAGGTGTAGTTATCACTTATAGAATCAAAATTACGAATCCTTTCTTATTCAAGTAAATACAGACCATGACACTATACTAAGTGTACCACTCTTTATTTCAACTATAACTCTAAGAATCATACAATTTGGTGAAGCCAAACAAACTAAAACATAAAAGACACAGTTTCATCCATGCCCAGTGTAAGACAGAGAGTATGTCTCAAGCTTTTTCAGCAATTTTTATAGGAACTAGGAGAAATCAAAACTAATCAGAGTTATAATCTTATTAAGATACTACTTCCATTATGTCACTTCTATTTAGAAGCCTTTAATCTTTCTTCAGTGTTCACAGGAAAAATCCCGTCTGAGTTAGGCATTCATATGCCTCAAAAATAAGGCCACGAACTATCTTCCTATCATTATGCTCCTTTCCTCCCTTCCATGTACTTATAACTTAAATCAGACTGGTGCCCTTTCTTTCCTCACATGATATTCACATTTATTCATCCATGCCCTTGTTTATGTGAATCCCTTCTGGGGATTTTCACATTTTCCCCCATTCTCTACTTATCTAAATAATAACCACCATCAAAGAAAGGTTAAAAAAAGATCTTGCCTCTTCCATGAAGGCTTCCTTAATCATCACATTTGTCCCTGCAGTCATTCTCTGATTAATTATACTCTATTTTATGTTAATTTTAAGTGTTTTATGTTTCTTATTTGTTTATTTTGTTTTGGTTTGGTTTTTATCTCTATAAAGAGGGTATATAATCCTTAAGGTCAGATGCCAAGGTGTTCCCAACTTTCGTGTTCCCAAACAGAAGGAGAAAAAATGTGTCCAATAAGTACTTATTTATTGATTAACTTGTAAGCATATATACTAAATAGGACATCAAATTCAACTTCATTCATTGATATGTACATTGAACAAATACTATTTAAATATTAAGCATTTTGTTGTACTATTCTAAGGACTAAAAAAGATATAAAGGTAAATGAGACATTATCTCTCCTCAAGGATCATATCATCTTGTAAATGAAGCCTATGTATCTGTGTGTGTACACATACACACGATGTATATTTGTATATATGTATATGTATTTTATGTATACATACACACATACACACACACACACACACACACTATGATCTTTAATATTTTAATAGTGTAAAATATCTGTAACTTCATCAGTATGGGTACTCCTTCTACTGACCCAGAGTAAAGTCCTTCCATATCTTAGCAGTCTTGATGAAATCTTAAACTATATTATCTATGACATTCCATTGACCTACCAATCTATTAACACTATGCAAGAAAAAAAGTGAACTTAGTTTAGTTTGACTTCAAATCACAGCATCATAGAAAAACAGAAATAGAAAATGACCTTAAAGATCATCTCATCCAATCCCATGGGAATCCTCTCTACAGCATTCTTGACAAATGATCCTGCTTCTTTTTGAAGACCTCCTAAGGAAGGAAATTCTATTTAGAGATAGTTTTAATTAATAGGAACCAAATTACCCTAATCTAAAACTTCTGTCTTTCAATTAGTTCTGACTTTAATCTCTATGATCAAGCAGACGAAGCCTGATCTATCTCCAACATGAAAATTCTTCAAATATTTAAGAAAAATGATCACCCCATTCATAAATCTTTCTATTTGCAGGGTCAAATGCTATTTTCCCTTCAACTGATTTTCAAAAAGTATTGATTATATTTTCATCATCCTGGTCTCCCTTTTCCAGATGCAATCCAATTTGTCAACATCATCTCAGAACTATGGTACCAAGAATTGAACATCATACATCAGATATGGTAGGATTGGGTAGAGTACAGTGTGACCATCACTTCTTTTATGCTGGAAATAAGGTTTACTTTTCTCAATGTGGCCTAGCATGATATTATTTTGTGGGGTGAAGGGGTCATTTATGTCACACTCCTGATCCACATGGAATCTGTAATCAACTGAAAGCATAATAGGTTGTGTGTGTGTTTTTTTTTTCTTCTCACAAACTGCTTTATAATGATTTCTTCCCCATCTCATAATTGTCCACTTGGTTTGCTGAGCCCAAGTATATAATTTTTTACTTGTCTCTATAATATTTCACCTCTGAGACCTGGCCTATTGTCGCCTTGGATATTGTCTATCAAGATCATCTTGGATTGTGAGTCTCTCATTCAATATAGTAGTATTACTTTTCTTCTTCACCAATTTTAATAAGCATATCCTCTATGCTTTCATCTAACTTATTGGTAAAAATGTTGAAAAACAGAAGTCAAACAAAGATCTTTATGGCATTGCTATAAAGATCTCTGGCTTAGTTGACAGAGCTTTTAATCATCATGCGTTGGGCCTGGTCATTCAAACAACTCTAAATCTGTCTAGTCTAATTGTGTAGCCCAGAACAACCCACCACATGTAGAAGAATCTTTTTTTCTTTTTTTTCCTCCCAGATTTATCACTTAATCAGCTCTGAGAACTTCCAAAGTAGAAACTCTTTTGATCACTTTAGTATTACAATTTACCCGTATCTTACAGTCTCTGAGAGTTGCCTGGGTTACTGCGAGGTTTGGTTTGCCACTGGTCACACAGCCAGTGTGTGTCAGAGGTATTGCTTAAGCTCAGACCTTCCTGACAGAAAGGCTAGCCCACTAACAACTCTGCTGCAATACTTTTCTTCCACAAAGCTAAAATTAAAGCTCTAGACAATCTGCTTTAATCCAGGTATGCTGCATCTACAACATTCTCCTAATGTACTACTCCAGGGAATATGTCTTGAAAGTTTTTAAAATTGCAAGAAGCAATTCATTTGAGAATTTTGACTACTACTATTTTCTTTCAAGATGGTCACTTGAATAACAAATATTCAAATGGATCTTTGATTTAATTCATTTGGAAAAAAGGGAAATGAGAATACTCCAGCATGGTCAGTTTTTGATGTGGAGACATGCTAACCCTCAGTGATTACCACTTTTCATTTTAAGTGTTCATAAAACACTTTTTGATAATATATGCTAGAACTTTAGGGAATTTATATCAGACTCACTTACCCATGGCTTGAAGAACCTGTTGTCTTCCTCTTTTAAAATCAAAACACCTTTTGCTTGTCTTCAACATCACTGCAAGTCTTTCTTTTCAGCATCTGTTCTCTGACAATTTTCATAGGCAATGGTTTAGCAATCACATACATAGTATCCACAATTTCTTTCACTATTCTGGTTGGGAGTTTGTCAGAACATGGTGGCTTGAACTCATTTATGAGAGTTTTTAAAATCTCTTATTTATGATTTATTTCAAATTCTTTCTCAGCATGTTTGTTCTATGAATCGCAACCTGAAAATCATTCCCTTTGGTAAAGAAAATAGAAACAAAATAGTAAACTGAATAGTCCTGCTTACTCTCCCTCTTCGTGGGTTAATGTGGTTGAAATATTTATCACCTGTTGGCCAAACTGCAACTTTCCAAAATTTGCTTTCTCATTCTACAGATACAAGTCCAGCACCATGACAATAACCAAAGACTTTACAGTATGTTATCTACTATTCAGAAGTTTTGGCAGAATTTTCAGGATTCCATAGTCATCTTCATGTCATAGGGATTTCTTGAGAAGGCATTTTAGTGTAGAAAAAAAACATATGCAGAGGTAAACGCAGTGTGCATACTAACATATAAAGGTAAACTAGGTAAGTAAAATCAAGAAACTTTTATTAAACATGAAACGTGTACCAGCAACTGTGTGAATTCCTGGAATATAAAGACAAAAGTGAAGCAGTCCCTAAATTTAAGGAGTTTGCATGTTAACAGTATAAAATGTTATGCCCACATTCTATTTCAGAGATGACCATTATATAGTAACTTTTTTAAAAAAGTTTATTGATTTTGAGAATATGTCTTACTACTAACATTAGGAGACACCATTTTAATCTGCGGTTCAGGTGACAAATTATATAAATCCCAACCTGTGCATGCTTGCCTACCTCATCCAATTCTTAGCCATGTCCTCCTATTAGAGTACCAAAAGGAGGCCATCTGACATTTTAGAGGTCTTCAATCTACATAGTGGGAGTTAATATCCAAATGAATTAAATCAAAGATCTCTTTGAGAATTTAGTATTTCAGTGACCATCTTGGAACAAAATTGTAGTCAGCAAAATTCTCAAATGAATAAGTCTCTGTAATTTTAAATGATTTCTAAAAAGTTGTATCTGTGGAAAGAAATTTTAAAAATAAGTAATGTCCCTTGTGAGGGAGAGCAGAGGATATGAAAAAGGATTTTTAAAGCTCTGTTGTGAAAAGAAAACTGAAGAATGGTGCTCACAGTAGACGGAACAATGATAATGAATAGAAAGGAGCATAGTTTAACTCTTGTTTTGCTTCTATTTTACCTCTAATGGAGAATAATCTTTGGACTGGAAAGAGCTGAACAGAAATTAATAAGGGAGAATAAATAGCCAAGTTCAGTCAGGAAATAGTGAGAAAGTAGCTAGTTGTCCTCAAGGAGCTAAAATCACCTCACCTAGATTTAACTACATGCTAGATAGAGTATTAAAAGGACTAGTTGATGCGATTACTTCTGAGCTGTCAGAGGTCTTTAAAAGATCATGGGAAATAGGAATGATACTTTAGGGCTAGGAAAGGATACATATGCTGATTTTCAAAACAAAGAAGATGAAGGACTCTGTAGACTTTAGGGCAATGACCTTTAATTTGATTCTTGGCAAAATCTGAAAATACATGATTAAAGGGCTGGTGAGTGATTAAGTAGAAAAGGAAGTTGTCACCACCAGGTACCAAACAGGCTTTATTGAGATTGGGTCATACCAAGCAAACCAAATTTTCCTTTTCTAGAAAAGTTACCAGACTGGTAGATTGGAAAATTCTGTTGATGTATTCTATGTACCTTAGCAAAGCACTTGACAATGCCCTTCTGTTATTATTAAAGGTAGAGAAATGTGAACAGGTTTGTTGTGTAATTAGGTAGATTCATAAATACTTAAATAGACTTAGTCAAAGAACAATTATTAATGTTCTGATGGCACCTTAAAGTAGTAACCTAATGGAGAGCCCCAGGGGTTTGTGTTTTGTCCTGGATCCCATTAGGTCCCATGAGTTTAGGTTTCATCAGCGACTTGCACAAAAGGAAAGGAGGAATGTTTATCAGAGGTAAAGATGACACAATTCTAGCCTGACTAGCTAATATGAAACATGAAGATCTTGATGGCTAAAACATTGGGCTGAATAAGTTAAAATAAAATTTAATAGTGATCAATGTAAAGTCTTACACTTGGGTTCAAAAAAACTCAACCTCATTAACACAAAATGAGATATGCATAGCCACATAGCAGTTCATTCGATTAAAAAATGGGGATTTTAATGGGTTATAAGTTCAGTGTAAGACAATGCTGTCATAATTTAACTAAAAAGTTAATGAAATATTAAGCTATATTTAAAATTCCTTCTTAGCCATGACTAGGAAGTAATAATTGGGCTGTACTCTATCATGATCAGACCACAGACAGAGTCTTATGCTCAGCTCCTGACATTACATTTTTCAGGAAGAATGCTATAGAATGTTCATAAAAGTATGTTCAGGATGGTAAACAATCACAAGTTCATGCCACAAGAATAGTGCTTAAAGGAACTAACAATCTTTAACTCGGTGTTTTTGAAAAGTTAATAAATGAAAGAGGGATTAGATTTTGCCCATTCATTCCTGATGGAAGAACCAAGAGCCTGAGTGGGCTGCCCATGAATGGGCTTTTTTCAGAGATTGTTAGTTCACCCTTACTTAATGTCTTAAAGGAAAGGCTATCTGACATCAACATTAGCATCATCAACAGTATATACCTATATATATATATATATATATATATATATATATATGTATATGTGTGTACGTGTATATATACACATATATGTATGTGTGTATATATATATGTGTCTGTGTATGTATATACATATACATACATACATATATATATGTATGTATATGTATATCTTTAAGGTTTGAAAAGCACTTTACAATTTTTTTTTCATTTATCCCCACTGCAACTCTGGAAGGCAGGTGCTATTGGTTTTCCCACTTTGCAGATGAGGATATTTTAAAGAAGTTTCCTTATCAAGTATGGGTTAGACTACGTTGCCTCTAAATTTCCTTCCAACTGCAATATTCTGTGATCCTAAGCAAGGTCTGTAGGTCATAGTTTTTTCTGGCAGTAGCCATAGAAAAAGAGACCAAAAAATACAGAATATCTCTGAAAGTACAGAGACTACATGGAGAATATGTGGAAACAGTATGGTAAAGTCACAAGGACACTGGGTCTAGAGACAGAGGACAGAGTGGGAGTGAGGAACCTGTGGCCCTCTGTGTCCTCAAGTGTGGCCCTTTGACTGAAACCAAACTTCACAGAACAAATCCCTTTAATAAAAGGATTTGTTTTGTAAAACTTGGACTCAGTCAAAGGGCTACACCCAAGGACTTAAAGGGCCACATGTAGCCTTAAGGCCAAAGGTTCTCTACCCCTACCTAAAGCCATATTCTTCCTCTTCCTCTTATATGTTAGAAAATGATAGCAGTGTTTAATTACTCTAAGGGTGGAAGATCTGTTGTGTGGAGGAGGTATTAGATTTGTTCTGTTTGGTCTCATAGGTCAGGAAAAATGGGTGGAAATGATAAGTAAATTTAGGTTCAAGGTCAGGAAAATCAGAAATAAACAAGTATTATAAAAAAACAACAACAACAACAAAATCTTTCTAAAATTTAAAGCTGTCCAAATATGAAATGAAGTGCCCCAAAAGGTGACAGATTCCCCCTCCCAGAAGGTCTTTAAGCAGAGGCTGGATGATTACTTCTTGGGTTCATGTCTTAGTAGGGATTCCTTTTGAGTCTTATCTGGACTAGATTACTACTGAGTTACTTTCCAACTCACAAATTCTGTGACTCCTAACAATAAGTGTTAACCCTAAAACTCTGGTCTGTGTCTACTTCTCTTTTCACCTTATATTCTCTCCCTTGGTGACCTCATTCATTCTCAAGGTTTTAATAAGCAGATTTCTCATTTACCTAGTGACCCTTTTGAATAGCTCAAACTAGATAGCCCATAGATTTCAAACATAGTATTTTGAGTTGATGCACAGGTATATACTACAGGGATAAGTGTTAGCTTTGGCTCTTCCTTTTCCTTAAAGGGGATACTTGTCCCAGAGTTACAAATATGTACTCAACATATCTAAAACTTTCCTTCCCAAACACACTTTTCTTCTAAATTTCCTTATTTAGGTTAGAGGCACCACCACATTTTCAGTCTTCTAGGTTTTTCCAGCCTCAGTGTTGTAACTCTTCCTCACCTCACACATTCCATCTGTTTCCAGATCTTGTTTCTACAAGATGTCCACTCCCTTCTTGCTACTCATATGGCCACCATCCTATGATTTCTGATCCTCATCATGCCTAACTCAGAAAAATGCCGTAGCCTCCTCATCGGTGTCCCTACCTCAAGATTCTGCCCTCTCCATTTCATCTTCCACACAGCTACCAAAGTGCTTTCTGTTAAGTTTGGTCTGACCATGTCATTACTCTTCCCAGTAAACTCCAGTGACTCCCTTTTATGTCTAAGATCAAATAAAATTTCTCTTTATCTTTTAAAGCCTGTCAAAACCTGGCTCCGAACTACCTTTTCAGCTCTGTCATACAGAATTCCTCTATACCCGCTCTACTGTAGCCAAACTGACCTCATTTTCTTTCATACAAAATTTGATTTCCCTTCCCTGTACCTTTCTTCTCTTTGCCCTCCATACTTAGAATGCACTTCTTCAACCGAGATTCTTAGACTCCCTGGCTTCTTTCAAATCTCAGCTAAAATCCTGTCTTCTACGAGAAACATTTCCTGACCTCCCTTTATGCTAGTACCATTCCTTTATTTATTAGCTTCAAATTGTCTTGTATCTTGTTTCTACATAGTTATTTTCATATTGTCTCCCCCATTAGACTACTTGACAGCAGGCATTGTCTTTTAAGTTTCCTCCTATCTCAAATACTTAGCACAGTGCCTAAAACATAGTAGGTGCTTAAACAATGCATTGAGACTATTTTACTGATGCTATTGACCTCTCTCACAAATTATTTTGTATTTATTTTGCATTTATTCTGTTGGTAAGATACCTCTTGGTGATTTTGATGACTTGACAATATATAGTACCACTCCTGATTGGTGATAGTTTTTCATAATTAGTCTCACCCAGACTGACCACGGTGGCCTCCATTCTCTGGCCATCTTTATGGCTACCTAAACCTGTGAGAACTCTCTCTCCTTCTATCTTTATCTCTCTTAGATCAACAAACAATTCAATGCTATTAGTTATGGAAAGGTTGTGTCCTATAGTTCTACTCACCATATGGTCCCTATTGTATTATTTATGTTCAATAAATACTATTTTATTCATTTATTCATCCATTCATTCATGTACCCCAATGTAAATATTGATTCCTTTAAAGGAATGTATGTTCACTGAGGGTAGGGTCTCTTTTTTCTTTTGGTCTTTCAATCCCTAAGAATAAGCAACATAAATGCTTAGTAAATACTTATCAGTTGACTGATAGGTATCTATCATGATCATTGTGTGGGATACTGGGTGGGGGGGCATGGAGACATGACCCCTGTCTTCAGCCTATAATTTGGATTATAAAATATCATCTACCTACATTAAACAATTATAGAGCAAGAGAGAATTGTATACACTAAGTGTCAATTCTAATGTTTATTTGTAAATAGCTAGAGAATGACAGAAAGGGCTGAGATCAATGTAGGATTGGTCAGAAAAGATTTTGTGGAGGAGGTAAGGTTTTACATTGAGTCTTGGGGATGGGAAGGGATGTAGATAGATAGGGAAAATGGGAGAGGACATTCCAGTATCATAAACCAACATTGGGACAACTTATAGAAGTGAGAAAAATAGTGGCAAGTGTAACATCAAGAAAATGGAATAGAAGTGTCTGCCAGGGCAGGAATGGGAGATAATGGTGGACAAGAAAAGTAGAGACACGTGACAAAATAAACCTTGGAATTTCTATAGTCCACAACACATAATTTAATACACGATCATGTACTGTCTCTTACTGTTCCCTAGCTGTATCATAGATTAGTCATGTCTCTCAACCAGATTGTGAACAACTCAATTTACCACACAATTTAGCACTTGATTATAATCTGTTTTGAATTGTTCACTACTTGTTTCATGTGTATAAACGTCCTCTCAATAACTCGACTGTGGGTTCCTTGAGGGTAAGAATCGTGTGTTATTCTTTCCTACTTTACACAGTGCCTGGTATTGGGCTAGACACACACTAGATGCAAAAGGAATGCTTATTTAAGAATTCGAACTTGGTCCCATAGGGAATGAATGGGAAACTACTGTGTGAACTGGAAGAGGCCAAAATCGTTCTTCCATTCACCAGCTTTTTATTTTTCATTTGGTGTTGTATGAAAGCTGCAAAATCTGTGAGAAATAATTTCAAGAACAAGGATTGATTTTGCATCAATTCTTCCCTACTCTGGGGACTCAAACAGCTTGGGCTGGTTTTCAAGTTGTTCTAATCACATCTTCTCCTGTTGCTGTTGGGAAGAACAAAATGAAGTTGGACATGTTAGCTGGGCTGGAAGCTCTGGCTTCACAGGGCCCTCTGGGACATCATTTTCAGTATTTATGGGTGTGAGGCAGCAGCTGTAAGTGGCTACTGACCTGGCTGCAGCACAATCAATTTTTTTAAAGTCGATTTCCACACAATCAATTGGATTGACCATGTTCCAAAGTAGCTGTTGAGACAGCAGAAACAACTAGATTGCCCAAACCATGATCTGTTCCTATAGCCTATGACTTCAGTAAAGTTTAAGTAAGCCAAAGATGAAGCATGAAGGGGTGTAAAATTGAGGCCATCAATTATGTCCATCCCTTGTCTGATAATGTGGGAGGCCATGGTGCCAACAGAAAATTGTGTAGAAAGCCAACAAGATAAATTTTTGCATCACTTCAGCACCCTCTGGTGTCTAGTCTTCTAGACCAAGAAATATACCTGGGTTCTTCAAAATGAGATAACTACAATTCTTGTCCAAATATATGAACTTTCTTGCCTTTCTGGATGTGTAGGGAATATTCAGGGCAATTGCCAACACTAGGAATTTCCCTCTCCCCTTTTCTTTAGGAGTACAGCGAAATCCCCTAAGGAACGGTAATTTGGACCCAAAATATGACTTGCAAGATTTTTTTTAATGACTCCTGAGGAATAAATAAAATTCATTAGTTTGTTGTTGCTTTATATCTAACTTATGAGAAGTGTTACTACTTAAAGAAATGGGAAAAGTTCTTATACATTTTGAGTAAGACAATCTAAATTCTGACTTTTGAGTTCGAAAGTAAATGATTGGTCCCAACAAGGGGGAAAAAACATAAGAAATAATTTTGTTTACATTAAATAAAAATCAGTGATATTAAATGCTAAGGAAGAGATTATCAACTGAGAAAGAAAAGGAATAGAATATTCTACTCTACTTCAAAATCATTACTATCAAGCATAACAATGGAAAAGAGCATGGAATTAAGAAATCCATCCTCGCTCTTCAACTTACTGTTTTATGTTACTTTGATCAAGTGTCTTATTTTCTATAGATCCCAATTACCTTATCTGTAAAATAAGAGGATTTGAATAGACAACCTCTAATATCTATCTAAAATTGTATAGTTATGTATAGTAGTCAGAATCTGTTTTAGGTTATTTGCTTAAATAATTTGTCCCATGTAGGTGAACTGATTAAAGGGGGGAGGGGGCCTTGGCACTTTGTAGTGGTGCTACTCAGGGGAAAGGAGACATGCTACGTAACAGTGGACTGATTGCCTTAAAGCAATAGAGATCTACCGTAGTTCTGAAAAATAGTTTACAAAATAAATAAGTGAAAATTGGGTGTAGCTTTAGGATCTTTCCAGTTCGGGTTGTCTGCAAGATGCCATGCTAACCCAGAAAAATGTCATTCATGATGAAGTGTTGTTTACATGAAATATGTCTATATTTCAGAGGGAATTTGTCGGGACACCCCTATGCAAATCATCCTCTCCTACCCCAGCCTCTAGGCCAGCTGCTTACTGATTGTTGTTCAGCAGTGTCCAACTCTCTGTGACCCCATTTGGCATTTTCTTAGCAAAGATCCTGGAGTGGTTCGCTATTTCCTTCTCCAGATCCTTTAACAGATGAGGAAATTGAGGCAAATGGTTAAATGACTTGTCCAGGGTCACACAGCTAGTAAGTGTCTAAGGTCGGATTTGAACTCATGAAGATGAGCCTTCCTTACTTCAGGCCTGGCACTCTCTCCACTGTGCCATCTAGCTGCCCTTCATTACTAAAGGGCTAATTAAAATTACAGAAGGTAGAGTAACAGAGATGAGGAGGTGTATTGTCATGTGCAAGGTACAAAAACAGGTTTTTTACACTGTTATCTTTTTTTACTAGATATTTTTAAATTCTTCTTTTTAAAAATTAAGTCATCTTGCCACTGGCTGGCTAACGATCTGCCATTCTTTTTTTGGCCTTTAAAAATCTAGCATGCCAGTCCTAAAGAAAAAAAAAGTATCCAGGTGATCTTTATGAAGTTTAAAGCAGTAGTTGGCAATTTATTGCAATGTATAAAAAGAGGTAGAAGGACAGTTTGGGCTCAAGGGTCATAATTTGCTGACCCCTGGTCTAAAGGACAGCTAGCAATGGAGGAAAAACACAACTTTTAAGAGGAAATCATTCTTTTTCTTCCCCATTGTGCCTCAGACAGAAAGCAGTGGGAAGGGAGAACAGAGATTGGGATTTATCATTCCTATTCCTCCTCCCCATCGGCCTTGGCACTTTGTAGTGGTGCTACTCAGGGGAAAGGAGACATGCTGCCTAACAGTGGACTGATCCATTTGTAACTTGACCTGTAGAAAGAAGCAGACCCAGGGAATTCCACTGAGTGACCTTCTAAGTAGGAATGATGAGCCTAGGGAAAAGTAATGTGAAGAAACCACAGAGAGGGAAAGGGAATTAGGAACCTTCTGTGTACGAGAAGTGAGATGCCTGGGCCATAGCTATTCCCTTTTACATGTGCATTCGTGTGTGTGTGTGCGTGTGTGCGTGCATATACATACTTCCTGCATGCCCGGCCTTTGACCTGTGAGAGCTGATTTGGGGGATGTGAGGCATATAGGCCTAGAGAAGTTAACCAGGAAACAATAATGAAACATTTCTATAGTACATACAAAACACTTTGCTCTCAATAATCCTGCATGAAAAGGCAGCAGCTTTGGGGGGGGGGGTGTAAAATTCATTCATTCATTTTTTTAATAATTATTTATCAAACACTTATTATGACCCAGGCACAAAGAAACATAAATTAGTCTATGCCCTCAAGGAGCTTTTATTCTAGGGGTGGGGGTGGGTTGCACTTGTTGGTTTCAAGCTCACCATGAGTTAACAGTAAGAAATAGCACCATCAGGCCATATTAGTCGGCATTAACCAAGGCAGAGTGTTATTTTATCAGGTTCACATGGGAGGTGCTATCTTGCTGTACTTTGCCTCTCTTTGATCACATTTGACATATTGTGTTCTGTCCTGGATACTACATTTTAGGAAGGACATTGACAAGCTAGAGTGTAACCAGAGAAAAGAAACCAGGATAGTGAGGGGCCCTCAGGACAAGAAGTCTTTAAAGAAACCGGGAATGTTTAAACATTTTAGACAGGTTATTGCCAGTAAGAGAGATTTAACTTTTCTTCTTAGACCCAGAAGGTAGAATGAGGAGTAATGAATTAAAAGTTTGAGAAACAAAGACTTATTTTCTATTCAAGGACAAACTTCCTAACCCTTAGTGCTGCCCCCAAATACAATGTGCTGCATTAGGAGGTAATTAGTTGGTTTGCCCTTGCTAAAGGCCTTAATGTGAAGGTTGCATGCCCACTCACTGACAATGTTACTGAAAGATTTCTGATATAGGTATGGGATGGGACTCGATGGCCTCTGAGGACCCCTGAGATTAGCATTCTGTGGGGTCAGTAGTATAAGTGATATTTCTCTTGATTTTATAAATGACCAATTTCAGAGAGTTTAAGTGACTTGTCTATTGTCATACAAATGATAAATATTTTATGCAGAACTTGACTCTAGGTCTTCTGAGTCCAAGACCAATGTTTTTTCTACTTTATCAATGATAAATATTCCACAACAAATTCTACTAATGGGCGTTAAGATGTAATATATGCAAAACTCAATTCTAGATACTAGTGACATAGAAATGAAAGAGATATCCTTAAAAACTTCACATTCTAGAAGAGAGATTTGGTTTCAATTCAGTTACACAAACAGTGAGTCCTGAAAGGTATACAAATATCATAGATCCCAGATCCTAGAATTTTAATGCTAGCTAGACCTTAAAGACCATTGAGTGCAACCCTTCATTTTACATATAAAGAAACTGAAGCCTAGGGAGATCCTGATACACAAGTTTGTTAAGGCAATTGTAATGATTACTCACATTTCTATAGTACATTAAGATTTATTAAATATTTTCTTCACAGCATCTCTGTGAGGTAAGAAATACAATTTTATACTTCTTTCTACATTTTTTAGAAAGGGAAGATCAGAGACATATAATGATCTGCCCTTGATGACATAGACAACAAGAGATAGATCTGGGATTTAAATCCAATTCCTTCGGCTCCAAAACGAATTAGGTAAAGTCCTTGCTCTGAAGGATTTTGAAGTCTCATGATAGGACATGACTGACTCTTTAGGAATATCTCCTCCTATTTACCCCCATGGAAACTGCAATCTATTTGATGGATTCCAAGTGAATAAGCATGAATTATAAGTAGTTATCTGTTAATAAAAACTCATTAATAGCATAATGACCAACTACTTGACATTGTCTCTCTGCTCCCCCATTTTTGCCAGAATACCTGAAAATGGGAATGCTGCTCAATTTACTTTCCCCTCCCTCAATTCCTTTTATTTAGCTGAGTTTAACTTTTGCTTTTATGCCTGGCCTAACTAGGCCTTATTTCCTTATGTTTAATTGTTCAAGGCTGCAAAGTAATGAGAGGTAAACCTCTCATTTATCTCTAGATAATTCTAGACTCTAAATAAGAGGCTTATTTAGATAAGGTGACAGTTTTGTCCACAAGTTGCCTCAGTGAAGGATTAGTGGTACCATCTCCCTGATTCACCCTCCCAGTCGTTTGGAGGGAAGACTGATAAGTAATTCACCTTCTCAGCCAGAAAAGGATGAGAGAGAAGACAGAGACAGAGACAGAATGAGAGAGGGAGGGAGGGAGAGAGAGAGAGAGAGAGAGAAAGAGACACAGAGACAGAGAGAGAGAGAGGGAGAGAGAGATAAAGAGACAGAGAGATACAGAGAGACAGAGACAGAGACACAGAGAGAGAGAGGGTGGGAGAGAGAGAGAAAGAGAGAGAGAATGAATGAATGATGATGATAACTTAGGTGTGTGCACTCCAAGGATCTGGGTAAAGAGAAATTTATCTAAAACAAGTCCCTGATCATTCATTTTTTCCATTTTTATATACCATGGACCACCTACATTTCTCATGTTAAGTATTTTTTTTTTACTTTAAAGCATGGATGTCATGGAGGGAGAGAGAACTTGGCATTATTTATACTAGCCAGTATTAGTGAAAAGGATGCAGATGGACAGGAACACGATGGAAGTCTAGAATGAAATTAACAGATGCAAATGTAAGAAACATCTCTGCTGAGTTAAATTAAGCTCCAGAGACCTTGCAAATTTGAGCTTTTTAAAAAGCAAACAGCCTTATGAAGCAGGCTTCTTTTCTCTCTATCCACCTTTTCTTAGCTCATACTAAACTCCCCCTTTTTTCCCTCTAATTCTTTATTTCAGGATCACTGGAGTCTTCTGTGTTTGAGAAAAAAATAGGAACTATAAACCTAAATTATAGCCAATCAGATTGTACTCACAGCTCAACTACTAGACAAATTGCAGCTCATGAAATTTGCTATGGGTCAGGAGACTGAGTAATTTCATTTTAATCAGTCTTATTTGAAGCAGGAATGCCACTGCGGCAAAAGCCTCAGAGCAACTGAAACCTGGTTGAGAGAACACATCAAGGGATATAAAGTAGTCTTTTTTCTCTCTTCCTCTTTTTTTCTTCTTCTTTCTAAGTGAACTGTTTCAGTGCTCCAGCAAAGAATGAGGAATATAAGTAGAGATGGCCGAATTTTCTTCCAGCTCCAAATGAAAGCATGTTCAGAGCTTAGAGCTGGCTAAGGCCTTTATTACATGCCGGATTAAGCTGTCCTAATCATGTCCCAAGAATTCATTTACATGGCGATGCCCCAGACTGAGCTTAGGTCTGGCCTCTGGAAACACAAAGGCTTTGTTCATTTGCCTCTCCCCCTACCCGTACTTGTATTTTGGGGACATTATTTGGAGTCTGCTGAGATTGTCACAGGAGGCCTTACAACCTGAGACAAATTCAAGTTGGATGGATGTATCACTAAAATTCAGCTGTCTGCTCCATGAGACTGAAATAAAAAAGACGCTTTCAGTGATCCTAACTAAAATAATTGATGAATTTGCATTAAATCTCTCTAATAACACATTTTTAGTTGGATCTTTTGTCTGATCATAACCTCCAATCATTTCTCCTCTCTTTCTACTTTACTTCTTCCAAACCTGTTCTTCATCTTCATCCTGACTCCCAGAGTTCTCTTTGTTGGTGTCCTCCCAGATCCTGCCTGGACTCTACTTTCCTTTCTTAGATTCTTGAATCTAAAGCTAATTAATTCAGTGTCACAGTTTTTTACTTAGGGACTTGTCTTCTCCCTTCACTTTTGATGACTTTCTAAATCATAGTCCTCAATTACTCATCACCAGGATCCTCTTTTGCTCCTATGCTCCAGCTACTGACCACTGCTAGAGGAGAACATCCAGTTTTACTGAATGGGTCAACTGTTAATGTATGTGTAATCCAAGTTCTAAGCCTGGGGCATTTTGTATTCCACTGCTTATGTGTGATTCCATATTGGTGGAGAGAACAACTCAATGAGGTGTGACTATGTGTGTTTTGGGGAGAAAAGATATTTTCTCATTTTTGCTTTGAGACAAACATGGTACCAGACTCTCTTCTGGACCAACTCCAGGGAAGAGAAAGAAAAAATCTCTCTTGTAGAAATGTAAAAGGAGACCAGATCTTTAAGATATCCCTGACTTCTAGCTTAGCTCCCTAGAGACTTCAACGAATTTCCCCTTGGGTGAAACTGGGGATTCTCCAAGTGGAGTTGAGAATATGTCTCACTTCCATTTAAATTGTTCATTCACTCATGTGTATTTTTTGGTAGAACATCTCTTATTTCTGCTTGTTTATCTGCTTAGAACATTAGTTTACTCCTTATTCGTTGTTTGTTATGTTCTTTTAGAGTTACTAGCATTTGATGAGGAGTCATACCTGTGAGTTTAAGCATAAGGTACTCTCTTCTTTAAGAGATAATAATAGCTTTGTGGATGTTAAACCATAAAATAATGTGGTCCTAGACCAGCAACATTTAAGGTGGCATACAGTTATCAGAAGAAGTTATACAAGGACACTCTCAAGGTTTCTCTTAAGAACTTTGGAGTTGATTGTGTGACATGGGAGGCACTGGCTCAGAACAGCTCAGCATGGCATGCCCACATCAGAGAAGGTGCTGTGTTCTATGAGGAAAGCAGAACTGAAACAGCTCAAAGGAAATGCAGGATGGACAAATTTAGAGAATCCACCCCAAATGTTCATAAGGACTACTTGTGCCTGACCTGTAGTAGAGTATTGCAAACTCTTATTGGTCTGATTAGCCATTGTCAGATACATTGAAACTTGACTCTAGCACGGTTATGTCATTTTGGTCCTTTTTGAGAATGAAGGACAACAACCAACCAACCAGTAGTTATAATTACAGTCTATAACTCCAACTCAGAGAACAGAGTAGCCAGACTCATAGCCCCTTCTACTCCCCTCCAAGAAGGAATCAAACTCTCCCCCTGGAGAAAGACAGGCAAAATTCCAGAGATATCTATTCCCTTATTCTTTCCACCATAACTCCAGTCTAATGAAAATGTGAATTTTTTCCTTGCTAAGACCAACCAATCTGTATCTACCTTCGTTTGAGCCACCTGGATATAGGTTAAGATGAATTTTATGGCTATGTGCATCTTACATACATTATCTAAACTCAGCTGGACTCTCACTACCAAGAGACAAACCCTTTACTCATCAGTTAATTGGGTCTTAATATTACTTCTCACAAAGGATGTCCACAAATGTCCACCTCTTTCCTCAAGGATCCTACACCATTCCCTACCATTCCCTTCTCTCTCAGCAGAAGAACTGCCTCATATTTTACTGAAAAAATGTAGAGGACATTTGCCATAAGCTCCCTCTTCTTCCCTACTCCACATTCCAAAACCTATTGACATCAGCTCCTACTCTCCTGTCCTTACCCCAGTCTGGTGAAGACATATTCCTTCTTCTTCTTAAGGCAAACCACTTTGTGTAGTGTACCCTTGATGTAATTCTCTCCCATTTCCTCTAGTGAATTTCTACAAGTAATTCAATTCCATTAATATTCAACAAACTGTTCCAAACATGCCCTGTTCTCCTATATATTAAAAAAAACTTCACTTGCCCCTACGGCTCCCTCAAGCTATCATCCTCTAACTTGACCACATATTATTTCCATTTTCCAGAGGTATGGTTATTCCATATTGTTTTTAGAATCAAAAGAAAACTCTATTTAACATTTAAAGCTCTTTGTAATCTGGCTTTCAGCTAACTTTCTAGATTCTTTTACAAAAAACAAATTATCCCATGTCACCTCTTAATGCATTCAGTTGTCTAGCCAACCTGGCCTTGGGGTTCCTTATGCATGACATTCCATATCCCTATGCCTGGACTGAACTTCCTCTTCACTTGTATCTCTTGGAAGCCCCAGTTTCCTTAAAGATAAGATCAAGAGTTACCTCCTCTATGAGGTCCATCTGGATCACCCCAGCATCAGTTACTGCCCTTCTACCACCAGAGTAGAGGGGAATCCCTGTATTTATTCTTTATTCAATCTATATGTTTGTATCTTTTTTATATATTCATGTGATGCATATGTAAATATATACATTGATGTGTACATGTTGTTTTCCCCTACAGGATACAGGTAGCTTGAGAACATTAGTTTCTGGCACATCATAAGCACTTAATAAATGTTCATTGATTGACTGGCTAGTTAGGTTAGATTGGGCTTGGTCCTTAGAGAAGGAAGGAAGAATGCTCACCAAAAAAGAGCAACAAGGCAAGGTAAAAGCATATTTTGTTCCATCCTCATCTCTTCTGCCACTGTAGCTAACTTCTCCCTCTCCAGAAAATGGAATTTCAACTTCAATAAATTAGTAATATTCCTAAAATTTTTGCTTCATACATGAAGGAATCATGGGAAGAATATCAAGCTCCATATCAGCCTGAACTGAGGCTTTGATGAGCTGGCTTTAAAGATTAAATGTTTTCTACATTTTTCAACTGCTTCCTAGTCATGAAGTAGCATTTCTTTGGCTAGAGACTGTGGGTCTAGGGCCCAACATCCCAATCAATTGCCACCTAATGGGCATGTAAGCCAGATTAACTAAAGCAGTAAAGATGCCCGGAGGGAAAAATAGAAGGCAGCATGTGTCAAGAGAGACCAGTCACAACCATTAAGATGAATACCATCTCCACTAAGACTCCAGTGGAAAAAAAACATAGGACCCTGAACCCAAGAGCAGGACCCCAAAGGCCACCAGTCCCATTTCCAGCCCAAGCCCAGCAACCATCATTCTGAAAAGGAACTCTATGAAGGTGTGGCCTGGCAACTGCTTCTGAAGACCATAGTTCAGTGGTGGGATTGAAAAAAAATTAACAACCAGTTCTCCACGAACCCAGCCAAGGCACCACCACCACCGCTGACATGGCAGGCACAGGCCCTGCCCCTGCTAACAACCTGCCCATTGAGTTCAGCCTAAAATTAGGTACTGGTTCTACCTAACCAGAGCAAACTGGCTGAATCCCCCCACTGCCATAGTTCTATCTAGGCAGTAGCCACAGCTCTTGAAGACAAGGAAAATACATTTCTTGACAACAAAATCCTTGGTATTTTGAAATATTTTACCATCAGAAATACATATTATTATATCAGTAGAAATAATATTAAGGAGGACTCATTGCCATCTGCTTTGACATTGCTCTCTAAAGACCATGGAGGTTTTTTATTTGATGTGCAGCTGAAACCTCCTATATGAGTTTTCAGTCCCATTAAAATGTGAACTTCTTGAGACCAGGGACTATCTTGTTTTTCTATTTATATCCATAACACTTAGCACAGTTCTATGCATACAGTCAAGCATTAAGAATGCAGCTAGAAACAGTGGGTAGAATGCTGGACCTAGGTCAGGGGTGGGGAGCCTACCGCCTCAAGGCCACGTATGGCTACCCTTGAGGACCTAGAGGGCCACATGTGGCCTTGAGGCCTCAGGTTCCCCATGCCTCACCTAGATTCAAGTAGACCTCAGTTCAAATCCTCTCTCAGATACTTACCACCTGTGTGACCCTGAGCAAGCAATCTCTTAGCCAATAGTTTCCTTATCTATAAAATGGAGATAGAACAGCAACTACCACCCAGAATCATTGTGAGGATAAAATGAAATATAATTTGTAAAATGCTTTGCAAATTTCAAATTCATATAAATTCCAGCTACTATTTTTATTATTAAGAAATGTGTTCATTCTTTCAAAGCCTTCTAAGGATCAATCATTCAAGAATTTATCTAAATCTTTTTTTTGTTGTTTTTTACTCCCTGCATTTATTTTATGCGTAGTTTTTTGTTCGTTTGTTCGTTTAACAAAATTATCACAAACTACTGCCTCCAAGCTTCTTAGGGCATAATCCTTAGTGTGCACCAATGAGTTTTGTAGAATGGGGTAAATGAATTGCTGAGTCCCTGAAGATTCATATAGAGTTGATTTGTAGTGATGGAGATGGGTTTTATGAGATCTTTTTCATTCTCTTTAATTCTGTGACGAAGACCATGTATTTGCAAAACAAATACTTGAGTTTAGGGGTACAGTCAGTTTCACTGTAACGCCATAAAGGTGATTAACCTCACTTTGCCCTATCATTGGAAGTCTCAGCCATACTGTTCATTTCTTTCTTGGGATTCAATTCCACATCACTTGGCTTGCCTCTGAGGAGCATCTCTTACCTTTATGGGACATAATCATCAAGGATTTCTCACTTCTCTCCCCTCAACTCCACTTTGCATCTACATTGCCTGTTACTCTGGGACAACTCCGGTCTGAGGCTGACTCAGTGATTGGCGAATCCCTGCCTGGCACTCTGCTATCTTCTCATCTTTTGACCTGTCCTACTCCCAGGTGCCTAGCACCCTGGAGGTCACCTTAATTCATCCTTCAGTGATTAGTATACTATAATGTGTGGGGAAAATATTTTACTATTTATTAATATCTTTTGAACCTAGCTTTCTGTGGTTATACATTGTCTACCCCAAAGTTTAAAGTAGAGGTCAGGCGTCTGACCTCTGAGATGGTCCACAGAAGCCAGAGACCACCTCAAGAATTGCTTGGGGCCTTCAAAAACATTTGTGTTTTGGGTCCACCTGAAGCTTATGTTTTGATTTTGCCTAAATTATACTGAATGTGAATACTTACCTGCTGATATAAATCTCAATCCGATCTTCTTCTGGAAACTGCCTAACTGCCAGCATACAGCCAACTAGTCACCTGTCCTTATGCCTTTTCTAGAACTCCATGTGACATAAACCTCCCAGAGACTCAGAGAGGGACTCAGATGTTTTCCTGCCTGACTTGTTTGCTGAACTGATAAAAATTTCTTCCTAAAACTTTTTCAGATTTAGGGGCTTGTTCTCCACTAAGTAACCCCATTATATTCTCCCTATCCCAATGATTCTGACCTCTTGGCCCTCAATATACAATGCCATTTCTCCATCTCCCCCTGCCCGCTCCCTTGTTCCCAACCCCCTCAACCCACACACCCCCAACATACCACTCCAGATATTCCTACCTTTTCTACTGTGCTCTCTGAAATACCTGCTCCATAACTTACTTTAATCTAAAATATTTTTTCTTTTTTCTCTCCTTCTATTTGCTTACACTCACTGAGACCTGAATCCCTTTAGTCATACCACATTCATGGTCATCCTATCCAGAACTGGTTGTATTTTTGCTCATATCCCCCAAGTCAATGGTTCTGGTGGAAGTGTTAAAATATTCTTTGCTCTCCATGGCCACTTACAGACCTGCATTACCATCATCACTCAGCAACTTCTATTCTCTCTTTCTGTCTCTCTCTGTCTCTTTCTGTCTCTCTCTCTCTCACTCTCTCTCTCTCTCTCTCTCTCTCTATATATATATATATACATATATATATATACATGTATATTTATATCCATATATATCCATATATATGTATGTATATATATATATGCATTTACATGTATATACATATGTGTGTGTATCACCCAATCCAGATTCTGGTAGCTGTTATCTACTGAACTCCAGGACAATCTCTTTCCTTTCTCAATGAATTTAGCTGACTCATGGATTTTCCCCATGCTAAGGAACTCAACACATATACTGCTATTCCCTTGAGCACCCTAACTTCACAGTTCCTCAATTTGATAATTTTATGACCTATCCCTTCATCCCACCTCAACTTCATGAAAAGATGTTTACTACCTTCACCTTGCCATTACTCATGAATGTTCTATTTCCATGTTCTTGAATTCTGAAATTCCTTTATCTGATCATAATATTTTCTCATTCTATCTTTCCCTCTGCCTCACAATCTCTAATCTTATTGTTCATCTTCACCATGACGTCAAATCCTTCCAACCACCAGTTCTTTCACAGAACATTACCTCTGTACGGTCTATACCGTCTTCCTTTCTTCATCTTGACTCCTTGGTGAACCAGTTCAATTCCATACTATCCTTCTACTCTTGAATCTTTCAATCACTTATCCTATTGCCAATCTTCCCTTGCCAAGACTCAGCATTGTATTAATCCCACTAGCCACAGCTTTTACTTCTAATCACATGCTGCTAAACAGTGTTGTGGAGAAAAAAGAAAGCATGTTGACTAGGTCCATTAAAATTCATTATATAATCTTAACTGGGTACTTACTATGGTAAGGCAATTTTCTTCCGCCTTTCTAATTGATCGAGTATCCTACTCACCATAGCAGTTTTGACAAACCTTTCTATGCTCCTCCAAACTTTCATGACACTCCATTCCTTCACCCTCTCAACTGAGAACCTTGCCTTAGATTTCATTAAAAGTAATGAAGTCATTCACCAAGTAATCCTTCTTTTCCCCTCATCTTCATCTCACATCTTTCAGATGCCTTTTCCCCACTGATTCATTCACCTGGGTCCTGTATGAAGTGATTGCCCTTCTTGCATAGACAAACTCCTCTACACACACAAGTGATTCCACTCCATCCCATGTTCTCTAGCTTATTGCCCCTGTATCATCCCTACCTCCTCACTAATTGATAATCTCTCTCTATCTGCTGACTGCTTCTGTACTGCCCATAAACATGTCCCTGTCTTTCTTATCCTAAAAACTATGTTCACTCAATCCATTCATAATTGTAATTGGCCTCGATCTCATTTCCCATTTGTAACTAAACTCCTTAAGAAAGTTTTCCAAGACAAGTTCCTTATCATTTGACTGAAACTGTACTCTCCAAAGTTGCTAACAATCATTTAAGTGCCAAATCTAATGGCCTTTTCTCAATCCTCATGTTTGTTTTCTTCTGTGAAGCCTTTGAAGCTGTTGATCACCTTCTTCTCCTTGATACTCTGACACCTAGGCCCCCCATGATTCTGCTTTCCTCTGGCTTTCCTCCTATATGTTTGGATCCTCTTCCTCAGATTCCTTTACTAGGTATTCTTCAAGGCTGGACCCATCAATATTGGGTATCACCCAAGACTGTCCTGAGCTTTCCCTTCTCTGTATATACTATTTACCTTGATGAGCTCATCACCCATAGATTCATTATTATTCATTATACAGATGATTTTCAAACCTATTTTTCAAGCTTTAATCTCTCTTATCTCCAATTGTCTATTAGACATCTCAAACTGGATATCTCATGGATGCATCAAACCTAATCTGTCCCAAACCAAAAGTTTTATCTTCTCCAATTGTTAATCATTGCCTCTTCTAAACTTTAGTACTTTCAAGGGCATCACCATCCTCCTATTGATCCAAACTTCAAACACAGATGTCATCCTTGGATCTTAACTCCCCAACCATATCCAACCTGCTGTCAGTTCCTGTTGATTCTACCTTCATATCTCTAACTCACGTCTTCTCTCCTTTGATCTTCCACTGCCCTGGAGTACATCCTCATCACCTCACCCCCAGGCTATTGCACTAGGCTTGTGTTTAATTTCTCTGCCTCAAGTCTCTTACTATTCCAGTTCATCATCCTCCCTCCAGATATGAAAGTTATCTTCCTAAAATGCAGGTCTGTCAAGTCACTGCTCACTGCCCCCCCACCCCCGCCATTCAATAAACTCCACTGACTCTCTAATACTTTCACAATCAAATATATCGTCTGTTTGCATTTTAAAGCCTTTCACAACCTAGACTGGCCTCTTCCTACCTAACCAGTCTCCTTACACCTTATATCCCTCTTTATATTCTATGATCCAGTAACACTGGCCTCCTTGCTATTCTGACTTCCTGAATTTTTACTAGTTGTTTCTTATCCCTAGAATCCTCTGCTTCCTTATCTCTACCTCCTGGTTCCTCTGACTTCCTTCAGGTTTAGGCTAAAATCTCACTTTCTGAAAGAAGCATTTCCTGGTCCCTTTTAATATCAGGGCCTTCTATCTGAAATTACCTTCAATTTATTTTGTACATTTCTTGGTTGTACATAGTCATAGTTGTTTGCATGAAGTCTTCTGCATTAGAATGTGAGCAGAGACTATTTTTTGCCTTTCTTTGTATCCCCAGTGCTTAATACAGTGCCTGGCATTTAATAAGCATTTAATAAATGCTTACTGATTTGACTTTTCAGTCTCACTGCCCATCACTCCCCTTGACATATACTATGGTTTAACCAAGTTGCCTTACTTGTTGGCTCCTACACATGGCATTCCATTTGTTGTTTCCTCACCTTGAACAGGAATTTTCCTGCCTCATGCCTAAAATGCACTCCCTGTTTCCTCTGCCTCTTAGAATCTCCAGGACCTTTTAATATATTTTCGAGTGTCTCTTTCTGTAAGGGACATTTACTGATTCTATCTCCCTTCCCTCTCAAACTTCTAATGCCCTACCCCTCCAATTACCTCATTTACTCTGAAAGTACTTCTATGCTGCTATGTTATTTCCTCCTATGTATTGTAAGCTCCTTGAGGGCAAGGTCTATGATCACATCCTCAGTGCCTGACGTGTCAGGCAAATAACAGGCGCCTAATAAATGCTTGCTAATTGATTTATCAATCTATACAAAGACTAAATCTACCACTACAAAGTCACTAAAACAATGCTCTAACCACTGGAGCTAATCAGTAATAAGAGGGCAATCGAGTGGGATAGGTTTCCTCCTGGTTTGAAATAAATCTTCACACAACATGGCTCTTAACCAAGTAATTGGGAGCCTGACATGGGTTTCTCAAGCTTGATGCCTTAAAAAAAGTACATTTTCTATAATAATTCACTGAGCTATTTCCTCAGTAACGGCTCCTGGCCGGCCAACCCATATTCATAGATTATCCACATGGCGGCCCAGTGAGGAGGTCCTATCACTTCACTGATGGATTAGCAAGGGAGAAGCCAAAACTGTCGCTGAAGTGATGTACTCCCATGGGGCTAGCTGGAGAGAACTCATTCATCTGAACCTTCCTAACTTACGGCTTGGCTGTTTTTAATTACTATTTAGAAAGTAAGGCTAAGTTACTACCGCTAAACAAGGTCACTCACAGTATTCGACTTTTAATTGATGTGATAGGGCATCAGAGAGCAGGAGGAAAGAGCAATCCTAGCTATTGGTAGGGAATTGCCCTCAGTTACATTCTTTTTAACCTTGTTGAATCTCTTTCCTTCACCAACATCCCACCCCCCTCCAAATACACAAATCCTTCTGGTTCTAGTGAAGGTTTCCAGGCACATTACAGCTAGTCAACAGTTCTGTGTTAAGCAACCACAATATTTTTAGGACAAGGTTAGGAACTCTGGAGGATTTCCAGCTTTATTATGCCTCACTCACCTTCGTATATTCAATGGTGCATTCAAATTGTCTGTTTTTCTGTTCTTCATATGGGAAAGTCGCCCCCCTCTCTGGGCTTTTGTCCTATGCCATTCCTCATTACTAAAACGTACTCCTTCCTCACTTTGTCCTCTTAGAATTGAAGTGTGCTGGTAAATGTTTAACAGTCAGCTTTCTGGAGGGGAAATAGATGCTCCTCATACTTTTAAGTTTAATCCGTATTTTAAATGTTTTCTTTATCACTTTTTTTTCTGTCTGGACAATCAGCAAAACAATAAATCAAGTCTTGATTTACAGCATATTCTGATTTCTGAGGTGTAGTGTTCACATTGAAAATTTAATGATCAGCTAGTTAGACCTGGCTCCAGCACACCCCTGCTTAGAATCTTACATTTTCTTCAGAATACAGCTTAAGAGCCACCTTCTGAATGAAGTCTTTCTCATTTCCTCTTTTCATTAGTGTTGTCCCTCCCAAAACTATCCAAAAATATGTATGTGTGAGAGAGCAGAAAGTTCAAAGTTCTTAAATTCCACTATTAGATACCAAAGAAAAGAAATCTCCTCTTACTAGTGTCACAAAAGAGGCATCTTCGTGCAAGAAAGAAGACAATGCAGTGTCTTTGCCTTTTCAATCTCATTCTACATTATTGAATGATCCACATTACTACAATATGATCTTTCACCAGCAGAGATTATTACACTTTTATAATTTAGCAGCCAATTCTTACTGAAATGACTTGTCCATGGTAGACAACTACTAAGCTGTCTGTACTTATTGCCTCCACTTCCTCTGTCATCATCTACTTTTTAATTCCCTGCAATCTGGCTTTTAGGGTCATCACTTACTCAAATTTTTCTCACCAAAGCAGGTTGTGTTTGTTCTTCATTCTCCAAGAGGACTATGACATTAGGGAAATGATGACATGACTTTCAGTTGACTTTGAATTGAGTGAGAGAGGTCTGTGCAAGGTCACTAGCCTCACTTTCCCCTCCAGAACTGTCTGGGCCCAGTGGCCAGATATTCATCAAGATGACTAGAGATGGCAGAGGATGCAGTGGGAGACCCTGGCCCTTTTAAGCTAATGCCTTTTCAGGTTCTCACTTTGATTGAGGTTATGCCCATTCAGTGAATGGGCCTTTTTAAGAAGTGAGTCAAGGGGTGGCCCCTTTAATTAAAAAAAAAATCAAACTGGGAGGGGAAGACCCTCAGGGTTGCTGGTTAAAAGAGAAATAGTTACCATAGACATTCGCTCTGAGCCAGGAGGGCCCAAAATATAGCCATTGAGTGGGAAGGAAGGAAGGAAGGAAGGAAGGAAGGAAGGAAGGAAGGAAGGAAGGAAGGAAGTAATCCAGCCTGTAAACCCTGAGTTAACGGGACAGTTTCTGGCCATCAAAATTTACCTTCCTTCGGAGAGAAGAAGTAGAGAGAGAGGGAGAGGGAGAGGGAGAGGACAAGGTGAGTTACCCAACGGGCAGAGTCCCCATTCAGGCAGCCCAGAATACTCACAGGTTGTGCTTTAACTGTCAAAGCCTATCTGTCTATCAAAGCCTTTTCTCAATCATCATACTCTCTAAAGCACTCAGCACTGCTGACCTCCCTCTTCTCCACATATTCCTCTTTAAGTTTCCTAATACTGCTATCTCTTCCTTCTTTTCCCACATTTGGCGGCTCCTTTTCAGCATTTCTTTGTTGGATAATCATCTATTTTCCGCATCCTAACTGGGCATGTACCCCAAGGCTCTGTCTTTCTTCTTTCTTCACATACTCTCCATGAGTTTAATTATTTTCTCCATGCAGATAACATTCAGATGAATACATCCAGTCCCTTTCTCTACTGAGTTCCATTCTTCCTCCACCAACTGCCTATTAGATATTTCAAACTGTATTTCAGCCTCAACATGTCCAAAACATAGATCATTATCTTTCCCCAAAAACTTACCCCTTGTCTGACCTGCCCCATATCTGTTGAGGTCATCATTATTCTTTTAGTCACCCAAATTCGTACTTTGGCATCATCTTTGATGCATTATTTTCCCTTCTTCTTACACATCATCAGTTGTCAAATTTTATTGATTTTTTTCTTCATAGTATCTTTCACTTTTGTAATTTCTCCCCTCACATGGCCTCACATCATCCTAGTCCAAAACCTCAACCCTCAATACCACCTAGATTATTTTAATAACCCCCTAATTATTCTCCCTGAAAAAATGCTAAGGCAAAGGCCTAAAAATGTCACTCCCCCGCTCAAAAAAAAATCCAAGGGCTCTCTGTTATCTATTAAGATCACATACAAATTCTTTGTACAATATTTAAAGTCCTTCAAAACTTACTTTTCCAATGATATTATGTATAACCGCCCTATACATACTCTATACTCCAGCCAGAGACTGCTATCATGATCATAGTTTTTGAGGCAAATGGGGTCCTTATAGATCTTATAATTTTTTTGTTCATTTTTTAGATGACAAAACTGGAGCACAAACTGTTTTCCATGCCTTGAATGTTCTCCTTCTTCACGTTTCCTTTTAGAATGCAAAATTTCCTTCATAGTCCAACCCAACTGACATATTCCACAGAAGGCCTTTCCTTATTTACTATCTAGAAGTGACTCCCCCCAAATTTAAATTTTATCTATTTGGTTTGTGTGTGGGGAGGTGGAAGGATGGGACTGGGAGTGTAATATGTATATCTATGTATGTCTACATGTATATACACACATATGTTTGTATGTATATTTGTACATGTATGTATATATGCACTTCTTTTATAGGAAGTAAGATCCTTGAAGGCATGGATTGTTTTCTTTTAGGTTTTGTATCACCATAGCACAGCAAGGTATCTGGCATATAGTAGGTTCTTGATAATTTTTGTTTTTCTTGGAGATGGAAAGCCTTGCTTAAGCCATTGTCTTTATTTTTGTTTCTTTTTTTAATATTTAATTTATGTATTTTCAGTTTACAACATTCACTTCCATAAGTTTTAAATTATCTCCCCCTCCCTCCCCTCCTCCTCCCCAAGACAGCTTGTAATCCAATATGTGCTCTACACATACTTTCCTATTAAACACATTTTCACATTAGTCATGTTTCATAGAAGAATTATAATGAATGGGAGAAACCATGAGAAAGAAAACAAAACAAAAGAGAAAAGAGTCTGCTTCACTCTGCATTCTGACTCCATAGTTCTTTCTCTGGATGTGGATGGCATTTTCCATTATGAGTCCTTTGGAAATGTTTTAGGTCCTTGAATTGCTGAGATAGGCTAAGTCTATCAAAATCAATCCTCACACAGTGTGACTGTTACTGTGTACAATGTTCTTCTGGTTCTGCTCACTTCACTCAGCATCAGTTCATATATGTCTTTCCAGGTTTTCCCAAAGCCCACCTGATCATCATTTTTTATAGCACAATAGTATTCCATTACATTCATGTACCGTGACTTGTTCAGTCATTCCCCAATTGATGAGCATCCCCTTGGTGCTATAAATATTTTTGTACACGTGGGATGTTCTCTCATTTTTATGATCTCTTTGGGATACGTCCTTAGAAGCACTATTGCTGGGTCAAAGGGTATGCACATTTTATAGCCCTTTGGGCATAGTTCCAAATTGCTCTCCAAAATGGTTCGATGAGCTCACAGCTCCACTAACCATGAATTGGTGTTCCAACTTTCCCATGTCTTCTTCAGCATTTGTCACTTTCCTGATTTGTCATGTTAGCCAATCTGATAGGTGTGATGTGGTACCTCAGAGCTATTTTGATTTGTACCTCTCTATTATTGTTCTTACCCTCAAGGAAGTCGAGTTACAATTCAATTCAATAAACATTTATTAAGTGTCTGCAGTAACAATTGAGATGAATCATACACAAATACATAAAGAAAAGTTGAGAGTAATGAGTGGTCCAAAGCAGAACTTGATTGTACAAAGGAGACACCTAGACAATGAGCTAGGAGAAATTTTAAGAATGAAAGCTGACTTTTAACTGGTAGTAGTGGGAGGGAGTCAGTAAAAGCTTCACAGAGTAGATAGCACCTGAGCTATGACTTGAAGCAGGAGGAGATCCACAGGTGGGGATGAGGAGGAAATCAAAAATACATTCTAAGTCAGGCTTATGTTCTAGCCATCCTATCTCTAATGGGGTTCGCTCAAGTTAGTTCTATGGTAGATATGTTTGTCCTCTGTGAAGTCAACTTCAAATAGCCAGGAATTTCCAAATGTTCCAAGTATCTCTTAATGATTAGAAATGAAGCAACCGTCCACCACAATTTGGTACAAAGTGTTATGGAAACAGCATATGTACATTCTGTGCTTGGGATAATAATGATTAAATTTATTATTATTTGCATACAGTTGTTTAAGAGAGTGTTGTAGAGTGTATAGAGAGTGAAAGGAAAGAAGTCCTAGGTTCAAGTCCTGCCTCTGATGCATACTAATTATGTAAAGCTGGGCAAGTCATTCAACATCCCAGTGCTCTACATAATTCTCTAAGATAGAGATTTATAAACATTGTGTTTGTGTTTGTGTGTGTGTGTGTATGTAATGCCCCCCCCACCTTTGGCAGTTTGTTGACATCTGTGGACTATATTAGAGTGATATTTTAAGTGAACAAAATAAAACACATACGATTATAAAGAAAACCAACTCTATAGGTGTTTATACTTCACTTAGTCCAAACCTCCGCCCCTGGAGGTGATGTCTTTCCTGAGGTCCTCTCAACTTGTTTTAGGAGGACAGTTGCTTTATCCTTTTATTTTTGTGATTATATGTTCACTTAGAGGCAATGTTCTGTTTGTGGAGGAAATTTGGGGACTCTGAAATTTTCTGACCTATGTAGTCATCTTCTCAGAATTCCCCCTTTTATATTTAATACAGTTTGCAAAAAGGAATATTGTAATCACACTTAATCTAGTAGTATATATAAGTACAGTTAGTGATGAAAATAAATTATATTTCAAGATATCTGAAATTATACTATGATATGAAAATAGCTATAATTGTTGGTGAAAAAGTCACAGGTACTATTAATATTATTATTAATATTGTTGCCTACATTACTAATTGAAGGAAGTATAAAATTTCATTTAGAGATTAATCAAAATAAAGATGCGTTTTTTCCCTTCCAAGTTCACTGATCCTCTGAGTTCTGTCCATAGACCCCTTGAGAATTCCTATTCTAAGATTAAAAAATTACAGATAAAATGTTCACCTCCATTGTTAGAAGGAGTTTTCTCACTTGGGCATTCCCCAGACCAATTAAATAACAGGCCCAGTAACTAACCTCAGTCTAAAGAAGGCCCTTTTTTTAATCTAAAAAAAATAATCTTTTAAAAGATGGTCCTTACTTCTAGCCTTGATGCTTTTGGTCAACATCTCTGTGTTCATCCTGTCATAATTTTAAAGATTGTGATCATATAACTCATGGAATTTCAAAACTGGAAAAGACCCTAGAGCCTATGTGATCCAACTTTCTATCATGTTACAAATTATCCAATTAAGAACCAAAAATATCACGATTGATGTCAAAAGAAAACTGTCATTGCCTCTTTCTAGCCATCTGATCATAGGAAAGTCATTGGAACCTTTTTGAGACTTTTCTTTATTAAAAGTTAATAATTATTACTTTACAATTCCCTTTTCCGTAAGATGAGGAGTCTGGACTAGATAACCTCTCAAGGGTGTTCTAGCTTTAAATATACAATACTGGTCCAAACTGTTTCTGGTTAGTATTGTCCTCTATAATGTTCCTGACAAAGAGTCATTTATCTCTTGCCTGCCAGTGACAAGGAACAGACTACCTCTTAAGAGAGAATTCTGGACAGTCTTTAATGATTTCAAAAGTTGTTTTATGTTTTAATTTATCTTTACATGACTCTGATATCTACCTCTTTGAAACTTTCACCCATTGTTCCAAGTTCTGTTCTCTTGGGCCAAAAAGAAAAAGCCTAATCCATCTTCTACAAAATAGTCCCTCAAACATTTCTACTTCTGTAATATTCTGCTTTAGTATTTTCTTTTCCACAATAAATAATTTTTTTTCAGTTGATCTCATCCTCTTATAGCATGGTTACCAGTTTATCACCATCTTTGTCACTTTTCCTGATTATATCCAGTTTGTCAACACTGAAAACCATGGTCCGGATGTGGTCTGACCAGGGTAGAATACCACAGGATCAGAATCTCTTTCATGCCGAATACTATGCCTTTCCTAGTGATCCCATTAAATGGGGGGAAGAAGGGGATTTGGGGTTGGTGGAGTAGCTAAGTTCACACTACTGAATCATGTAAGAGCTTGCAATTCACTAAAATCCCCATATTTTTTTCCATGGATTCTTATCTAGCCACAATTTTCCTTTCTAGTATCTGAGAAATTGATTTCTTGAAGGTAAGTGTATTACTTTACATTTATTCCTATTAAATTGCTTAGTGTTAGATTTCTCTCATTATTCAACTTTTTGTAGATCATTTTCATTTCCCAGTTGATATATCAGGTAGGGTACCACAGCAGATATCCTTGGAGAGTTAGAGGTGCAGTATTAGGTTTCTTGGAATTGTGAGGAGACAATATAGGGTGGCAGAGGGAAACTGAAATGGTAAAAAAAAGTGCCCCTTGCCAAACTTTATCTGATTTACAATTTTGCCTAGAATTAGTTCAGATTCTTTTAGCTTTAATTTTCTCTTGCTGATCAAACTGAAGTCCAGGTGCCACTGGTGATCTAGCAATGACTTCCAGTGTCACTCATTGGGACTATCTGCTCTCATCCCTCCCTTCAGTTTACCTATCCACCCTTTAGGACTGGGAAACCCAGGTCAATGGCAGTGGATGGATCGGAATGCATACATATGAGCACAATCAAGAAACAATGCAATCTCTAATGAAAATTCCCTCAGAATGTTATGTCTAACACAAACGTATGTAAATGTATGCAAATTATATTCAAATGCACATGTGGTCCTAACTAGTCTATACACCTGGATGTGGGCATTGGGGAAGATTCTATTGGATCCTGTGGATTTATCACCTCTGATTCTGCCCCTGTTTGGAAATGGCAAACAAACAGTGTAGTCATGCACCATGGGACATGCAGCCTACAACCAGACCCCAAAGTGTCTATACAGATGGGCCTTTCCAGCAAAGGGCAGTTTGTCTCTCCATCTGAAAAACAAATGTGAACCAGATGTTAGGGCGTGGCAACAAGAACCCAGGAACACCATTGCAGGTGTTTGGTATTCACAGACTCCAAATCTGCAAAGGAAAGCAGGGTTATTGCATCCAGCTGCATTGACAACAATGCTAACGAAATTCCCCTCATACAACAATTTTGCTGAGGTTGGTGATTACCTCACTAGGCCTTGCTTGTGAAATTGCAGTGGTCAGGAAAATGTGGGGTGGCTGTAAGCTCATCAGCTGGAGAGCAGGGAAAACCAGTTCTGAAAGCTGTCAGTTGAGAGATGTTTTCAACATATCAGCGGTACGATGTCCAGACACCAGATTGCGTAACAACTAGTGTAGCAAATAGATCGATTTTTGCCCCCTAGAGTAAAATGTTTGACATGGGTATGTGACCCAACACTTTCAGCAGACTTTCTTTGTGAGGGTCTTGCTAGACTGATCACACTGTACCGTCAAGCAGCAGGCAGCACATAGAATTGCCAGGGAGACTCCTTTTAAGCTAAGAATCAGGGATCCATTGAAAGGACAGTACACATCTCCCATCCTTTTAGATGACCTCTGCAAAGATCACTGCACAGAACTTTAAGGATATCTAATAGGAATCAATATTTTGTACCCAAAGTTTAGGTCTTAGGCTCTACTGTTTACCTGGAAATTTATTTCTCTCTTGATTCAGTTTTGTAATTTCTTTCTGGTATTAAGTATTAAGATGAGAATTTAATAAGACCAAACATAGAACAATGACATTCCTTGATTTTTAAGAGCTATTTTTCATTGTGTAGCTCCTTACTGAAATTACAATGCAGCACATTTGATAGAATTCTAAGAAATTAATTAATCAAATTAATCGAGCTGCCAGATGCTTAAATAAAAAGTACTGTAAATCAAACGTTGCCTTTGACAGTACACCAGGATAGTGCATAATGATAAAGTGAAAACTATGTCAGGTTTAGAGATTTTACTCTTTTTCCATTGTGAGTGGTGAAGGATAGTATGGTTAGGGTTTTCATTTGTTTGTTTCTTCTGTATTTCTCCATATTTGATTTTTAAGCCTGTATCTTTTGATTGTTCTGGACTAAAAATGAATTCTGTGTTTCAGTGGTCTAGGAATATGTAACAGTAGCTCCAAGAAGAGACTATGACAATGGTTGGTAGAGTTCCAATGCCAAAGTTCCTCCTTGAATTTTTGGAAACAAGAGGATCAATATTCCACAATGAGACTTAATGACAGATGTTAGCACTGCTGAAGATCTTTTCATTCATTCATTCAATAACTATTTATTAAGGTCCACCTATGTGCCAAGCAATATGCTAGACATTTGGACTAGGAAGAGGACAACAACAACCACAATGAAAATTCTTACCCTCAAGGAGTTTACACGTTTTGGGGACAGGAAAGGAAAAAAGAGAATGATGTATAAAGAAGTAAATATAAAATCTGTACCAACTAAATACAAAGTGATTTCTGGAAGGTGGCAACTAAGAGGATCAAGAGAAGCCTCAGATAGTTTTTGTTGTTATTGTAGAGTCATTTCTTAATTGTGTCCAATTCTTCCAGACCCCATATGGGGTTTTCTTGGCAAAGATACTGGAACGATTTGCCATTTTCTTTGCCAGCTCATTTCACGTTGGGGAATCTGAAGCAAACAGGCTTAAGTGACTTGCCCAGGATCACACAGCTAGTAAGTGTCTGAGGCCACATTTGAACTCAGGAAGATGAGGATTTCTGACGGCCAGCCTTGGCACTCTATGCACTACAGCGCCACCTAGCTGCCCAGACCTTAGTAGTAGATTGCACTAAAGCTGAGCAAATGTTGATGGAAGGTAAGGATTCTAAAACGAAGAACAGAGAAGAGGAGGGGGTCCAGGCTTGTAGATAACCCTGGGATAGAAAATGGAATGCAGCCTACAGAGAGCCAGAAAGGTTGGAATGTGACCTGTACTAGGAAGATTAACATACAAGGAGGGTGAACATTCAGGCTGGAGCTTAGCACAATGCTTGGTCCACAGTAGGTAGGCACTTAATAAGTGTTTGTTGGGTTAGATTACAGCTTTGTTGTGAAAAGCTTTAATGGCCAGAACAAGAATTTGTATTTTATTCTAAAGTCATGGGAGAGCTACTGGAGCTTCTTTTTCTCTAAAGGAAAAACACACGTGTACACATATATGCACACTTCTGCACACATCCAGACACATGCACACACACGCATAGAGCTGAGCCTGACAGCCTCCTGAATTTAGGTAGACAAGGTATTTGACTTTCAAATGAGTCACCTGAGTGAAATAGATGATAACAAGGAAATAAATGAGAAGCATCATCACATTCTTACTTACCTATTAAGCTTGCTCTAATGGCAGGGATCTTCCACATATGGATTCAGAGATACTCTTCCACCGCTCCAGTCAAGATATACTGATCTCAGATGGTGCTATATCCAGACTCTTGGTTGTTCTGTCCATTTGGCCACTAATGCATGAGACATTCTGGGGGAAATTGCACATTCCGTTGGCTTTCCTGGTTTCTTAAGATGAAAGTCAATACATCAACAAAGCACATTGATGTACAGAGTGAAAGCAAAAGCAAAACCAAACCAAAAACACTACTAGACACCTGCCTGCTTACATATGCTTTGTAAAACTTAATTAATTTCTTCCATTATATTCTAACACCTTGTTACTTCCTAGATGCTTTGAATTGAGAAAGGAGGAGGGAGATAATAATATACCCTAATTCTACCTGACATGCTGAAACACAAGCATTCAAAAAAAGAAAGTAGCAATGGGTCACATGACTAGATTTAGGCATCATTTTCTGTTCCTAATAAGACAGGATCTCTTTGGCTCAGAACTGAATTATTTCTTATCAACAAGAGGCACCCCTATTGACTGTGAGATTTGGCATGAAATGTTGAATGAAGAAAGTATAGCTCCCTCTCCCTGATACCAAACTTCTCTTTTCCTGCAGCGGACACCACTTCTTGTCTCCCTGCTTCATAATTGCATATTATCCTTGACTCTTTCGCTCATAACATCAAGTTGATTGCCAGATCTCATCATTTCTACCTCCACAACATTTCTCATATTCAACCGCTTCTCTATTCAGATGGCCTCACTTTAGTTCAGGCCCTCATGACTTCTCACCTAGAAAATTGCAATGGTCTTTCTATCTTAAGCCTTTCCCCATTCCAATCCATCCTCTAAACCACTGGCAAAATGATTTTCCTTAAGCATGTATCTGACATTCCATCTCCTAGTCATTAAAAGCTGGTGTATAACTCAAAGCCTAGCACAGTGTCTGGCACATAGTTGGTGTTTAATGAATGTTTGTTGATTTATTGATGTGGCCCCCTACACTCAGAGGAAGTCAAGAATTGAGTTACAGAGACTCTAGCAAGATAGGTTGTTGGTAATCAAGTTGCTTTTCAAGTAGATACATTAAAGGAAACAGCTGCTCTCCATCCTCATCTCCCATCTCTAACTTTGCCCAGCTTACCTTCCCTCCTCCCCCTCCTAGATTCTTTCTCGCCTCCTTATTTCTGCCCACTCTCCTCTCCAGGACATACACAAACTACAGTGTCAATGAGTAGATGGCATCATGGCAAGATATGTACAATACAGTTTAGTATAGGTATTGATTTGTAATCTAATTTCATGCTATTCGAAAGAATTCTTTTCTTAACCAAGTTTCTAATTATCTTCAGAAGCATAGGAAAACTTATTTTAAATGATGTGATATAAACTAAGCAGAACCAAGGAAATAGTATGCCACAATGGCTGCCACAATCCAAGTAGAAATAACAATAAAACAATTGGACACTGAGTAATTATAAAAAAAAAGCAATTTTAGCTAAAAATAGAGGGCAAAATTGTCCCCTCTCCCCTCTTTGCAGAAGTTGTTAGCTATAGGAATATTGTCTATCCTCTCACACTTGGTTGATGTCTTGGTAGTTTTTGTTGACCTGACCGCCCCTATACATACATGCTTTGTTACTTTTTTTTTTACAATAGAGGTTAGCTGTTTGGGATAGTGAAAAGGGATATACATAGAAGTTAAGGGGATACAAAAATAAAAGCCTTAGATATTTTAAATTTAAAATGATTATATTTTCCAATTTTCATTCTAATAATTTTTAAATGTTTATATTGAGCTAGAAATCTGCCTAAAATATATACCCTTTTAATTCTACTCTCCCCTGAGCAAATTTTTCTGTCTTGACTAGGTTTGGAGCCACTACAGAATCCTGAGATACCAGCTAGGCATTCTAAGGTGAATGGTTGGGAGGGGGAGTTAATTATAATCCTATAACAACATTTGTAACATTTCTGGAAGAGAATGGGAGTATGGAGTTTTTGAAGATAATCATGTTGCTAAAACTAAGAAGCCGCAATTATCATAGCTATGTGGTTATCCAACAACCAAGTTTCCATTTGCTTTCTTCCCTTTTTCACTTTGCATGTGAATATACTGCATCTGTAAAATGAGGAAGACTAATTTCTTTTAAAAATATAAATATTGATATGTTATGTTTTTATATCACCTATATTTTCATATATTTCTCCCAGAGAATCATTCCATATAAGAAAGAATGAAGATGGAGAAAAACATTTTGGCAAAATTAATCAACCCATCAAAAAACTTTTGCATTATATGTAGTATTCTATACCCATAGTCCTCTACATCCACAAAGGAGAAGAGGAGTTGGGAAAGCTATGTTTCAGAAATAATAGCAATTCACATGAATTTTAAAAATAACTCACATTTATACCACCAAATTTCTATAGCTTGAAATTAAAACAAACCAAACACTTTATTTGCAGCCATCCTACAAGTAATATTCTACTCATTTTACAGATAAGAAAACAAAGTTTTGAAAAAATTGTTATGGCAACATAACACGTGAGTGTTGAAGTCACATTTTTGACCCCATGTCTCTTGATTTCTGTGAAATACTATTTCCACTATATCCTCTTGCATTCTGTAATTTAGAGCCAAGGATCCATATTGCAGTGTTCTTCCCAGTCCAGCCCTTGAATGAAATTAGGGATAGCACTTTGTCATTGACTGGTCTCGTGGGTCTCCATTGGTATCCAGGGCTGTCCAACCTTAGGTTTTTATTGAAAAAAAACAATACATTTTGATTTGCCATTTTAATGAGAGCTCTTTGGTAGCTCAGTTTTGTTTACTAAAGCATTTTTGTAAATTTCTATACTTGTAGGCCTTGCACTGTGGCCTGTATGTGGCTGGTAGGCCACGTTTTGGAAAATCCTGGATCTACAAACAATGCCTATTGTAGAAGGCTAGGACCAGAAGTTTCCCAGTAAGAAGCATAATAGAATCATATAGCTATGATACTTACAGCTTAAAGGGACCTCAAAGGTCAAATAATATACCTCCCTCATTTTACAGATGAAGAAACTGAGGTACAGTAAGATTAAATGATTTGCCTATATATAGTAGGCTTTTGAAGTAGGATTTCAACTCAGATGCTCTGCATTGTCTAGAGCCAGTGCTCTTTCTACTGTACCATGAAGAAGAATAATGTTAATTAATTGCAATCAGGAGACAGATACCAAAGAAAATGTACTACGATGATAAGCTAGAGACAGAAGGTGGTGTCCACATCATACACATGAATTCTTATGAGAATTTCAAGAAGTTCAAGGGGTAAGTGAATCAATATGCCCAGAACATCAGACAGAAGGAAGCAATATGGGATGAGAAGAAAGTACTTGAATTCCACACTGAGTTCAACACAATTTGTAGCAATCAACTTTTTATAGGTGAAAATGTGCTCTGACGGTTAGATGAGTGAGCCTAGGCCTGCCTATCAGGTCCACTCCAACCAGCCACAATCAGTCAGCTCTTGATACCACTGGTAACACTTCTCTTCTAGGAAATCACTCGCTCAGACAGTCTCTATACAGCTATGAACATGTAAAGGAAAACCTTTAAACTGTTTTTACATGAATAAGATGAGTGTGTCATCTGACTGATGCCACAACTTAGCCATCTTACTGAAGGATAGGCCTTACCACATAATCTTTACCTTATTGATCCATGCATCCAATGGATTCAGCTATAGTAATGAACAAGACTCACAACAGCAACCACAATGGTCCACACAATGTCTTTGACTGAAAGAAGCAGCTCATTTTGTAAGAAGGCTAGGCTGTTATTATCAATGAAGGATGAAATAGAAATATAACTCTGTCAAATTTCATATGCATCTTATTATACAAGATCCTTTGCCATGCTAATGAGGAGAGTTAAGACATCTGTTGTCATCAACATATTCTTTTTCATTTCAAGTCTTCTGTAACAGGCATGTCCTGTGGATTGTCCAAGATAAAGTAAAGTCTGTGTGCTATGATTCAAGGGTAAAGAGGCCCCACGAGGAAAAGTTAAAGGGAGTGGGAATTTTTAGCCTCAACAAGAGGAGACTAAGAAATGTCCTGAGAATGGTATTTGAAATAATGAAGGTTATTAAATAGGGGACAGGGACCAGCTGTCCTCCATCTCCACTGAGGACAGAACAAGAGAAAAATCAGTTCAGCGGGTCAGCAGATGGGATTGATGTTAGCTATAACTAAGTCTTTCCCTGTTAGCCCCATTCCCTGTCTTATAATGCCTTTATTTTTTTCCCTCTTTTCAGCACACAACATAAAGATTTAATGTGTACTATGTTTAACAACAAATATGACATATATTCATTAAGTACCTACTGTGTGCCAGGCTCTGTGCCAGGTTCCAGGATACAAAGAAAAAAAATGGAAGAGTCTTTGCCCTCAAGAAGCTTATATTAATCAAGTGTGGGTGGAGGAGGCCTTACCTCATGTAAGAAAGAGAACGAAATGCAAGAATATTTGAGAAGGAAGGGAGTATGTATAGGAGATAGATCAGGAAAGGCTTATTTAGCCTATATTGATTTCCTTCTTTGAAAATGTTTTGAAATTTCTTTACTCCTGAAGTTGTTTATTCCAACCTAGTATAACAAAAAGAACCCAGGCTATCATCTCATCTCTATTTCTCCCAAGCACTACTGGCCACGGTGCTTTGTACTCTGTTACCCAACCTTTATCAGACAATGCTACATCTATAGACTTACTAGAACTCCTTGAGTAAAGAAGGCATTATCGTGTCCTCCTACCCTCTACATCCACCAAAAAATCAAAGGGAGAAGAGAAGATAATCATCTGCCTATCCCCTAACTTATGTATATATATATATATATATATATATATATATATGTGTGTGTGTATATATATATGTAACCTATATGCTCGTTCTCTCTCTCTCTCTCATCTTTTAGCATTTGTTTCTCTGTCCCTTCTCCCCCTTCCTCCTTTCATCTCTCTCTCCCTATTTCCTTTCTCTATATCTCTCTTTGTCTCTCTCTATCTCTGTGTGTGCTTCTTCCTGTCTGGCTCTATCTGCCTCTCTCTCTTTCCCCACCACCTACCCCTATTGTGATTACTGTCACCTCCTCTCCCATACTCCAAAATTGTCAAAGGGAAAAGAAGAACCCATGATAGCATTCTATATGCCAAAGGTGCCTTTATGATGCACCAAGATATACTTCTACAGTTAATGAAAGGCTATATAACCTGAACAGAGGCTTTGTGACTAATAACACACTCAAATAAGAGGTCTAAGGATATATTATAATCCCCAGTCACCAAAGACTTAAAAAGGAGAATAAATGCCCATCTGCATGATATGGTTCAAAACAGCTAGCTTAGAGAGAAGAGGGCAATTAGATGATCTTTCAAGGTGCCTTGTCACACTGGGTTTCTATGATTATTTAATAGCCTTTCCTTTCCTTTTTAACAGTGCAGAGCTGTCTAAGAGAAAATGCCCTGTAGTGAAAATCAATGTGGCACATGGTAAGATCCTCCCTCCCCACAATTCCGCAAAGGTGTGGGTGTCTCTGTTAATTCAGGTTCCTTTGATGCAGTCCACATGGACAGACACCCCATCAAGTAGCCAATAAGAGCTGGTGACAGTTGCTGTCAAAGCAGCTTAATCATTTTTTAAAACAAATCTTTTCCTTTATTCACCACACTGTATTAGCTGTCTGATAGGATTCAAAACTGTTTGAACTCTTCACTACTTTGTCTTTTTCTTCGACATCCCAATGCATTATTGGAGTGGTCATGGCTAAAAGATTGGCATCTGAAAGTACTGAGCACTTTCTGGAATGAGTTTTATCCCCACCTTGAGATGCCATCTAGACCTAACAGAGGTGGAGTCAAGAACTAAACCAGTTTTCCAGATAAATCTGATCATATACCCATTTTCACCCAGCATGCCCAGATAATTGAAATCAATGTGTTTAGCAGCCCCTGAAAGTTCTGAAGCATACTCTACCAGGAATGATTTGGAAACCTTGAACACTTGGTGTGAACTTCCAAACCAGAGATGAACAAAAGAGAGGATTTCAAGTGCATTTATATGAGCCTGAAGCAGAAAGAAAAATCTTGCCAATCAACAAGTTATTTTCTCCCCGTGATCCCAAAATCGACTGTTTTGACAGATTTGTTTTTACTTCTATAAATTAAATGTTTGTCTCAGTCTTAGAAGTGGTCAGTTAATGCCACAGTTAAAATGTGATTTACATTTACTGACTTCTAATCATCTGCTCTGATCATTAAGCTATATCTTACTAGCACCTGAAAGCTGTGGCAAAAACATTCACAGATCAATAAGTAAAATCAGCAAGCATTTATTAAGTGCCTACGGTATGCCAGATACTTCACTGCATGCTGGAGATACAAGGAAAGGAAAAAGGTAGTCAGCAGTTAGCAATCGTTTTACACTGGAATTCACCTCCACATAAAGGTATTCTTGTAAATATTTAGCACCCGGCTCTCTGGGGGATAAAAAGATGCAAAACATACTTTTAAATTTTATTTGCATTATTAATATTTTCTCTATCACTTTATTGAGTCTAGAAAATCAATAAAATAATAGATCAAGCCTGGATTTGTAATTTTTGCTGATTTCTGAAGTGTAAATACTCATACTGAAAATTTCACAATTGGCTCTCAGGAGTCCGGCATACACTGCCTCTATCCCCATGCAAAGTTGCAGCTGTTTTCCTACTTTTAAAAATATTATTCTAAATCAAGTATACTTTGTCTTTTTTGCATTATGCTCCCTTTTAATAATATGGTGAAGCCTATGGACCTTAGAAAAAATATTGTCTTAGATGAAATACATGGAACACTAAATTTTAGTTAGAGATTAGTGAAAAACTTGGATTTTTTTCCATCTAATTTCACAGACCCTGTGAAACCCATCCACATAACATAAGTACTCCATGGACCCCAGGTTAAAATACCCTGTTTTAAATGATCTCTTTAGTAAATCATGAATCATGAGACTTTACAAGAGAATTTGACAAACCTCTCTAGGAACTAACTACACATCCCTGCAGTATTTTTGCAGCTAACTCTTCTCAGAGGAGCATGCCATTTTTTGGTTTACGCAGTGAAAGTTCTAGAGAACAATTGAAAACTATTTCAGCTATTTCCTTGACAAGAGGTTTTCCACAAGCCACATTTTCATTAGGTTTGAAATCAGCCTTGTATTGATAGTTAGAAAGTAATTATGGTTCAGTAGAGCATTAGCTCTTCAGGGCTGGGGGGAATTTTCCATTTCTGTCTTTGTATTCACACTTAACTAACACAGAACCTGGCACATAGTAGTTACTTTATATGTCTTTGTTGGATCGAATTAGGTAGTTGAGCACCTACTGTGTGTGCAGTTCTGTGTTAGTCCCCATGAGGGGTACGAGAGACATGATCAACACTGTTCTTGCCATTAAGCAACCTACAATTGAGTGAAGGAGATGAAATGTGCATTTGTGTAGGTTCCTACTTCTAGATGTCAGGGGTAACAAAGGATATCATAGAGAGGAAATATCTTGGCGCCTATCCATGATTTGCCCCATTTCCAGTTGTCACTGCCGATCCATTGTAGTAAGCCCCTTGACCAAAGGGGATCCCAGTATTATTATTTTGTTTGTAATAATTATTATCCATCAGTGAGATTATCAATGTGTTATTATGGAAAGAACCCTGAGTTTGAGAAATCAATTTTCTTTTCTTAACCCTGCTCTTACTAGTTAGCAATACACACACACACACACACATACACACACACAAACATAAATACATGCATGAATACAACTGCAGCTATATATTTTGCTTCTCTACAACTTGTTTGCCTGTGACAGTTTGAGGTCAAGGGATTATTCATGGGGTCATACAGTTACTGAGTTTCAGAGGTAGGATTTGAACCTCTATCTTCATGACTTTGAGAACACATGACAGAAATGGAAAGAATTTGACAATAAGATGAAATATGGAAATGGCTAAAAATAATAAAAATAGTAGGTAATAGCTAAGAAGTGGGGCAAAATAATGTCAATACTTAGAGAAGAAGGTGATCACAATAGCATGCTATCTAGACATACCATTTGTATTTAGGAGATGCTGTCTCTTTTTACCATGTGCTCTATATGGTGTCTTCCACGGCGTGTAAGTGGAGAGTTAAATTAACTTCTCTCTCATTGTCTAAACAGGTTTGATTTTATGAAATTCAAGAATAATATATGAATATTCCCAGTCTTTTGCATCAAAGTATGAAATAATTCCAAGCATTGTACTTTTGTGATACAAATGATGAATAGCAATCTGATGGCAATTATTGGTGTGAGAGCAAATACTTGGAATGAATTTAAAAGTATCTCTAAGGTTTACCCTTAAAACTTCTACTTAGTGAAATAATAGAGCACTAGGCCTGGAATCAAGACGGTCTGAATTCAAATTCTATCTCAACACATTCTAGCTATAGGACTCTGGGAAAGTCATTTAACCTCTCTCACTCTCAGTTTCCTTATCTGTTAAATGATGATGATAATACAATCTATTCTTTCTACTCATTTTTATATTATCTGTCCTTAAAGCTTAGGATAGATCCCTGAAGAGATTGGCTATGACTGGGATTCGGTATGGGATTTGAGTGTACTCATAGTTACAATTGCTGACTACTGAATCCTAAAGTAAGCCAAAAGACATTGTAGGAAAGAATCCAAAAATTGCTTAAAATAAACTCAGCTTGTTGTACTGCTATTGTCAAAGGGTAGAATGCACTTTACATAAAATGGAGTTCATATTTTACTCCATATCTTCTTCCACAGATATACTATGGAAGTAGTCACTGAAGCTTGCAAAATTCCTTAATGGCAAACTCAGAGCTGCAAGCTGTACTCACTGCTCTCAACTTACTGTATGACCTTGGACAAGTTACTTTATCTCGCTTTAATGGCCTCACTTTTCTAATCTGTAAAAAGGGGATAGTTTAGGAGGCCTGGTCGAATACTAGGAGAGTCCTCAGTCTTGAAAAACAAGCAATCAACATGGTCTCATCCATCACAGCCGAGCCGATCATCCCATTCATTTCACAAAGATCCCCAGAGGTAAAGAAATATGGTGCTATAAAATAAAGATGATATTGGAGGGCAACCTGTTAGGTGACTGGTGAATGATGAAGTTGCTGTTCTTTCTGCTATTATTTGTGGTATGAGCTCCTGATTCCTAATCCCAGCCATGATTCAGACTCCATTAATGATGACGGGCCTAATTCTTCTTTAACTTCCTCCTCGACTTTCAAAACACAGATGATAAACATCAATCTTTGAAGGGCCGCCTGAGCTTTTGTGTGCTTTCATACCTTCCTGGAGTTCTCCGACCACTTTGGTAGAGAACCTGTTTTGAGGAAGTACTTAAGAGGAAACAACACAACCCATTCTTGCAGGTTTGGGACAGATAAGTATGGGGAGAAGGATAAAATTATCATTTGTTTTATACTGGAAAAGAGAAGGTTGAGAGGCAACTTACAACCTACAAGCATTTGGGATTTTAACCAGTCCTTGAGTGCACGGTACCAAATAGGTTTTTGTCCATTTCAACAGATGATAGAATTAGATGAAAGCCACTGCAATAGAACAAATGAATGAATGAAAAGTAATTCATTAATTGTTTACCACATGCCAAGCATTGTAAATTTTTAGGTTAGTCAAAAAACTCTTTCTAGTTTAAGGACAGTAAGAAATTTCAGAATCAGCTCTCATGAGGGATTTTAAATTTAGGAAAAACAACTTTGTCTTGATACAGGAGGAGTGGGGCTGAAAGGAGAGGGCAAGAAAAGTCCTTGAAAATTTTCTGTAGCCTTCATATTCTGTTACAATCTACGTAAGCCTAAAAAAAGCGATCTTATCTTTTAAAATGTGAGATATGCATTTTGTATGGTTCATTTATGGACAAAGTGTGGTGGAGAGTGAAATTTTTTGCCCTGTGGACATCTGTACAGCTACTCAGGCCCTAATATTGATGACTTTTTTGGCCTAAATTATCTACTGGATTACATTTTTCTACCTGCCTAAATTCATTTGTAATGTTCTCACATGAGGATACAAAAGCTGACTTTAAACAAGTGTTAGGGCTAATACTTCCATGTCCTAGAGATGTCATTGGACTGGGTCATGTGCATCGATCCTGGTGCCTTCTTCCCTCATTACTTAGCAAGGCCCTGATCCTCATGCAGCAGACTACAATCCAGAAGGAGTATTTGTTCACAGAGCTGGCTGACCATGTGCTTATTTGTATTTCTAAGGAGGGAGATGTTTACCCATTTGGAATCACAAGAGGCAGCCTAGTAGAAGGCAAAGAGTATTGGATATAGAATTCAGAACTTGAAATCAGGAAATGAATTTAAACCACAGCTTTGTCCCTACCTCTGTGGGCAACTAACCTTTCTGTGACTCAGGTAGAAAATTCAACTAGATGGCCTAAAAGGCCCTTTCCAGCCTTTAATCTTTAGAACTATATTCTTTGTTTCTATGAGGGATATAAGAAGATTATGGGAGTATCAGACTAATAAATCCATTAAGCATTTAACCTGGAAAGCACTCATTAAGTGGAGAGAGTTCCAGGCCTAGAATCAGGAAAACTTGAATTCAAATCTGGCCTCAGATACTTGCTACCTGTGTGACCCCAAGAAAGTCACTTAAACTCTCTTTGCCTGAAAATTAGGGATAATATTATAGTACTTACCCCCTAGAATCAAATTAGATAATAATTGTAAAACTCTTAGCACAGTGTCTGGCACATAGTAAGCATAATATAAATGGTAGCTATAATTATTATTATAATGATTATTGGTATCCTTGTTGTTACTATTTGCCAGGCACAGTGGAGACACAGAGACAAAAATAAATGTTTCTCTCCTGTAAGGGTTTACTGTCCCTTGTTTAAACCCACCAGCAGATTAATCATCATTTAAATAATTGAGAAATTTCAGGTGTTTTTTTTTTAATTTGAAAAGCAGTGTATCTCATTGGTTTCTTCACAGAATTAAGTGGTCCAGGTATGGTACAGCTCAGTTGTGTCCGAGGAAAAGGTCAGGATCTTAAAGATTCTTTAGTACAAATACCCACAGGTAGGACATTTCTCTTTAACATCACTGGAAGATATTCATCTGTAATTTTTAGGAGTATTTTCAGGAACAGAGAACTGCTTTCCAAACAAAACAATCTATTCTTTGTGTCTTAATTTTTAGAACTATGAGGTGGGGCCAGGGAGGCGAGTTGCTTGTTTTGTTTTTAATAAGAAAGGGCCCAAGTCTGCCTGCCTGTACTTCATTTTCCTTTCTTTGTATCTTCAATGCTTAGCACAGGGCCTGACACATAGTAGGCACTTAATAAAAATTTATTGAGTGACTGGCCACACTCAGGGTTCTGAGTTTCTTCTTCTTAACCAACATGCTCTTGCACATGACAGCTCCTCAACTTTTTGAAGGCTGCCATAATGTCCCATTCTTTCTAGACCCCTCACAGGCCTTATTATTCTCCTTCTGGAATTTTCTTTCTATGTGAGAAAGGGAGACAGTTGGACTGAAAGCTTCACCATCCAGGAGGAATGAAGAAACCAATTCATGTCCTAAGATTGGGAGAGAGAGAGAAGCATTTTGGAAAGAGTGATTGAAATTAGGCTAATAGCCAGAACCCATTTATTTCTAAATCTGAATAGCTCAGACTTGCTAAGGACATTCTGGAAAACCTGATCAGTGGGCTTAATCAGTGGGCGGGAAATGTGTTTTTTGAAACAACAAAAATGATAACAATAAAACCTTGCAGAATGTAATAGGAGCGTGTTACCCTCTCCAGCAACACCCCCACTTCTTTGGTTATGAATTTACAGATTCATTGATGGATGCACTCCACAAGCTGGACAGCAGTGAGGGTATCATGTCATGCCCACAGGGAATGGGAGAGCTGCTCTTTTCCCCTCACTGTCATTGAACTTGAAACAGCTGTAGGTTAGAGATGAGGGACTGCTGAGGACTGAGGCTTTAGCTAGACCCTCTGAATATCAATAAGTCAATCGCTAAACATATATTAAGCACCAAGTATATGTCAGGCTCTGTACTAAATGCTAAGGATACAAAGGAGGCAAAAGCAGTCCCTGCCACCCTCAAAGGGCTTACCATTTAATAGGTATGCTCTATGTGACAAGGGGAAAAAGTTGAGGCTGAAGTCAGGAAGACTTCATAGAGTAGGATGGTATAGTAGGCTTGGGCATTGTAGGGAAGTTTGAATTAACTTCTAGCTAGGATTGCTTTGAATAAAGAGGCTATGGAACAAACCTGAATCAGTTTAAGTTAACTTTGTCTCCAGGTGGATTGATCTGAGACACAGCTATCGGCTTTTTGGGTTTGGAGGATATAAAGTCAGCTCTAGAACATTGGTGACAGGGTTCTTGAGACCCCAGAAAGCATTCTTTACTTGCATTTATCTTCCTGTGAACTGTTTGTTGATTGCTTTGTTTTTTTAACTATCTAGAATGTTTGGGAATATTTTAATATGTGCTTATTAAAAGAAATATTTATTTGAACCCTCAGGATTTGAGTGATCTATTGTACCAGATATAAAACCATTGGGAAACATGAATATCTATTAGAGAATAGAAAGGCTATGCAAGGACAATATCAGAAGACAACAATAACTTTCAAGGACTCAGACTGCCCAATGGCTCCCATTCCTCAGAATAGTGTAGAAAGAATTATGTTATTTAGTCAAATCCTTACAAATATTCATTTTATCCTTAAAAAGTGAAATGCTATAGACGATGGGGTGGTAGTGGGCAAAGTTCTCAAATGATTTCTTGAGATACTTCAGAATCCCACACATTTTGCAATGGTTGACCCATATGGAATGTTGACTTGCTTGTCAATATCTCTTTGGAAAGGTGCCAACATTTGGACTTGACAATTCACTACAGGATGCTCAACTGGGGCATCTCCAAGATGTGCAGGAGCCCTCATAAAACAACAGTTGAGTGAGCAGACAGTAAAAGCCAAGCTGCAGAAGGCCATTAAATGCTAAAGAGATGCTGCAGCGTGGAACTTGCTTAGGTAAGAACTTTCTGCCCAGCACCACGCCACGATGATTAATGCATGCATATGTGAACTTTATGAAAAAGATAATGAATTGATTGTGTTCCTAAATGATGCCATTTTAGACCTGTTTGGCTTTCTCTCCTCCCTGGGGAACCAGTTGACCACACTCTGTTAGTTTAAACAAATGAACATTTAATGTTTACCAGTCTGCTGACCAAGTGTGCAACAACAATAATGAAAGGGGGGGGGGGAGGAAGCAGAGAAGAAATAAGAAAAAAAGGAAAGAAAAACATTTATCAAGAAAAAGGGTAAAAAATGATGAAGCAGCCCACTCTACCGGGAGGTAGATATAGATGAGTCTCTAGGGAGAAGGTGAAACTGCTGCAGTCCCCAGATTAAATTCTCTTTGTGTGTTCATTAAAATAAAGAGATGAGAGAGGAAAGAAGAGGCTTGAGATTTTTAACATTTTATTTTCTGCCATTTGAATTTCAGTACATAGTAAGTACTTAATAAATGCATGTTTCCTTCCATTTCTCCTCACCAAAATTTACTCTAGTACCAGGTCTCCTGGTACTCCTTATGTAGATACTTCCCCATTGTTCTTCCATAGAGGGTATTCTTTGTTAGTTCTGGCTTTAATACAATGGAGAAGGGGAAAGTGTCAGAGAGATCTCCTGGTAGCTCACTGCTGGGATATCAGGGAGCATAGTCACTGGAATTCCAGAAATTGAGAATAGACTATGGAAAAAAACCAGACCAAAAGCTGTTTCAGTCTTTTTTTAAAACAACAATGAGCTATCCATAGTGATTTATTGGCCTACTGTATGCTCAGCATCATGCCAGGTATTGAAAAGTCTCAAAACAAATTTTCCCTGTCCTTGAAGAACTTAGAATCCAATATAAAAGAGGTGTCAATATACAGAAAATGAAATAAAAGTGAATTATAATCTACTAAAACAGTCTGCTAAATAGCATGAAGATATTACATTAATAAGAAAATTAAGTAGAATAAAGTGCAACAAGATATCAAAGGGGAGAGAAGATCCTCTGTTTATTAAAAGAAGGTTTACTAGAGGAGGAAGGTGCTAAGCCTTAAAAAATGCCTGGGACCAGAATAGATGGAGGAAAAAATATATTTTTTCATCTGTATCTTTAAGATTTTATCCTTCATACTCAAGTTTCACTATAGAAATCACTTCTTTTTTTCATAACCTAAAAGTATATAGCTATTTACTATTGAGAGCCAAGGCAGCCAAGTTGTTAGAATTCAGGGCTCTAGCCCTATCTGTCATTCTGTCTTTTGGATATCATTAGCCTTATATAGTGGAAGAAGGAAGCAAGGAGGTAGTGTGCATAATCTGAAGGAGTCGTCATGAGGAATAGTGTTTTGATCCCATATTAAGAAAATTTATGCTGGACCAAGCTACTGCTATTTTGGACTGTGTATGTAGGCTGACGAGAGTCTCAGGAGACCCTCAGAGAATGTCTCAGACTTATCTCTAGATTTTTATGCCCCAGGCCATTACCTGTAGCCCCACTCCCCCTTCCACAGAGGGAAATGTGTGTAAGATATTCTTTAGTACTGGTAACCTGGGAAGGCAGTACAGTGCAGCAGCAAGAGAATGAAACTTGCTGTCAAAAAACTGAGGTGCAAAAGTAGTCTCAGCTACTTACTAGGGCAGTTAGGTAGTGTAGTGGATATAATGCCTGGCCTAGCGTCAAGAAGATCTGAGTTCAAATCTGACCTCAGATACTTACTTGCTGTGTGACCCTGGGCATATCATTTAACTTTGTTTTAAAATGAGCTGGAGAGGGAAATGACAAACCACTCCAGTGTCTTTGCCAAGAAAACACCAAATGAGTTCACAAAGAGGCAAGATACAACTGAAGCCACTGAACACGATGAACTCTGACTAGTGGACACAATGTCCATGAGTTTAAGTTTCATCATTTGTCAAATGGACTCACTAACACCTGCTCTTCATCATCACCACCACCATCATCATCATCATCATCATCATTTTTAGAAAGACTGAAGAAAACATGAAAAGTTCATGGTGGCAAAATAATTATAATTATTTCTATAGTTATTATTATCATTACTTTGCCACCAAAATCTTCCCATCTTTTCTTCAGTCTTTCTGAGCTCTCCAGTTCTCCTGACTGAGGTCAATTTCCAAATTCTCTGTAATGGGGTGTGATCTTTTCTTTCCAAGAGTTGCAATCACATACAATACTATATTTTAGGGACGCCATATCAAACCACCTCATGCATAGAATGATAATAAATCACTAGTTTAACCCCTATGAAAGAAAGAGGCTGGAAGGATCATTCAACTTTTCCCCCCACAGCCAAAGTTAAAGAAATATCTGCCACACTCAAATGTCATAGAATGGAATCAAGTAATCACTAAGTTAAAAAAAAAACAACTCAGATTGGGGGATACAAGAACTCTCAGAAACAGAAAAAAACCACCTTAATTTAAGCAGTTATTGTTACTTCATTGCTCCCTTGCAACTTAACTTCCCTGACTCTCATTTTAGGAGCAAATTTCTTCTCTGGCCAAGTACACTTCATCTCAATCAATAATCATTTCTCCCCAGAGGCCCTGAATTATTCCCTCCAAATGTCTTTTTCTTCTACTTTTTCTAACCAGCCCTTAGAAACAACACAAGCAAATGGGGTTTGACTTCCAGCTGTCACTTCAAGGGTTGAGGCAGGCGCTCTGAGCTTCCATCACTCGATCTTGCCTCATTCAATTGAAACCAGGATGATGTGTCACCATCTTTATTCCTGAGAGAGTAAATGTGCTAAAACTCCCTTGGGAGAGTTTCAGATAATTATCCATGTTTTCGCATACCTCCTCCTGGCCCCCATCATGTGCACGCGGGCGCGCGCGCGCACACACACACACACACACACATACACACACACACACATATACATACATATATATATATACTATCACTACCACCACCACCATAAACCATTAGCCACATAGCTTATCCTCATGTGCTGCAAGATGATGTCATTCAGTGAGAATGCCCTCTAAATCTGTGCATGTGTACATGTGTGCATGTGTGCATGTGTGCATGTTTATACCCACAGTTGTGTTGGTGGGGAGGTAAAAGGAGCAGAGATGGAATTATTTTAAATGGGCAAAACTTTGTTTTTGGTCAATAGTCTATATTGAGAGGCAGCCATGGCATAGTAGATAAAAGCTGGCCTCAGAATCCAGGAAGACTAGGGTTCAAGTTCTACCTCTGATACATATTGGCTATATGACCCTGAATAAGTCATTTACTATGGGCAGCTAGGCAGCACAGTAGATAGAGAACTGGGCCTGGAATAAGAAAGATCAGAAATACAAAAGTTCAAATGTGACCTCAGAGTCTTACTAGCTGTGTGACCCTGAGCAAGTCACTTAACTCCAACTTAACCCTGGAGAAGTACATTTCAGGTATGAGACAGGAAAATTTCTGTTTTAAGGTATGAAAACAATAAATGGAATGCAATATAGGAAATAAACAGGTAAGGCAACTTGGTTAAACCACAGTGTTATATCAAGGGGAATGATGGGCAGTGAGACTGAAAAGTCAAATCAATAAGCATATATTAAGTGCTTACTACATGTCAGACACTGCATTAAGCACTGGAGATACAAAGAAAGGCAAAAACAATCCCTGCTCACATTCTGAAGTTGAAGACTTCATGCAAACAACTATGCACAGCCAAGATATATACAGAATAAATTGAAGGTAATCTCAAACAGAAGGCACTGATATTAAAAGGGACCAGGAAAGGTTTCTTGCAGAAAGTGGGATTTTAAACTAAACCTGAAAGAAGTCAAAGAAATAGCAAACCACTCCAGTATCTTTGCCAAGAAAACCCCATGCACAGTTGGTCCCTCAGCCACAAAGAGTCAGACGGGACTAAATGACTGAATGACATGAAATCACTTTTCAGTGTTCTAGGCAACTCTTTAAATGAATAAGTGGTAGCCAGGGTGGCTAACTGCATTGGAAGAAGAAGTTTTCTCATGTGATAGTTCTTTAGAACAGTGAAACCATAGTACCTCACCCTATTCCCTAAAGGGAACTTGCTATAATAGCTCCTGAGGGCCTTATACTACAGATCCATGCTTTCCCAAGGTAGTTATGGCTTTCTTTTTTCAATCTGTTCAACCTCTTTGGGCAGGTCAAGACCAAAGTTATTCCAAATTCGGCCATTTGCAGGGAGTTATATTAAGACTCCAGTGTATTCATGACAGTATACTTCTGAGACTTGAAAACATGGTAATTGAAGATTAAAGAATCAAACCAATAAAAATAGATTTTCATAGTATTGATCCATATATTCTGGAAGGTGGGTCATAGAAAGAGGACTGGACTAGATCATGTTCAAAACCAAACTCATCACCTTGGCCCTGAAGCCATCTCATTCTCTTGACTTCTTTATTTCTGCTAATGCAGCTGCCATTCTTCCAGGAAGCATGATTTAAAACCTTTGGAGCACCTTCTACTTTCCTCTTTCCCTCATAGCCTGGATCTAAATCTCTACTCAAGCCCTGACCATTCTGCAGCTACTTTATCTCACCAACATGTCCCCATTCACAGTCCACTTGTTCAGATCTTCATTACCTCTCTTCCTGACTCTTGCCTCCTAAGTGGCCTCCCTACCATCAGAACCTCTTCCCTCTGATATGACCAGCAAAGCTCTGCAGGATTAACTTTGCTAAAATACAGCTTTCATTACGGCATCCCAAAGGTCAAAATCTTTAATGGCTCTTTATTGGCTCTCAAACAAAGCTCAGAATCTTTTGACAAGGCAATGTGATGTTATAGGGTTCCTAGATTTACTATTACAATCTGTGTTCTTGGCATAATAACTTATCTGGGCCTCAGTTTCCTCATTAACAAAATTGTCATTGGTTAAGATAACAGCTCTTCCAGCTTAACCTGTAGTCATAAAGTCCATTCTTTGATTCCAACCTAAATGTTCTGTTTGATCTCCCAGGACTCTGTTGCATTTTTTTTGGCTTAGAAATATTTATTGGAAATTTGCAAAATCAAGATTGAACATAAACTCAATGTAAACGTACATGCAGACATGTCTATACAACTCTCCTAAGAGAGACCAGCCTATGAGAGAGAATGTGTCTACACAGCTCTTCTAAGAGAGAAACAGTCTAAAAAAAACAGTCCCTAAAAAATGGAACGGTCTAAAATCGGGCATGTCAACACTGCACTTTCTCCAAGCCACACTGGAGGAAATGGAATTCTGGTTCTCTTTACATGTATTTCAAGGCTGATATATGCATTCTACTACTCAATATTTACCATTCCCTAAACACTTTCTAAAACATTTTTCTATCTTCATCAATCAACAAGCATTTATTACTTACGAGGCACTGTGCTCAATTATGAAAAGAGATATAAATAACAAGCAAAACTCTGCCCACAAGGAGCTTACACTTTAATTGGGGGGGAAAAAACTATATTTATATGTGTGTAGATAGATAAAGATATATCTAAAGATAGGTATAGGTATAGATATAAATATAGATTTAGACATAGTTACAGATACACATATAGATGTACATATACATATACATATACATATACATTTGCATATGCATATGCATTGTGCATGTATATTTTGTGGTCTCCAGATGCTCATGCCTTAACCTCTAAGGCTACCTTTCATCTACTCTGTACACATCTTTTATATAGGCCAAGTTAACAAGACTGGGCCAAAGAAAGCATGAAGGAGAATAATATGGTTTTTTTCAGTTTATTATTGAATATATTCAGTTTTCAGCATTGAGTTTTTCAGAGAGGTATGACTGCTTGTAGCGTACAGAGTTCTAGGTTCCAAGCTTGGGGGGATGCGCCAGCTCTGCCACACCAGCACTCCTCCTTCTGCAAGAACCCCCAACCTGGACTGGACTTAGATCTTCAGCAGGCTCTGCATTTCTGCTCTGATTCACCACTTAATTCCTCCCACCATGTGGGCCTGGGGCCAGAAGCAACTGCAGCTGTAGTTCTGTAGCTGCCCCACCTCCATTGCCCCTGGGGTGGTGCCAAACCACAAACTCCCTGTCCCCAGCAGCTTTTCCCACTAACCTTCTCTGTTTTCTTTGGTGTTTGTGGGTTGAGAAGTCTAGTAACTGCCACAGCGTACTGATTCAGGGCGCTAGGGCATGCTCCGCCCAGCTCCTGGTCTGGTTGGTCTACTCCACCCACACTGGGCTCTGCTCTGCTCAGCTTCCCTCCCAGCTCCGTGCGGGATAGACCTTACCCAGAAACCATCCAGGTTGTCCTGGGCTGAAGCCCTGCTTCTCTCTGCTGTTTTGTGGGTTCTGCAGTTCTAGAATTGGTTCAGAGCCATTTTTTATAGGTTTTTGGAGGGACTTGGCAGGCAGCTCAAGCTAGTCCCTGCTTTCCAGCTGCCATCTTCGTTCCACCCCCTAGGAAAATAATATGTTAAAAAGACTTCAAATTAGGAAGAGACCAAGTTATAAAAAGCTTTAGATGACAGGCAAAAAAAATTATATTTGAACCTATAGGTAATAGGGAACCATTGAAGTTCAATTCAGAACTCTACTTTACAAAGATCATTTTGCAGCTATTTGGAGCTCACCCCCACATCCAATTTATTTGGAGGATGGATTAGAGTAGAGAGAGACCTGAGGCAGAGAATGTAATCGAAGGTTATTATAACAGTCCAGGTAAGAAGTGATAAAAGCCTGAATTGAGGTGTAGTAGAGACAAAAGATGTATGCAAGAGTTGTTATAAAGGTTAAAAGTATAAGATTTGTCAACATTTGGAAATGTGGGAGAAGCAAGCAAGAAGAGTCAAAGATGACGCAGAAAACGTGAACATAGGTGACTGGAAAAATTGTCTTGCCCTCTATGGTAACAGGGAAATTGAGAAGAAGGCAAGATTTTAAGGGAAAAGATAGTGAGTTATGTTTCAAACATTTTGATTTTGAAATGCCTCAGCAATGAAATAGCTATTCCAAATGTTTGGTCAGTTGGAAGAGAGATTAGAGATGAATCAATACATCTGACACACTAGTGTGGTGGTACAAGGGGCAAATACTGTAGAGAGATTAAAATTAATTAAGAAGAGACTTTCTTTCCCTTGATATTTTCCTCCAGGTTTTTAAAACATTGCTTTCTCCTAGTTCTCTTCTTACCTGTCTGATTACTCCTTTCCAGACTCTTTTACTGTATCTTTATTTAAGCAATGCTGATAGATATGGTTATCCTTCAGGGATTTGCCCTGGCCCCTCTTCTCTTCTGTCTATAAACTATTTTGCTTGGGAACCTCATCAGCTTCCATGGATTCAATTATCATGTCTAAGTAGATGATTCACTGATCTATTTATCTAGCCATAATTTCTCTCCTGACTTCTAGACCTATATCTCCAACTGCTATATAAACATTTCTACTTGGATGTTCCATAGTCATCTTAACTTAACATGGCCAAAACCTAAATCATTCTCTTTCCCACAAAGCCCTGTTTTCTTTACATCTTCCCTATTACTACTGAGGCTACTACCCAGTCTTCCCAGTCATTCTAGCTCATAACTTTCTCATCCCCATATCTAATCTGTTGCCAAGTTTTGTTGATTCTACCTTCCAAACATCTCTCATACATCTATTCTCTTCTCTGCTCTGACTTTGCCAACTCCTTGGCAAAGGCCCTAATCTCCTTACATTTGGATCACTAGAACTGTCATTGCTAATATTGTTCTTAGTCCTTTGTTCTTGAAGAGGAACAATGACATCAGGAAGGGGGTGTCTTGACTTGCAAGTGAATTGGATTTAAGTGAGGCGGGGCTGTGCAAAGATAATAGCCTCACTCTCTCCTCCAGAGTCATTTAAAGTCCAATGGCAAGACATAGATAAGCACGACTGATGATGATGCCAAATGCAGTGAGAGACCTTGCTATAGTCGCCTTCTAGTCATCTCCTTCCCTCAAATCGCTCCCTGTTCCAGTCTAACCTATGCTCAGCTAGCTGCCAAAGTGATCTTCCTAAAGCACAGGTTTGGATCCCTGTTAACTACAGGTTGAAATATAAAATCCTTCATTTACTGTTTTTTAAAAAAAATTCATAATGTGACCTCTTTATGCCTTTCCAGTTTTTTTTTTTTTTTGCACCTTAGTCCTTTCAACATCATATTCTATGTCCTATTGACACTGCCCTCTTTGTTCTTTCCATAAGACATTCTATTTCTTGACTCCATGTATTTTTACCGGCTGTCCCTTATGCCTGGAATTTCATTCCTCATTTCCTGTCTCATGACTTCCCTGGTTTCCTTAAAGTTTCAGCTAAAATCCTATCATCTACAAGAAGCCTTTTCTAGGATCATCTCCAATTCGTACATTTTGTTTATACATAATTACTTGAATTTTGAGTGCACCATTAGAATGTGAGTTTCTCAAAAGGATCACTTTCAAAGGAAAGGATCACTATTGCCTTTTTTGTATCCCTAGCACTTAGGACAGTATATGACATGCAGTAAACATTTTTACTTACAGTAAACGCTGCTTAGTGACTGACTGACTGGGCCCATTATTAAATAGGAAGAGAATGAGCTGGATTTCCTTGGGTAAACTGCACCAAGCCTTTGGTTGTTTACTGACCATAAAGGAGGGAAATTAAATGAGAAAAATATTTAGATCAGATGTCGCTGATAAATTTCTTATATTGTATACGTACGTCTACACATATGGGGAGTCAACACAAGCATATGACCAATATCCCTTCCCCAATAAATAAATAGTTAAAATTAAATTTTCTTTTTTCTTAGCTATTTTTAAACATTCACTCTTATAAGATTTTAAGCTCCAAACTTTTTTCTCCCTCCATCTCATTCCCCCCTCCCCAAGATGGCATGCAATCTGATACAAGCTATACATGTACAATCATATTAAACATATTTCCACATTAGTGACCTTTGAAAGAAGAATCAGAATAAAAGGGAAAAACCATGAGAAGGGAAAAAAAAGAGAGAAAACAGTAAGTTTCAATCTGCATTCAGACTCCATAATTCTTTCTCTGGATGTGGATAGCATTTTCCATCTTGAGTCTTTTGGAATTTTGTCTTGGAGTCTTTTGTATTGCTGAGAAGAGCTAAGAGTATCAAAGTTGGGCATCACACAATGTTGTTACCATGCACAATGTTTTCCCGGTTTTGCTCAATTCACTCAGCTTTAGTTTATGTAAGTCTTTCCAGGTTTTTCCAAAATCTGCCTGCTCATCATTACTCATAGAATAATAGTATTCCATTACATTCATATGCAATTTGTTCAGCCATTCTCCAATCAATGGGCATCCTTCAATTTCCAATTCTTCGTCATGACAAAAAGAGCTGCTATAAATATTTTTGTATGTGTGGTTCCTTTTCCCTTATTTTTGTGATCTATTTGGGATACAGATCTAGTAGTGGTATTGCTGGCTCAAAGGGTATGCATACTTTTGTAGCCCTTTGGGCATAGTTCCAAATTGCTCTCCAGAATTGTTGCATCAGTTCACAACTCCACCAATAATACATTAGTGTTCCAATTTTCCTACATCTTTTACAACATTTACCATTTTTCTTTTTTGTCATATTAGCCAATCTGATAGGTGTGAGGTGGTACCTCAAAATCATTTTAATTGGCATTTCTCTAATCAATAGTGATTTAGAACATTTTTCATATGACTAGAGATAGCTTTAATTTCTTCATCTGAAAATTGCCTGTTCATATCTTTTGACCATTTATCAATTCAGGAATAAAATTAAGTTTTCTAAAGAAAAATTTAAACTATAAATGACCATTTAAAAGCATTCCAAATCATTGCTAGTAAAAGGAATACAAATTAAAACAATTCTAAAGTTTTATGTCATACTCTGCTCTCTGCTAGATATGACAAATAGAAACAGCAAATGTTCAAGAGGTTATAGGAATAGAGGCACACATTATTAGGAGAATTGTGAATCAAACCAACATTTTTGGAAATGACTTTTTAATTATTTAGAGAGTGACTACACTGATTTTATCCTCTAACCCTCAACTAGGCATAAACATAAAGGAGTTAAAAGACAGAAACGAAAGTCTGATATGTACAAAAACATTCACAAAAGCACTTTTAGTTGCAGCAAACTATTAAAAAAAAGTGAGTGGTGATGTACAAGAATTGGGGAATGTTTAAAAAGGACAAGTGTATTATTTACTAAATGGAGGAGGAAAATGTGGTAAGAAAATGTTAACTACAAAAGAGGGATTCAGGGAAACAAAAAAAATAGATGAGCTGATGAAGAATGAAATCAGCAAAGTTGAATAGCATTATCCCTCATGACTATGACAATCTAAATGAAAAAAAGCACTAGGAAGAAACTGAACTCTGAGTAACTAAAGAACTGATTATAGCCCCAGAGAACAGATAATGAAACATACTTCTCTCCCCTCAACTAAGAAGTGAGGAACTAATAGGACTGAATGTTGTATCTGCTGACTATCATCATTTCATGTGTTTTTAATTAACTGTTTGTCTTTTTAAAAAGTTCACATACCCAAAGGTGTTTAAAATTGTACATGACCTTTGATCCAGTTTCCTATTAGGTCTGTATCCCAAAGAGATCCAAGAAAAGAGAAAAGGACCTATTTGTACAAAAATATTTATAGTGGCTCTTTTTGGCTAATAATTGGAAATTGAAGGAATCAATTAAGGAATGGCTGAACAAGATGTGGTATGTGGTTATAATAGGGTACTATTCTGCTACAAAATGATGAGCAAGATGGTTTAAGAAAAACCAGGGAACTCATATGAACTGATGCAAAGTGAATTGAGCAGAACCAAGGCAATGTTGTATACAGTAATAGCAATAATGTAGGATGATTGACTGTGACTGACTTGCCTTTTCAGCAATACAATGATCCAAAACAATTCCAAAGGACCCATGACAAAAAATGCTATCCACCTCCAGAAAGAGAGAACTGATGAACTCTGAGTGAAGATTAAAACATCCTTTTTTCATTTTCTGCATTTTACTTGTTTGTGTGTATATGTGGGTATTTTTGTAAAATGGCCAATATGGAAATATGCTTTGTCAGACTTGTATAATGTATACACATATAATTGATACCATAGTGCTTGTCTTCTCAAGGGGTTTCAAGGGAGGGAGAGGATTTAGAACTCAAAATTTAAAAAAGTGAATATTAAAAAAAAGTAATTAAGAAATATTTAAAGAAATAAAAATATTTAAAAGTAAAATCTAACTTTAAAAAAAGGAAGGGTTTATTTGATGAAAATTTGATAGGACTTTCTCCCCAAATGTTGTTATATCACAAAAAACACCCATAAAACATTTTTTCCGCAAGTGCAAGCCCCTTTTTAAATGAACATACTAAAACTCATATATGTAAATATGTGTTGCCACTTCCCAAACATATCCCCAATAACCCTACAATTGTTTAAGCTTTAAAGTATTGCTTAAGTTTTTCGTTGGGAAGTACGTTGAAAACCAAGTTGTGGATCACTGAATATAACCAGTCTTCTTTTACATGTAAAACTCATATATTCTGTCTTGCAAGGTACATTATAAACACCTCCCCCCTGAGTAGAGAGAGAGGAGAATCATGCCTTTTACTTTCCTTTCAGCCCTTAGAAGTATCTAGAACAGCAATAGCCATGCAAAATGCACTTAACCAACATTTTTGATTAAGATATTTTTAAAATTTCTCCAGCTGAAAAGGGAAAGAATTCTTTACTGCATATTAAAATTATAAATGTAATGTTGCTTGCAAAAAGTCTAATCCATCTCCCTCATTTTCCGCATAATGAAACTAAGACATATAGGACAGCTTAGTGGTGCAGTCCCTGGGCCTGGAGTCAAGAACTTAATTCAATTCTGATTTCGGTCAGACAGCTACTGGATGTATGACCTTGGGCAAGTTACTTTACATCCTTTTGCCTCTGTTTCCTCAATTGTAAAATAGGGATTATGATAGCTCCTACCACCTACAGTTGTTGTAAAGATCAAATGCTATAATAATTGTAATATAATGTGCCTGGCACACAGTAAGCACTATATAAATATTAAGTATAGAAGAAGACTGAGCTGTCCAAGTTTCATAGGCACAAAATAATAGAACTAGGATTTTGAATACAGCTCTTTTGGTTATAAGATAATGCTTCTTTCTATTACATAAAGGATACTAGATTTTCCCACATCTCCACAAGCTGTCAGAGTATTCTTCACCTCTCCTCTGAAACATTCGTGCTTTCTCTTAGCCACCTTGGCCAGTCTTTACTGGGCTAACTTCAGTTCCGTCTTTGTAAATGCTCAACATGCTGGCCTATTTAAAAATATCACTCGTTTGCTCGGCAAGCCATGGTTCCTGCCAGCTCTTTAGATAAAGAGGATTCACTTATTAATCTGCTCTGTCTCCATCTGCCTGCTAAATTGGGATTGACTGCTCACTGTCCAGGCCCATAGCAGGGAGATCTGATTGAGGACAAGTTTCTCTTTGTACTTTCTTATTTTTTTTCCCTGATATGGCACAACAGGTCTGGTGCAGCTGCGGTGTTAAGCTGATGTGACATGATGTCAGATGACCTGCCACGGTACGTCAGAAATTAAAAAGAAAATATTCTTTCAGACTAGAATTCCGTATGTGATTTTTATTTCCTTGGGCTTTGAGCAGATTGAGTATTGAATTGCTTGACTGGAGCCCATGGATAATTTAATACCTGCAACATTCGTCCCTCAGTGAATTTCAGCCACATTTGGCTTGTTCGACATAGCCTTGCATGTCCTATCTAAGGCCTTATCCATTTCATGGAAATCTTGTAAATATTGATTGATGAAATCCCAATGAAATCCTCTTTCAAAATGTGAGTCTGAAATGCTCTGTCAAGAGAGATCCTAACCTTGTATTTTTTCTACCCACTTCCCATCTAGTTGTGGGGTGATTGCTTGAAACTGAAACTCTTTTCTTGATTTCTGCCCCATATAGAAAGGTCCACTTTTCCACATTCTGAAATGAAACCAGCCTGCCATGTAATAGGCCTTCAAAGGACTTATTCCCCCTTCAAATACTGCAATGGGACTGAGGTATTTTCCATCACACTGGTACATTCATGGAAGCTCATTGAGTCTGATTGCCTCACCCATGTCTACTTTAATAACAACCCTGAGGAATAAAATGGGAAGAAAAAAAGAGATTCAAATTTTCTCAGTCATTGAGTGGTTGGCATCACAATCACAGAACACACAAATCTTGGGATTAGTTTCTTCAGTTTCAAATTGAATGTTTAGAGTCTGACAAAGTAGTCTTAATCTATAATATCTTTTTTTAAAGCTTATTTATTTAATTAATTAATTTGTATATGGCCATTTTGTTCAGCTTAGGGATAGAATCATATAGACAAATCCATGACTGTTTATTCAGAGAGTGAAATCTTTTGTCACTTTAAAAAGAAGCTAGATTTCCACTTGAGTTTTGTAATAGAGGCATTTCTACTTCAGGTAGAGTTTAGATTAGATTGCCTCTGAGACCCCCTTCCCTTCCAATTTAGAGATTCTATGATTCTTTAATTCTATGGCCTGGCAAGTTACAATACAATCACTGGAAGAAAAAAAAAGAAAGGTCAATCTACTTGTACATGTCAAAAATAACTCACAAAATAATATAATCAAAACTGGAATTATATGTTTTAAATCAAAGTTATTCTTGGTAATCATATCTTCATCAGAAAAAAACAAACAAGTGAACAGAAGGAAAGATTTTTTTTTTTTGTATGTCATAGTCAACCTCTGCCCCAACCAAGATTTCTAGAAAATATGTGCTTAGGGCAGAGTCAATGTGGTGGAATGCTGGGAGCCATCCAGCTGAACTTTCCCAACATTCCCTTACAAACAACTTTAAAATAACACCTCAAATCAAATTTTGGAGCAGCAAAGCCAACAAAAGGTCAAGATAGGACTTTTTTTCCAGTCTAAGACAAGTTAGAAGGTCAGTGGAGAGATCTGTGACATGGTAGTGGAAGCCCATTCAGAGTGCATGCACATAATGATGGTAGCACCAGTGCAGGCCTAGGAGATGGCAGCAGCTGCAGCTTTGGGACTCTCAGCCCAATGACAAATAAGGGGGTCAGACAACTTGTCAGAAAAAGATTGTAGGTGACCTCAATGCTGATGCTGGGTGAAGCTGTGTTGATTGACAGCTCTGTTGACCATAAGCAGTTCTGAATCACAGTTCCGAGGCAGAGAAGAGCGCTTGTGGTTTATCACAACGGAGTAGGGGCCCTGCTCACAGTTCCAAGGCAGAGAGGAGCACTAACACTTACAACTTCAGGATAGCAAAGAACCTGGTCACAGTCTCAGGGCCAAGAGGAGCACTAGGGAAACATGTTCGTCCTGGGTAAAGCCTAGAATGCTGACCGGGAAACCAGTGACCATACCACCCCATGCCATACCACCTGGGAAAAACTGAAAATTTGCAAACCCACAAAACTAGCTCTGAAAATAGCAGCATGAAAAAGCCTGAAGTTTGGGGGCAGTGCCTCCCCACCTGCTGGTGAGCAGAACACAACTTTAACATAAAGTTCAAATTCAAGACATGGTCCGAGAAAATGAGCAAACCGAAAAAAAAAATTGACCATAAAAAGCTGCTACTGTGGCAGGGGCAACCAAGACACAAATTTAGAAAAAGACAATAACATGAAAATAGCTACAATCAAAGCCTCAAAGAAAAATGCCAATTGGACCAATCCCAGCAAGGGTTTTTGGAAGAGAGAGAGAGAGACAGAGATAGACAGAGAGACAGAGATAGACAGAGAGAGACAGACAGACAGACAGACAGACAGAGACAGAGAGACAGAGAGAGATGAGTGGCAGAGGAAAAATTGGAAAATAAATGAGAGTGATGCAAGAAAATTATGAAAAAAGAATTAACATCTAAGAGCTAAAGTAAAAAAAGGCAGGAATAGTAAACATGATTTGAGACAAAGCAAAAGTAAAAATAGACCTAATTAAAAGAGATAATCAGGAAACAACATTTTTTCTAAAAGGTACTTCTAAAAGGTGCCATACACAGTGAGGTAATATCAAAAATTTTACAGTAAATTTCCCTGATAAAGGTCTCATTTATCAAAAATATCAAGAACTTAGTCAAATTTAAGAAAAAAAGAGCTGTTTCCTAATTGACAAATGGCCAAAGGTATGAATAGGCAATTTTCAGTAGAAGAAATCAAATTGCTTGAGGAAAAATATGAGCTTCCAGTCCAACAAGCATTTGTTAAGGATCTACAATATTTAAGGCACTAAGTTAAGAAGCCCCCCTCAGAATACAAAATCAAGACAAAAAAGTCCCAGAACCCAGAGAAATGCACATTCTACTCTGAGTGGAAGAGGCATATGGTTATCTAAATAGATAAGTACAAGACTATGTGAAGGTGAGGACACTAACCATTAGGAAGATTAGGAACATTTTGTAGCAGATGGCACACGAGCTGATCCTGTTAAGAAATCAGTATTTCTAAGTGGAAGGGCAAAGGTACTCCATCCCAGGCCAGGAGGACAGCCTGTGCAAAGGAACAGGGATAGAATTCTATGTTGTTGTTGCTGTTACTGTTTTTAAACCAATTCACAATTTTCATGTCTACCCATCAAGACTAATCATCCTGGACAAATTCTGTATCCTCTTTACCACTGTGTATAAGCTTGGGAACATAACAGGAGCTTTATAGTTACCTGTTTAAAATCATCAGGTGATTTATTACTTCTTTCAAAAAATTACGGTTAGTATCAGTGCCAATTTATCTCTTAGCAAACCAGAGTATATTGGGTACAAAAAAAAATGCGGTCTTCCAATCGAACTTATATAGAAAAATGAGAAGACCTTCTTACTTTTTGTCTGAATAGAAACTTATTTGTCAGAATCTGAATAGAAAGTTAGAATGATATAAAGACCAAGAAAAGACTAAAGATTATAAAACCAATCTCATATTTGATTGTGGAAAATTTAAAGATTGAACTCAAAGCATAGTGTAGTGGAAAGGACACAGACTTTTAATCGATAAGTACCTAGTTGTGTGCATTTCATAGTAGAGAGAAAACATTTGGCAGTAAAATATTGATTATTTGATTGGTTATCAATGAAAAAGAGCATTTATTAAGTGCCTACTATATGTCAGAAACTGTCTTAAGGCCTAGGGAAACAAAACAGTCTCTGTCTTCAAGTTTACCTGCTTTATGGTGAGACAACACATGACAACACATGAAAATATGTGTATATAAATTACACATAGTATTTGGCAGCAATTAATTGATCAGTATTTATTAAGCACCAACTATGTTCCAGGCACTATACTAAGTGCTGAGGATACAAAAAGAGGCAAAAGACAGTCCCTGTCCTCAAGAAGTTTACATTCTAATAGGGGAGACAACATGCAAGTAATTATTCAAAGCAGGCTATGTACATGATAAATAGGAAATAATTAATAGAGGGAAGTCATTGAAATTAAGAGGGGTTGGTAGTGGTTTCTAATAAAAGATAGGACTTTAACTGGAACTTAAAAGTAACTATGGAAGTCAGTATGCAGAATTGAGGAGAAACCATTTCAGACAAAGGGTACAGCAAGAGAAAATGCCCATAGCTGAGAGATGAGGGGTCTCATTCATAGAACAGATAACAGCATAAGGTGACTTGATTGAAGAGGAGAATAAGGTGTATGTTGATTGGAAAGGTGGGAGTGGCCTAGGTAATAAAGAGCTTTGAATGCCCAAAGGGATATTTTTTATTTGATCCTGAAGGCAATAGGCAGTCACTAGAGTTTGTTGAATACGACGGTGACATGGATACACCCACAACTGAGAAAAATCACTTTGGTGAATGAATGGAAGATGAATTGGAAAAGGGAGAGAATTGAAGCAATAGACTTCCCAGAAGGCTACTGCAATAGCCCAAGCATGAAATGATGAACTTAAGTAGTGACGATGTCAAAGGAGAGAAGAGAGTGTATACGAAAGACATTATAGAGATGAAATTGAAAGTCCATGGTAACAGCCTAGATACATGAGATGAAATATAATGAGGAGTCAAAGATAACTCCCAGGCTGTGAGCCTGAGGGACAGGGAGGATGCTGTTGCCCTCTATAGTAATTGGGAAGGTGGGGAGAGTTAAAGTGGAAAGATAATTAGTTGGTTTTAGACGTGTTGAGTTAAAGATGTCTGCTGCACATCCACTTTGAGATGTCTGAAAGGTAGCTGGAGACATGAGATTAGAGGTCAGCAGAGAGGTTAGTGCAGGATAGGTAGATCTGAGAATCATCATAGAGATGGTAATTAAATCTGTGGTAGCTAATGAGATCACTAAGTGAAGTAGTATATAGAGAGAAGGAAACAGAACCCAGGACCAAACCTTGAGCATCAGTGGCAGTTAGAGGGTGTGAGCTGGAAGAAGATCTAGCAAAAGAGACTGAGAAAGAGTGGTCAGATACATAAGAGGAGAACCTAGAGAAAAGAACTACTTGCAAAGATACTAACACCTGGAGGAATCAAAAAAGATCTCATGTAGAAGGTGACAAGTAAGTTGAATTTAGGAGAAACTAGGGATTATGTGAGGTGAAAGGAGTGAGGAGGGAGGGCATTCCAGGCATAGCTTATGCAGAGATGGAAGAAAGTTTTGTGTAAGAAACAGTAAGGTCACATTGATTGAAGGAAGAGGAAGTGAAGTGGTTAATTTTTAGGTCAACCTAAAAAAAGTAGGTTAGAGCCAGGCCATGATGAGTTTTTAATGTCAAACAAAAGAGTCTGTATTTGATCCTAGAGGTAACAGGAAGACAATGGAGTTTATTGAACAGCATGGGATGACGTTGCCCATTAGAAATACTACTTTGGCATCTACGTGGAGGATGGATTAGGGAATGGGGGCAGTGCCATCAACTATGAGTCTATGGCAATAGTCCAGGGAAAGTGGTGAGGATGGAATGAATTAGGCTACTGGCGCTAAGAGTGGAGCCAAGAAATGAGTTGGAGTCCTATATCTGACATTTGCTGTGTGATTCTGGGTAAATCAATTTTCTTGCCTCTTTTTTCCACATTTGTAAAGTAGAGTCAATAATATTTGCTTTATCAAATTTACAGGGTTATTGTAAGGCAAGTGTTTTGCAAACTTCAAAGTGACATGTAAATAAATGTCAGCTACTATTAATTTAGGCAGCTAATATTACTGTGTGTAAGTCCTTAGACTATTCAATATTTTCAGACTAATAATAATATAAATTTTTTGGATTGGTCCACACTAGCTATTGATAAACAGATTTCCTTCCTTTTCAAAATAATTATTTTTATGCTCCATTCATTTTCATTTTTTTAAACAAGCTTGATTCTCACATTTCAAAGTGAATACAAGCTTGTGATTCTTTCTCTTTTTGACCACCTCGATTTGACATTAGAGCCACCGATACTGGTTTGCCTCCATGTAATTTACCAAATAAGAGGATAAAGTAGAAACAGCAAAAATCTTCAAAATCATGAACAATTAAAAAAAAAAAAGGATGAATGATCTCTCTCCCCCAAATCACCATTCAACCCTTTTCATCTAAATGACTCCCTCAAACATCTTTACTAGTAGTGATGTTTTCTAATTGGAAAAACCAAGAAAGAAAATATGCACACTAACAGTGAAATATTATGGAATCAGCCTTGGAAATAGGAAATACAAATAATAACTCTGGTTAAGGCTGCCATTCTTTTGTCAAAGAAAAGCATCTGTTAGCATAAGTAAGACCCAGAGAATTGACGGTGTTCCCCTCAATGAAGATAGATCAAAGCAGGTCCTTATTTCAAAGGCTACTGTATGAAATGGGAAAAAAAAGCTTCCTATACAAGCTCCAGCATACTTTAATCAATGAGCAGATGACTAGAGATAACAACAGAAGAGTATATGATACCTGAAACATTAGTCCTATTTTGGTCCTTAGCAGTAATGTAAGTTTCTGAGTATCTACACACATAAATCACAGACATTAGTACATGACCTCATGCACGTGGGGAATTTGAAACACTTGAACGAAATATTAGTAGGGTTTGTGATAGGTCAGATACTCAGGAAAAGCAACAATGTCAAATTAAATTAAAAATGTATAAATCTAACTATCAAGGAAAATATCTTACTATAGGAAATAATCATGCCATGAAATAGTTGCTCAAGATAGAAGATGGGAGTTTGTTTACCATGAAGAGTCAAGACTATGTTGGAAAGAAAAAGAAAAAAAACTGAAGATTTATGATAGAGAGAAATTCTATATCCATTCTGAAATATGAATCCAAAGATCAGTTGGATAATTTGTGGAGAGAGGGAGCTGTTTGGAAAGATGAAGACTGAGAAGGGATATAATCAAAGTCTATAAAAGTATGAAAAGGGAAGAGAGGAATAGAAATATTGTTGAGGGAGAACAGACAAGACATGCAAAATCACTGAATTTGTTGGGTGAGTGGGAGTAAAAAGTTGAAGATGATTTTAAGTTCATGAATCTGCAAGATTGGAAATATGGTGTTACCCTGAACAGAGCAAGGGAGTTTGGAAGAGCAGTGAATTTGAGGGGAAAGAAAATGTGATATTTTGATTTTTGGTTTCAGATGCTCATGGGATATCCAGTTTGCAGTGTCCAATAAGCAATTGGTGATATAGTGACTCAAGTCCAGGAGACAGTTTGAGGCAGGATATAAAGAGATGGATATGTCAAATTCAATACACACAAGACAGCATATATCCTCAGAGTACCTTAAGTTGGCATGTGACTTTGTTTACATTGTTTATGCCCCCAGTTCTAGACAAGTCAGTGCAGACATGGATTTATTTTTGAGACAAGTGAGGATAGATTCTATATTTAAATTTCTCCAGGTTAGACAATTCTTCTGACTCCTTCTCCAGGGCATAAGTCCATTGAAAAAAAATTATATTTTCTTCTCACTGTAACCTGATGGATTAATCATGGGCAAAGTTCACTTCAGGGAGAAAGATACTTCAGAAAGGTTAGGTTTATCTTGAATTACATTTCAGTCTTATCCGTTTTAGAACTATTCCAGCAATACTTTGGGAACCCTCTTTCTGTTTGTCTTTGTCTTTGTGTTTCTCTCTCTGTCTCTCTCTGTCTCTCTGTCTCTCTGTCTCTCTCTCTCTCTCTCTGTCTCTCTCTCTCTCTCTCTCTCTCTTTCCTTCTTGAAGGATACCAAGATGAGAGACAGAGGGTAGATGAAGAGGTCGTTGTGACAATTCTGTTGGGAAGATTTTCAGGAATGCGTTTTGAAGAAGAGAAAATGTTCTCTTTGCTATCATTGTTTGTAATATGATTAATTATTTTGAAATTCTACCACCCTCTCTGTTCTCCCCCCGAATGCTCTGTTGGTAGAAAACTTTGACCTTGCTGAGAAAGATAATAACACAACATATCTGTGCCATCCATGTGATTAATGCTACCGTCTGTGAGGAGCTCCTCGACTGGCAGAATACAACTAAAATGCATGAACACACCAACGAACTCTGTGCCTTGTTCACCTTCTTTCTAAATAATTCATCAGCTTAATGATAATGACATTCAAATATCATAATTACAGCTGACTCTTTAAAAAACATCAATCCTGAGGCCAAAAATGCAGCGGCCGTTTCCCTTCCCCCTCTTCCTTTTCCCACCATTAGCTGTTAATGCCAAAATATGATCTTTATTCATTTCACTGACATAATATAAAACCAATGTAGATTTCCCATTTTTCATAAAATTTTCATCCGCGCTATTAGTTTCACTGATAGCAGGCTGCAAAATGTTGTTAGGCTACAAGATGGAAGACACTGCAAAAACCTCAGCATGTTAAGAAGCCATAAAATTTTATTCAGTTCATTTACTGCTACAGTCCAGTAACCCTATAGTAAGAGTGTGCTATTTTTATTGTGTATTTATTTAAAGGTTGAATATTCTCTTTCCTGGGCCATCTAACTGAGTTAATCTGGATTCCTAATACACCCTGTTGTATCTTGGTATCCCACTTTCAGGTGCACATTTTCTCTTTCTCTGTCTCTTTCCTTCATACTTGTGGAAAGGAAGGTGAGAAAGAGAATGAGAATGGTGGCATATAATTGTATCTAAAGCCTAGCTAGATGAAAGCAGTTTGGTTTGGTTGTTACCAAAAGAAATCAATGGATAGTGGCAGAAATATTCAGAGGATAATAGATAAGCATTTTGATTTAATGAGTGGTGGACTTGATTAGCAATGATTAAGGCTCTCAAATAGAATGAAAGACCATGCCGCCGCCGCCATGTCAGCAAGTGGCAGGACACCCAATTCATTCCTCTTTGGTTTCCCTACTGAGTTCCTATCTCTAAGCTACTGTACCACCTTTATTACTACACTTTTCCAAAACCATTACTACACTTTTCCAACCTGCCCACTTTTGCACTGATATGGATTCCTAACCCTGATTAATGTCTAGGTAGAAACTGAGAGTAGACAAAATAAACCAAACTACAGAAAAGTAATATAAAACACCCAAAACAGATAAATTTATTCTTTATTTAGAAACTCAAAAGAAAAGTCAGCTACAGGTATACAACTGTAGAATATTCTTTTCATCAAATATATACATATATATATATATATAAATACACATATATTCATATGTATATATATATATAAGTAGTTATTCCAGAAAAAAATCCCATTTTCCCAAGTATATGATTGGTGAAATTTATTGGAATTGGTGATTTTATTGGAGAGGGAGAGAAGACAAGAAAGGAGGGGAGGGAAAGGAAAGATACAGCTGGGAAGGAGAAAAGAGGGGAGAGGGAAGACAGAAGAGGGGGAAAAGTGGTAAGAGAGGAGGGGATATGCAAGATGAGGAGGAGAGGGAAGGTGGCGGAGAAGAGAGGACAAGGGGAGTCAGAGTAGAGAAAAGAAAAAGGAGACAGAAAAGGAAGAAGGAAAAAGGGATGAGGAAGGAAGGGGCAAGAAAGAAAAATTGAAGGAATTAAAGGGAAAGAAAATATAGAAAAGAGGGAAAAAGAAAGAAAGAGAGGGAAAGAAAAAAGCACAGAAGGGAGTTTAAATCAGCAGAATTATGCTGTATTTATTCATTCAAAAGAGGTACAAAGGCTCAGTTTGGGCAGTATTAAAGACTAAAGTTTCAAAAGAATACGCCAGATCCCCCAGGAGACAGGAAACACAAGAATGCATTAAAATGAGATAGAGAATGTGTCCCAAAACAGCCAAATAATGACTATTTGTAGTTACTATCTTGTTAGCATCGATTGAAGAATATTTGAGGTCCTGGTAGGATCAATGTATATAGTAAACAATCGCCTCTAAAATGAAATGTCAGAGATACAACCCAGAATAATGAATATAAAACTCTAGACAAAACTAATGACCAAAACAAGATAAACAAATTAAAACAGATAAGCCATGGAGGGTGAGTGACTAATGATTAAGTTGGGTATAATTCAAGCAAAAAAGAAAATCTGTCCATTTGCACAGCTGTGTGGTGTCGATACCCCCTGACAAGCAAGCTCCACTCACCTCTTCTCAGCCTCTCTGATACGAAACCTACCCTGTGGGTGGGGGGCTGGAGGATGCTGTGATGGGATAATGTCATTTCCAGAAGCACAGTACATGCAGCCTGCCATACTAATAGCAGAACCTGAGTGTCCAATGGAGCAAAGAATGAATATGGGACAAGTGCCAAGGGAAAAGTCATTTTCTTAATGATCATAGAAGCAATAGAGCCTTGAGAAGTCAACAAATCCATTAAAGAACCAGTGTGAGATGGGGTAGCAGAAGTACTGGACTGAGAGCCAGGGGACCTGACTACTACCACTGACTATGCCCCTAATAGCTATGTGACCTTGAAAGAGATGCTTTTGATATCTCTGGACATTGTTTTCCTCATCTGTAAAATAAAGGGTTTGAATTTAATCGTGTCTAAAATTATTTGTGGTTCTGAAGCCTCACCTCCTATCTCTAAGACAGGACCATTTGAACATTATAACAGCTGTGATTGTCCTGAAGGGAAGTCTAAATTGATAAAGAGAAATATGTATGTATGTATATGTATGTATGTATATATGCATATATATGTATACATATAGAGAGTGTGTATCTATGTATGTGCGTATATATGTATATACTTTCTTCTGTCTGTGTGTGTGTGCAAAGATTACCCAGCTGCATGAGCCTGAATGCCTGCATGTCAGGCCCCACTCCTGCTCTATTGTGCCTCTCCCTTCATTCCTTGATTTCATTGTTTACTACAATTTCAGCCTGATTCTGCTATGGTTTCTCCTTTTAACTCCCATTAAGCTTTATCCTGCCCTCCCTATCCTACCTCCATGTTTCCCCTGTATATTCAGGGGAATGAATACACACACACACACACACACACACACATGTATAATATATGCGCATATATGTATGTATGTATATATATATGTTTGTATATAGATATATATTATATACATTCCTCTATGCTATTTCAAAATCTCTCCTTATTTAAGAAATTTCTACAACATCTCTACTTAAACTATTATTTCTTAAGTTCCTATAGGAAGAATAAAAACCTATTCTTTGGTAAGGTGTTTTCCAGAGTCTTTCTCAGAGAATTTCCAAGTAGGCCCTTCATCTCTAAGGGCATACCCCAGACATGATGAAATGAGACATAATAATCTCTCCTTTCACTCCTTTCATATGCATACATATGTAAATACATACATATTAAAATATGAATATGTGTATATATGTATGTACATAAAGAAAAACTTTTTAAGTCATTTGAATTTTGAACAACCTTTATTGTTATGTCTTTTTATTGTTGTTGCTGTTCAAAGCTAAATCCCTCATTTTCACTTGTTGTGACTTCCTGGGAAATGTAAAGGATCTTGGAGAGAGGATAAAAGAAATATATAATCCACAGAAATGGAAAAGATATGTGTCCCAGGTACTCTCTCTGGGAAACCACAAAAGCTGCCCAGACATTTTGGAGCCTGAAAAGGGGCACATTTCTTAACTATAGAGTTTTACATCTTACTATTAACAAGATAATCTGAGAATCACAGAATTTCAATATTGGAAGAGGTGTCAGAGGCCATCTTGTCCACTTCATATATGAAAAAGAATGGCTTCTAAATCATAGCCTTTGCTTAATGACTTCAAGCAAGAAGAAAAGCCATTTTCTCCCAAGTCTTCCGCTTTGAGGTAGCTCTAATTATTAGTAAAGGTTTTTCTTTTTGTTCATGTTGTTGTTCTTATATTAAGCCTCAATTTGCATTTTTAAAATGTTTCCATTGCTCCTAATTCTGTCCTCCAAGGCAAGTGCTACGAATTTATTCCTTTTTCTACATCATATTGCTTCAAACACTAACAAACAGATAAATGCTGCCCAAATCATCATTTCTCTAGGTGAAGCATTCTTAGTTATTTCATTTGTGAATTATTCAATCAATAAGCATAGTGATTATTCTGTGTCTGGCACTGTACTAAGCACTAAAGACACAAAGAAAGACAAAAATGTGGTACCTGAATCAAGAGGCCAATATTCAAAGGGGAAGATGACATTTAAGTAGCCATGTACAAAAATGGTATATATCAAGCAGGTGGAAGATAATCTCAGAGGTAAGGCACTAATGACAGGGAGAATTAAGAAGGGGCTCCTATAGGAGGTGGAATCTGAGCTGAGTTGGAAGCAAAACAAGATAGCATTTCAGGCATGAAGAATAGCCAGTAGAAAAGCATGAAGACAGGCCAAGAGATGGGGTGTCGTGTGCAAGGAAGTGTGAGTACGCTGGTGTAGTTGGATTGTGGAGTTCATAGGAGGTGGTAAAGTCTAAGAAGACTAGAAAGGTTGGAAAAAGCCAGTTTGTAACATCAATAAGCATTTATTTATTGCCACGTACAAACAAATTATATTTATATAGGATAAATTCGGGAGAACATCAGAATGACATTCTAATCATTGTTGATCTCCACCAGGGTCTTTGTCTTTAGTTATTGAGAGAGACCACTGAGAATGAAGAATGAAGAAGACCAGGAAAACTTCTTGTAGAAGATGGACTTTGTTAGAGACAAGAAGGAAGACAAGAAAGCTCACAGGAAGCAGCATGGAGAGAGAGCGTTGCAAGGAGGGGGGCAGTCAGTGAAAATATATAGACTCAGGAGATAGAAAATCTTTTGTGAGGGGCATCAAGGAGGTCAGTATCACTGGATCATAGAATATTTGAAAGGGAGCAGTGTGCAAGAATACTGGAAAGGTGGGAGGGGGCCAGGTTATAAATGCCTTTAAAAATAGAAATTGTATTATTTAACCCTAGAGGTAAAAGGGAACCACTATAGGTTAGGATTAGAGGTTGAGAGAAATTAGAACTTGACAAATAGATATGAGATTCATCTACATAAAGATGAAAATAGCATTCATAGGAGCTTGAGAGAAATTATTTTCGATTACATTAGTAACCAATTATTAAATTAGGATTTTTTTCCCTTTATTTCCTCATTCAAGGACCAGTCCTTGCAGGTCAGTCATTTAGTCTCTGAAGGATAATGCTGATAAGACAAGATTGTCCAAATCCTCCTGGAACATGTACTGAGATCTTGGATGGGACCACACTCAACTAGAAAACCTTACAAATAGAATCTAATCTAGATGAATTCTTGCCCTTACGAAGTCTATGCCCTTGCAGACCCTTCATTAGAATTTAGGGGGACCCAACTTATGGAGGAGAAACCAACCAGAGTGGTCAGGGTAGAGATGTATTCCTTTGTGCAGATTGCTAGAGGTGGCTGAGTCTTGTGATCAAGCCATGTTCTCAGCATGAAGAGCTGAAGGCTTTCAGCCCACCTCCTCTGCATGAGGAGCTGAAGGCTTTCAGCCCACCTCCTCATTTGAAAGTCCACCTCCTCATTGATTGTTCTCCAATCAGTGTTGATCTCCACTGGGGTCTTTGTCTTTAGTTACTGAGAGAGACCACTGAGGATCAATTTATTGATCAAACACTAAAAGACACATAGATGGTGCTCAAATCATCTAATTAATAGTCTAATGAATTGATTCTTAATTACACAGAAACACTGTCTTTCAAGCTTTTCATTTGTCTCAAGCTGATGAATTTATAAAGTGAAATAGTATAGAGGGAGAAGACACAGAGCCCAGGGTAGAGGTTTAGGGAGACATCTATAGTTAGAGGGTATGATCTGGATATAGAATTTAAAAAATTAAACTGAGAACTTGACATTTTATCATAGTGGTAATAAGCACCCACTGGAGTTTATTGAGCAGGGAAGTAAAATAATCATACCTACATTTTAGGAAAATCACTTTCCCGAATGAAGGATTAGAGTTAGTACTTAAGGTAGGGAGACTGATTAGAAGGCTATTGCAACATTCTGATAATAAAAAAAAAACACACTTGCAATATGTTGCTTACAAGAAATACATTTAAAAGCAAAACTATTCACAAAATAAAACTAAGGTGATGAAAAAAATCACCATGCATCAAGTAAATAAAAAAAAGAAAAAGCAGGAGTTGCAATTATGCTAACAAATAAAACAAGGCAAAAACAAAATTCAAAAAATAAAAAAGGATTAAAAAATACATCATAATAAAAGGAGCCATAGTCATCAAATCAATATCAGTGATAAATGCAATACACTACAAATGCCTTAGCACCCAAATTCATAAAGGAAACATTAACCGAGCTACAAGAAGACACAGACAGTAACAGAATACTGACAAGAGACTTCAATTTCCCTCCTTTGGTTTTGGATAAGACTTACAGAGAGATAAACAAAAGAGAATGTATGGAACTGTACAAATTTCTGGAGAAACTAGAATTTAACTCTTGCTAACTAGACTTACTCTAGACATGGCATTTTCTAAATGAGACCACAAGAGAATATATATATTTCTCAGCATCACATGGAATTTTTATAGCTAGATCACATATTAGCGCACAGAGATATTATAAACAAACATAAAAAGGCAAAAATAATAATAATACATCCTTTAAAGACCAACACAATAAAAATAGTCATTTTCAGAGACTACAAACAAAAGGCACAGATCCAAATGGAAACAACAATGAAATCCTAAATAATGAATGCATCAGACAACAAATCTTAGAAACAATAATTATATGAAAGAAAATGACAATGACAGAAAATGTTCACAAAAATTTGGGGTACAGTTACATCAGTCTTCAAGGGAAAAGGGATATCCCTACAAATATATACTAACATTTTTAAAGAGATGGAGAGGATCAATGAATTGAATATACATTTAAAATTTTAGAAACCCAACAAATAAACAAACAAAATAAGTACAAAGAGGAGAGAAGTTTATGGGATGAGAGTGAATTTCTCTTATTATTAAATACTTAGAGATTTTTTTTCCACGTGGTAGTGAGTACCTTTCTATTATTCCTTTGAAATTATTTGCACATATCCTTTGACCATTTATCTAGCTTGCAATTTAACTGGAATATAAGATGTGAAAGATATTTTTGATACATCCATTTATAATTAAGAGTTGTAGACTATAGTAGACTGGTACACTTACTCTTTCCTGAACCCTCCTTGCATGCATTTGTAACATCTTTTTTCCTGCTTCTTTCAACCCCTACATTTCTTTGCTTTTCTTAAAAAATGCATCATACCTCACCTCATCCTTTTAAAATGACCTGATTATCCCTATTCCACAATCTTCTCTCCTTCCTACAATGCTCATTTACATTCATTTAGCCCTAGAATCATCTCATTTCATTTTTTTTTATTTAACATTTTTATTTAAAGTTTTGAGTCACAAATTCTATCCCTCCTTCCTTCCCTCACCTCCCCCCTTCCTGAGACAGGAAGCAATCAGATATAGGTTATACATGTGAAATTATGTAAAATCTTTCAATATTAGTCATTTTGTACAAGAAGACATGAATAAAAGAAAAAAATGAAAGAAGAAAATGAAAAAGTAGCATGCTTCAGTCTGTATTCAAACAATATCAATTCTTTTTCTGGAGGCAGATAGCATGCTTCATCATTAGTCCTTTGGGATTGCTTTGGATTGTTGTATTGCTAGAATATCTAAGTTGTTCACAGTTCTTCATTGAACAATATTGTTGTAACTGTATATGACATTTTCCTGGTTTTGTTTACTTCACTATACATCAGTTCACGTAAGTCTTCCCATGTTTTTTTTTTCTAAAAACATCCTGCCTGTCATTTCCCATAGCACGATAACATTCTATTACAATCATATACCACAGCTTGTTTAGCCATTCCCCAACTGATGGTCATTCCCTCAGCTTCCAATAATTTGCCACCACAGAGAGCTGCTATAAATATTTTTGTAAAATAGGTCCTTTTCCCTTTAGGGGGATTTCTTTGGGATATAGACCTAGCAGTGGCATTGCTGAATTGAAGGGTATATACTCAGTTTTATAACCCTTTGGGCATAGTTCCAGATTGCTCTCCAGAATGGTTGGATCAGTTCACAACTCCATCAACAATGCGTTAATGTCCCAGTTTTCCCACATCCCCTCCAACACCCAAAATTTTCCTTTTTTGTCATATTAGCCAATCTGATAGGGGTGAGATGATACTTCAGAGTTGTTTAATTTGCATTTCTCTAATAAAGACTGATTTAGAGCACTTTTTCATATGACTATAGATAGCTTTGTAGAATGATCTAATTTCACTGTTGAAAGAATCTTCAGAGGCCATATATTACATTTTCAGTACCTGACCAACAATAACCTCCACATTATTTCTGGCAACAAGTTGTCCAAACTTTGCCCAAGTTTCTACAATATTGGAAACAGAAATCCTACTTCTCCAAACAGAAACAAATATCTTTTTGTGCACTAAGAAAAAAAACTAGACATGGATGGGCTTATTGTTCTTTTTTTTCCCTTTATTTTCTTCATTTTGGGGGAGATGTGAGCAGGACAGTAAATAAATGTTTGCTGATTGAAAAAAAAATAAATTCCATTCTAAAAAATAAATTAGAAAAGCACAGATAAGGAGAGCTTGAATTTCTATGGAGTTCTTTTATATGTTAAACAGAAATCTGCTTCCTAATGACTACTGGGCATTAGGACTACTTCTGCCTTATAAATCCAAGGATAATGTATCATAACTTGATAAACCCTTAGTTTTAGTATTAGTTATGTTTCCTTTCCTAAATGCTCCTACAACATACCTTTAATGATGCATTCTGGGGTTTTGCTTAAAAGTGACAATAAGATGACCATCACACAGTTCAATGAATATAAACTCTCCCACTCATTTGAAAACTAGAATATTTATCTATCTACTCCTAGAACATTTCTATTTCTCCAAAATTTTCCAAAATACCTATAACAGTTCTTCAACATTCACATATAAGTGTTTTTTTTTCAACATCTTGGGATGTAATATCTCCTAACCATAAGATGTATATTCATTGAGATTAAATTAAGAGCTCTATTTTCATCTACTGTCCTTATCATGTAAATCCCTTACGAGGAGGAATTGTTCCATTCCTTTTGCTTATATCCCCTGTGCCTAACAAAGTGTTTATTGTTGATTGAATGACTGATTATTTTATATTACCTTGGAATCTTAGTTAATTTTTCTTGTGAGTATTGAGCATCCCTCTAAATCATAAGATCAGAGACCATTTCTCTTTTATGTCCTCCACAGTTTCTAACACAGCTTCATCAACAAGGTAGGTTGTCAATAAATATCAATAAATTTATGAGACTGATTGGTGAGTACTATAAGAATTATTCTGTTCTTTAATAGTCACTCATAATCTGTAAATACTGTATGAAGTTAATTGTAGCATCTAAAATGCTTTCACCAGCAGCCAAGTTCGAGAAGAGGATACAAGCTTTCTGATTTCCATTTCACTAACCAGCAATCACTGTGGTAGCATCTGCCATATTCCTGTGATTATTCACTGGCAGGGTCTTGCATAGGAGGAGATTCATAAGGTATTGTCGAAGACGCAGTTATTGCCTACCTGGGACAAAAGACATAATTACCCAGTCCTTCCATGTATTCTGAGTCATGGCACAGCCTAATATAAAAGTCTTCCCCTTCCCACTTCCCATCCCCACAGAGAATTTATACCACTCAGGGGAACACAAATACAGATATATATGGAAAGTCACTCAGCTAACTAAACTACGCTTGTACTGTTCTGCCACAGTGAAGCCTCACTCAGCTCTCTTGGCCTGTTTTCTGACAATACACTCAGTTTTATAGCCATTAGGTAAGGGAAAGTTTAAGGAAGACCAGTCAGTCTGGAGGCCTCTACTGTTATTGATTTCATAAGCAGTCTATAGGAAATCTAAGAGCAAAAAGGAGTCTGCTGAACCTAGGAATATTGGCAGCAAGCAGCCATTACTGCTCTGTTCTCATCAGTTAATATCATTGAGGAGTCCTTTCATCCTAATTGTGCTAACACTGAATTGCAACTTTCTTCTAAGGGCCCTTTTCATTAATGACAAAGTCCATCCCTGTGGAATCTTTTTTTCCTGTCCATGTGAACCCTTCCCTCCTGGAAAAAAAAAAAAAAACAAAGCAAAACAAAACAAAGGAAGGAAGGAAGGAAGGAAGGAAGGAAGGAAGGAAGGAAGGAAGGAAGGAAGGAAGGAATGGAAAAGGGCAGCTTCCTCAAATAAATGGAAAAGAGGAATTCACTTCCCCATTTCCCAGATTCTTCTACCCCCCCCCCCCGGCAAAAGCATTGGAGACCATAGAAAAGAGACATAATTTGTCTTAGAAACCTAGATTTGAAGCTCAGCTGGCCTCATTTGTTTCCTGCTTCTTTTGCTCATGGTATTGGGAACCATTAGTACTTGGTAGAGACGCATAGATAATAAACCCTAATCACGGGCTTTCCTTTTGTCTAGCTGAGAATTATGTATTCAATATGCAGGACTGCTACTTGTCTTTGAGAGCTTTGCTGAGGATTTTCTTTGGTGCCAATGATCTCAGTAGAAGTGTGCTTTTGTTGTGACTATTATTGCTTATTATATCACATTTATTGAGCTTTGAATTGTGCTGGGTTCAGTCCAGAATATCGAAGTAGGCATGGTCTCTGACTCATACAAGTTATGAAAATTAAACATACAAAATAATGAAGGAATAGTTAAGCAGAGAGATTTTTTTTTCCAGGGGAAGAGATTTAACTTGTGCAGAATATGGATTTGTGTTTGGTTATATACAAAAACTACTTAGTAATATAGAATTCCTAAGGAATATAGGCACTGCCCTAAGGCACACATGAAGTCTATGGACAATCTCCAAATAAGTTATGTAATAACCCACTCTTCACCTCCCCCACACACCTTAATCACAGTCGCCATCTTGGAATGAATTGGAACTTTTTGTGAGCCTGCTGATTTAGGGCATGGGCATAAGGCAAGATTGACAGATGACTTTGCTTTCAAGGGATACTCATTTCTGTTCCCAGTCATCTCCAAGAACAAGAACAAGCAAAAGGGCTTGACGTATACTAGGGACTTAATAGATACCTGTTCATTGATTTATTATTATAAACTGCCCCAGAGTTCTCATTATTTTTTTATCAAAATTATTGAGTATATAGCCATAGTAGGCACTTAATAAATACCTTTAAACTTTAACCTATTTACTCTTTTACTCATACTTGCTGTTTCTTTTTTTTCCTCCTTTTTCTTTATCAAAATTCTCATCATAAAATATTAGGATCATAGTTTTAGAGCAGGAAGGAATCTCAGAGGCTTTTCAGTAAAGCGGTGTCAAGCAGTCTGCTAGTAAGACAATGCTCCCAAGGTCAATCCAAACCAGATTAAAATGTAATTGAGAAATATTTAAAAAATGAAAATAATTTAGAACATGGATGATATAAATATAGTTTTCTAAGTCAATATGTGGACTTTAGGGATCCTTATATAGTATTTGTTTCTATTGGAGCTTGATACCACTGATCTAATAAACCAGCAACCCCTCATTTTAAAGATAAAGAAAAAGAGAAGAGCAGTAATATGACTTGTCTAAGGTCACACAGCTGTCAAGTAGAAGAGCTGCGTATTTGACTCTTGGCTCTATAACTCAGAATCCAAAACCAGTCTTTTTATCATCAATAATAAAGTTTACCAAAAAACTTTCTATGTGCAGAGTACAATGCTAAAAAGAAGCATAAGTCATCTTTCTCTATAATCAAAGTTTTTATATACTAGTTGGAGATTAGCCATATAACCATTTGGGAAAAAATCAAAGCCATTTAGGACCAAAGTTTTCAAATATTCAGATGTATCTAATCCTAAATATTAGGTTCAGCTTGGGTGAAATTTCAATGTAGAAACCACATGAAATTATAATATTTTGGGGGGCACCTGAAACTAGGAGAATTGAGAATGCTGACATAGACAAATTAGAAATTCCCTGGATAATTGCTTAACCCACCAGTATTTTTGGAAGACCTAGTGGTGATGGGAAGTAAGTTAAATATTATACAAAGAAGAGTTTTATATATTGAATCTGATACTTTCTGCACTGACACTGGGCAAGACTGAAGGCCTTACCACCTCAGTCATATAGTGAGTTTCCTAAGGTTAGTAGCCATTTCCCTCTCTTTTTTTTTCTTCCACATTCCACAACACTAAGGGTGAAGTTCTTTACCTTTGTTAAAGTTAGTGGGAGCTTCATTCATTGGTGCTGACTAGAATAAGTGAACAGGCTTTGCAGAGGATGAGAGTGAAGATAAATTATGATTGTCCTAGCTGTGTCATTTGATAGCTGTGTGACCTTCATAAAGTCATTTTTACTCACTGAGCCCCAGGTTCCTCATTTTTAAAATGATAGGTTTAGACCAGATGAATACTGTGGTCATTTTTACCTCAAAAATCCTATTTTCTATACAAATGTAAGCTATTTCTTATTTTATATACCAAATAGCATCAGCCAGAAAAGAAATTAGAGTCACTATAGTCCATATTGTTGCATGTCTTTGTATGTGAACTATCAATGACATAAAAATCAAGGAAAATGGGGCTAGTTGGTAAAACATAGTTTAAAGCTTTATTGGGCACATTGGCATTTTTAGAAATGCTCGTTGAACTTTAATAGTGTAAGAGTGAGATTCCATCTCCATTCCAATCAAAGTATTTAAGGAAGACCTAGGTATCTCAGATTAAATCAATTAATAACAAAAAGTAAACTAGGTGTGAATGAATCATTAATAAATTTAAGAGGATTGTGTTGCCTTGACCACTGGATGAAGGAAGGTGATCCACAGAGGAAACACTTTTTTAATAGTTGAAAGAATCAGATGCACCTCTAGCCCTATGCATACAAATAGTCATCATTAAAGAATTCAATAAATGCTGTGGAAATAACTGTAATCTTCTTTCGAACCTGTGAGGGGACCTCTGTATCTCCTGAACTCACCAAGTAACCTGGACACTTCCAACATGAAATACTCATTTTCCAAGAAACAATAAACACAGAGACAGAGCTAGCCAAGAGCTCACAGTGTTTACATTTAGGGAACAGATAGAGACTACTGCCCCTTCCTCATACCCTCCTACAACTCTGCTCCCAGCTGAATTACTTCCACCTCTCCTATCTATCCATGATCTAAGCTAGAGGAACTTTATGTTAGTGGTCTAGTTTCTCCAGTGACATGGTCAATTCCTGGGGTAGTGGGTGGGGAAATGGAAATAGTGGGGAGAGAGGGAGAGGAATTCTCTCCTTGCAAGCATTATTCACTCTCAGGGATTTGACTTCAAATTTCCAACTGGAATTTTCTGAACTCAACTCTTCTACCACCAAATTTGTTTACTGTGGGACTTATTTTTATGTATAGGTACAGATTTGATTATTTAAGCGAATCACAAGATGTTTCTTGTGTCATCTGTATTTCTTATTCAATAGTCAAAGGAAGTAATGTTACTTGGAGTGAGGGTGGATCCTTGGCCTTACAGTAGGATAGGTGCACATAGGTGCCCAACTCCCTGGAGTTGAGAATCATTATCGTACCACTAACCAAGAGAATTTTCCTTGATCTTTCCTGACAGAAGTGGTCCTTCATTTACCTTATCTTACAGTACTTTATGTTCTTTTTATGCCATTTTATTATAATCCATTCTATATTTATAATACCTATAGTTTATTCCTCTTGCAGTAGCTTAAAGATTGTTCAAAGTAAGGTACACAAAGTAGCCATTTAATTAGTGATTTAGAATGAGTGAATAACAAGTAAATATGAATCTAAGGTGTATGTTAACAGATCAGTTTCAAACAACTAGCCTCTGACGTTCACAGTCCTGGGAGCCACATCTTTTCTTAGCCTTAAAAGATCAGTACCTTAACATCACCTTTATTTTTTTT
>CM053622.1:299846176-299857796 GCA_028646595.1 Phalanger gymnotis
ATCTCTGACACATACTAGTCATGTGAGCTTCAGCAAGTTCCTTAAACTATTAGTGCTCTAGGCAAAATGATTGGCCTTAATGCTTACCTATATAGTGAAATAATTTTTTGAATAGATATTAAACTCTATCTATCCAAGTAACAATAGTATGATTCACTTTTTTTCCAAGAACTTTTTACTTATTTCACCTTTTAGATTTTCACTATTTCATCCCATTCTTCAGAAACCATGTAGTTCCCCATCAGCTACTGATTAGAATCTAAGTTTCTTATCGTGAATTCAAATCTTTCTACATTTTGGCACCGCCTTAACACTCCAGCCTTCTCTGACAAAGGTTAACTGAAAGATCATATTTATTCTTTCCTTTTTGTCTTTGTTTATGCCATTCTCCTGCCTTGAATGTACTTTTGTTCCTCTGCGTATCCAAATTCTGCCCACCTTTCAACATCAGAACTTCATCTTTAAGAATCATTCACCAATTTTTCCAGCCCATACTACTTTTGCCTTATTTTGAACCCTTATAGTAATTATTGTTTATGCCACTGCTTAGGGATTTATTACTATAACTTTGTGTTGTTGAGTTCCTGCAACTATATTTCATTTCTTCAGCTAGATCATAAACGAGGACAAAGCCCTGGTCTTTTCCATATCTGCCACAGACTTAACATCATGCAGAACCCATACTGGGGATTCAAAAAATAATAAGTCAATGAGTGTGGAAATGGTTAGCTCCATAATGTGAGAGTGGGACAATTTTATCTTTAGTGGGGCTTGATGAAGAACCCCCACCCCAACTAAAAGCTTATAAAACTTAAAAACAAAACACTTAAATGAGGCAAGACTCACTCAAGTCCTTGTCAATATAATGCTTCTATTTGACAAATAATGCTCAGATGCTCCAAAGCCTCATCTCTTTGATTAGAAGAGAGGAGGGTAATGGGGGGGGCAGCAATAAATTCCCTGAAAGAGCATTTGATCAAAGCACTGGGTGAGAGTGGGGGTTGAGGAATGGAAATCCAAAATAGATTAGAAAAGATTGTGTATTGTGGCAATTAGGCTGTTTCTGAAAGGACTTCCACACCTAAGGATTGCACCTGTGTGTACCATTGATTGGCTAATTCCTTCTTTTTTAAAAAGAAGCTGGCTTAGTTTGTTGTTACCATCTTCCTGTGGTGTTTTTTTTCCTTTAAAAAAAAATTACTGCCAGCAAAATCATCACAGAAAATCCTTGAATACATGAGAGCCCACAGATTTATTCAGGGTATTCAAAGAGTGAATAATTTAAAACTAGATGTGCAGACACCCTTTATAATCTTATTTTTTCCTAAGTCCGTACTGCTGAGGCCACTTTGGGGCATAAGGTACCGGTACCTGGTCCTTGCTATCTTGCCCCTTCCTCGATCCTAGACCCTGGTAATTATTTTCACATTACTTTTTTTTCCAAATGAGAAAAAGAACCCTTTTCCCCCTTGACTCCTGGCATGGCGGCTGGCTGGCGACAGCCCACTGCTGCAAATGCTTGAATAAATAGAGAATAGGAGATTTCTTCAACAAGTGAATTATTTAAATCTGCATATGCAATGAGACCTGTAAGGCAAAACTTCTGCTCATAAGACCCCCAGGCTCTTTGGAAGATATTTGATATGTAATTTCCTAAACTGCTTACTGTAGTTTTTGCATCTTATTGTTTATTTTACTCAAATTGTATTGTCAGTAGGAAGGTTCCCAGAGAGAGTTCTTGATTGAAATATGCTTGGATGAGCATTAGGCTTTATTTTTTGTGCATGTAATAATATTAAATCTTCAAGTTATTGCCAGTTGGATATTTGCCAAGATCTGAATAAAAATGTTTTTTTTTTCTCTTTTTTTTTTCCTTTTTTCTTTCCTCTCAATTCTGTTTGGGAGGCTTAAATAATAGACATTTTCTCCTAAGTTAAGCAAGGAATGCTCGAAGGTAAATGAAAACTATTGATTAGTGAATATAAGCAGAAAAGAGTTGATGCTTAGTGAGTTCTGTTTTCCTGATCTAGAGAGACTTGCTCAACTAGCAAAGAGAAGAGAGCCCCGCCCCACTTCCCTGCTGTCCTCAGGACCTCAGTATACCCCTGCTTCCAGGTTCTCTTCCAAAGGTTAGTTAGCCAAATCTCCAACTCATGACAGCCTTAAGAATGCCTTCTATAAATATGTTGTTTTTCATTTGACATAGTGTAGTCAATATTTATTTGGCACCAATGATATGTCCTGCATTGTAAATTTCTGTGGAATATGAAAAAAAAAAGCTTAAGGCAGAATGAGATTTATATGCATGAAATAATCATAGAATAATAAAGCCAGCATGTAGGATCATAGGATTTAGAATCAGAAAGGAACTTGGAAATAATCTATTCCAGCCTCCCCAATTTACAGATAGGAGACTGAGGTCTGGAGAGATGAAGTGCCTTGGCTACCTTTCACATAGGTAGAAAGTACTGGAGAAAAGATTTTTTAAAAATACCCTTAACTCTCTGATTCCATGACCAAGGCTCTTGCCATTACATCATACTCCAACAACGGTCAAATGTTAGATACTTTTGGAATATTTCTGTTATTTCTGATCCAGAAAAATCAGCATTTATCTAGAATCCAAACTGCCATTAACATCAAATGGCCATATTTTTTCTCCTCATTTTTCCAAAGTCTCTCTCTCTCTCTCTCTCTCAATCTGTCTCTCTCTCTCTCTCTCTCTCTCTCTCTCACACACACACACACACACACACACACACACACACACACACACACACACACACATTTTGGACTTGATTTCTATGAGAAAAAGACAAGTGACTAACAAACAAGCTGATACCAGGAATTGTGTGTGTGTGTGTGTGTGTGCGTGTGTGTGTGTGTGTGTGTGTATGTGACCTTCTCTTCAACTATTTCTATTCATAGTCCTAAACAATGAAAACTGATGTTCAGAATAACATCGTTAATATGGATTGAGGAAGAAGCCAGATTCTCCTTTTCCATTAGGATATACCTATCCTTTCACTTCCACTTCTAGCCCCACCTTCTTGATGAAATTCCCTCTTACAATTCTGGATGATGTTGATCTCTTTCTCCTTCAAATTCCTAGTGCTTCACAACCTAGCCCTTGTCATACTCTCTAGATGTTTCATACATGTTAGTTTCATTTCTTCAATTATACCTTAAGTCCTTTAAGACATTATATACATATATATATAGATATACATATATATATATATATGTACATATTTTCTAGATACCCCTATAACACCAAGCCCAGGGATTGATATGCCATAGGTAAATATTGGTTGACTTATCAGTAGCCTAATGATGGAGGCTTTGATGACTAATTGTTATAGGAAGAAAAAAATCCAGCCACTATTTTCTATCTCATATTATACAATTACTTTCTCAAGTTAATTGGAAGTTTAAAAATGCTCCTATTTTCCCCCATTAGAGTTTAGTCATAGCAGTTTCAAACTCATTATTTCAACATGGACAGAGTAGAAAGTGGATGTTTCCATGATAGTGTCCAAATCCATTACCAAGGAATCAGTTTAACATGAATATTAGGGATGGAAGGAGATGGCCACTGAAGTTATCTGGCTAGACCAGGTCTATATATAAGAGAGTATTGTTCAGCTATGTTCTTTCAATATACATGGATTATTTGACTTGTTGGAGAATTTGGAAAGACTGCAAAACAAAGTTAGTAAATTATTGAACTGCATTAAAAGAGGCATAGCTTCCAGAATTACAGAAGATAGTCCCTGCATACTCTGTTCCTATCATAACTCATCTCGAATATTGTGCTTAGCCAAGGGCATGATAGTTTAAGAACGATATTGGTAAGCTGGAAAAGACCCAGAGGTGGGCCCTGGAACAGTGACGGGCCTTGAGGATATCATATGATAATCCATTGTGGGAATCAGGTGTCTTTAATGTGGATTAGAAGACTCAGTGGGGATATGTGTCTTGTCCTCAAATGTTTGAAGAGCTGTCATTGGGTGCAGGGGTGGAGGGTGGGAAACGATTTGTAGTTGGCCTCAGAGAGAAGAAGCATGAGCAATGGGTACATGTTGCTGGGAGGTGGGGGGAGGGGGAGGGGAATGATATATCAAACAAAATAACAACTATAAACCTTCCTATCAATTAGTATTGTCCAAAGTGGATTGATCCCTTTCCTTGAAGCAGAGGTTAGAAACCACTTATCAGGTCCTTTCATGTATTTGTTGGATTATCTGGCTACTGAGGTCCCTTCCAAAACTCAGATTCTGTGATTCTGTTACTTCTTTGAATTGGGCATGATTCTGACACACTGGGATGATGTAACCCATCGGACCTTTAAAAACAGGGATACCTTATACAGCCAATAGCCAAAAGTATCATCAACTATTCTGATGACCAAAAGTGAAGGAATGTTATTGAGGCAAGGCCTTAATCTTTCAGCAGACAGCTCAATACAGTCTTTTCTTCTCATTCTTTTTTGGGGCATGGGAGTGGAATAGAGAGGTGGATGGTGTTTAAGAGCCATTAATGAATAAGGCTTTAAAGAAATGGTTAGAAATAAAGGTCAGTAAAGTGAACAGGAAGCATAGGAAGCATAATAAGAGGATTATATGTATTTGAGAAGTTGAAAGTGACATAGTTTGGTTGGACAATGGTACACAGGTACATGGAAAGGACAAATATAGATACAATAAAGTTCAGAAGGGAGGAAGGTGCCAGACTATGGCAATTCAATGTAGCACATTGAATGGCAAGCAAAGGGATTCCAACTTCATTCAATAAGCAATTGCAAGCCATTGATGATTTTAGAACAAAAATGTAACATCATCAAAATACTGAATAATAATAATTATTCTGGCAGCATTTTAAAGAGTGGATTAGAGGGTAGAAAAAGTGAAAGCTAATGCTTTAGAGCAAAAATTGTAACATACAAGACACTCATTAAAAATAAGATAGATGATATATATGTAATGAGGAATCATCATGTTAATAATCATTTTCCTCATTACCTAACTAATACGGTATTAAGGGAAAGTATAATACAATAGCTAACATATATGTATACATACACACATACATACAGATACACAATATACATGTATTCGTATATATGTGTGTATATAGATAGATATGTATATTGCTTAAAATCAAGTAGTACTACATCTATTTATCTCATAAAGTATAATTCTGTGATAGAAGTACTAACAGACTGAATTAGCTCCATTTTATAAATGGAGAAATGAAGACAGGGCAGCCATAGTACAATGGTACAGTGGTAGCACAGTAGATAAAGTTCTAGACCTTGAGTCAGGGAGGCTCATCTTTGTGAGTTCAAATCCTGGCTCAGATGCTTACTAGCCATGTGACCCTGGTCAAGTCACTTAAACTTCTTTATTTCAGTTTCCTCACCTGTAAAATGAGCTGGAGGAAGAAATGGCAAACCACTCCACTATCTTCGCTGAGAAAACCCCAAATGGAGTCAGGAAGAGTTGGACACTATTGATCTCCAAATCCATCCTGAGTTCAAAGCTTTTGTGCTTAGTAGGAGCAGCTAAAGCCAGTATTTCATTGACATAACTTGACAACACACAATCATCAGCATACGAAGAGGAAAATTTGGTAGATGCACCATGAGATTATTAATGACTATTGTCATAAATGTAGTTGTATGTGTACAAAATCATAAAATATATAAAAGCAGTAAACCCATGGGGCCAATAATCAACAGAACATTAAATTTAAATAAAAATAACAGTATAACAATTTATTCAAAGACCATTTCTCAATCAAAGATAACTATTTTTTTCTATAAGAGTAATTAACAATCAGCAAATCAATTAATCAATAAGCAATTATTAATATCCCATTATGTTCCAGGCACTGTGCAGAGTGTGAGAGATACAAAAATAAAAATGAAATAATCTCTGCCCTCAAGGAATTTTAATTTCTATCTGGGAGACAATGTGAATAGATAAATAGAAAGATATAGGGATATATCCAAAATCACTGAGGTACTATTAGCAGGTACTGATAACTGATGGAATCTTGAAAGATTCATATCTCTTGTTTAAGAGTTTTGAAGGAAACTAAGATTTGTAACAGCTGAAGGTGAGGCAGGACTGCATTCTGAAGAACATCAAAAAATGGACTCAAAAGGCCTCCCAAGGGTAACATCCAATTGAACTAATTCAACAACCTTTTGAAAAGAAAACTCATCTAACAATATTCTAAAAAGAAAAAAAAATACACAAATGAAGGAGTCATGAGGATTTGTTTATGGAAATGGAGTTTATGATGACATTTCAAGTTATTGCTAACAGAAACTACAGGAGCTTATTTATATTTAGGATTGTAAATTTTACAAAAAAATGCTAAAAATTGTGAAATATATTACTTCAGGGTTCATAAATTTAGCACCTTTAATAGCTGTATTTATTACCAAGTAAGAAATTGGGAGGCTCACAGGAGCTAAATGGATAGTTTTTATTATATTAAATTGAAAAAAATTGCACAAACAAAACCAATGCAGATGACATTAAAAGAAAAGTAGGAAACTGCAGAAAAAAATTTACAGCAAAATTTTTGATAAAGGCCTGCTTTCTTGAATATATAAGGAATTAAACCAAATTTATTTTTAGAAAAAAAAATCATTGATTATAATAATATATTTTTCATAGATAACAAATCCCTTCAAATATCCTTAAGAATTCAGCAAGTAAGCTCTACTGAAACAGGGGCATTAACACAATCAGAACTGTTGTCCATAATAGCTTGGACAAAACATAGACAGAAAAAAAATAGCATTTTTTTTTTATTTTGAGTCCTCTTCCTCTCACCAACTCCTCCTCTATCCATTGAGAAGGCAAACAATATGATAACCATTATACATGCGAAGCCATGCAAAATACATTTCCATATTAACAACGTTGCAAAAAAAGCAAGAAAAATAAAATGAAAAAAATGCTTCAATCTACATTCAGAGTTCATCAATTAACTCTCTGGATAGTATTTATCATCAATTATCCTTTGGAACTGTTGTGGAGTATTTTATTGATCAGAGAAGCTATGAACAGTTGTTCATAGTTACAATATTGCTGTTACTGTCTACAATGTTGTCCTGGTTCTCCACATTTCACTTTGCTTTAGTTTATACAAATCTCCCCACATTTTTATGGACCTATTCCCTTCGTCATTTCTTATAGTACAGTAGTATTGCATTACAATCATATACCACAAGTAGTTTATCCATTTCCCAACCAATGGGCATTCCCTCAATTTCCAATTTATTGCCACTACGAATAGAGTTGCTATAAATATTTATATATATATATATATGTAAATAATTTTTATTTTTCTTTTAACTCTTTGGTGTGCAGACCTAATAGTGGTATTGATGGGTCTAAGGGCATACAAAGTTTTATAGCCATTTGAGTTTATTCCAAATTGTTTTCCAGAATGGTTGGACAAGTTTACGACTTCACAAATAATGTTTTAATGTACCTATTTTCCACAACTCCTCCAGGATTTCTAATTTTCCTTTTATGTTAGCCAATCTGCTTGGTTTATTTGTATTTTCCGATTATTAGTGATTTAAAGCTTTTTAGAAATATTACTATTGACAACTTTGATTTCTTCTTCTGAAAACTGCCTGTTAGTATTCTTTAATAATTGGGCAATGGTTGTTTTTTTTATATAAATTTGGTTTAATTCCTTACATATTTTAAGAAAGTAGGCCATTATAAGAAATTTTGCTGTAAATGTTTTTTTGGCCATTTTTTTTTTTACTTTTCTTTTAATATCAGCTGCATTGGTTTTGTTTCTGCAAAAAAAAATCATTATTTCATATAATAAAAATTACCTGTTTACCTCCTGTAATCCTCCCTATTTCTTATTTGGTAATAAACATAGCTATTACCTCATCCATATATCTGACAGGCAAATTTTTATAAGCCAACCAAATCTTTTTTTTATCATATCACCCATTATGCCTAAATTGTATACCCATGTTGACCTTATCTTGGTGTACACTGTGAGATGTTGGTCTATGCCCACTTTGTGCCAGACTATTTTCCAGCTTTCCCAGCAGATTTTGTTGAATAGTGAGTTCTTGTCCCCAAATCTTGGATATTTGGATTTATAAAACACAAAATTACTATAGTCACCTATTTTTGTGTATTGTGTAGCTAATCTATTCCACTGATCAACCACTCTAATTCTTAGCCAGAACCAAATTGTTTTTATCATTGCCACTCTATACTGCTAGGCTACCTTCTATCACAATTTTTTTAAATTCCCTCGATATTCTTGACCTCTTACAGGTGCATTTTGTTATTATGTTTTTGTAGCTCCATAAAATAATTTTTTGATAGTTTGATATGGCACTGAATAAGTAAATTCATATATAAAGAGTTGTCATTTTTATTATACTTATTCAGCCTACCCATGAGCAATGAGTATCTTGCCAATTGTTTAGATCTGATTTTATTTGCATGAAAAGTATGTTTAATTGCATTTGCGTATTCCTGCATGTGTCTTGGCAGGTAGACTCCCAAGTATATTATACTGTGTATAATTATTTTAAGTGGAATTTCTTTTTTTTTCTATCTCTCCCTGCTGGATTTTGTTGTTAATATGTAGAAAGGCTAATGATTTGTGTTAGTCTATTTTATATCCTGAAACTTTGCTATAGTTGTTAATTTTTTTCAACTATTTTTAGTTGATTCTTTGGGTTTGTCTAAGCACAACATAATATCTCTAAAAAAGTGATAGTTTTGTTTCCTCATTGCCCATTATTATTCCTTCATTACTTTGTTCTTGTCTTATTGTAATAGCTAGCATTTCTATTACAATATTGAATAATGATGGTGATAATGGATATCCTTGCTTTACCCGTTATCTTATGCGGAAAGCTTCAAGTTGATTCCCATTAGAGATAAGGCTTGCTTTTGGTTTTAATACATTCTACTTATCATTTTTTTGTTGTTGTTCTTGTTGTTCAGCTCTGGTCATTTCATCAAGAATGCTTGAAAATCTTCTCTTTCATTAAATGTCTGTTGTTATTTTTCCCCCCTGAAGAATTATACTCATTTTTGGTGAGTAGGCTATGCTTATCTTTGATTGTGATCCTATTTCTTTTGTCTTATGGAATATCATATTGCATGCTCTCTAATGCTCTTTAGAAGTAGCTGATTAATCCTTTTGTCATCACAGCCTTTCGATGGTATCTTTCTACCTGCTAGCTGGAAGCTATGGAATTTCTTCATAATATTCTTGGGAATTTTCGTTTTGGGATCTGTTTTCAGGAATTGATTTGTAGATTCTTTCAATTCCTATTTTGTTCCTCTGGTTCTAAAATATCTGGGCTATTTTTCTTAATAATTTCTTGAAATATTATGTCAATACTTTTTTCATCATGTCTTTTGGGTAGTCTAATATTTTTAAATTATATCTCCTTAAGACCACTTATTTTTCCAATGAGACACTTCACAAGTCATTTTTTCATTCTTTTGATTTCATTGTTTCTTGATGTCTTGTGGAATTATTAGCTTCCATTTGAAAAATTATAATATTTAAGGAATTATTTTCTCCAGTGAAGTATTGTATTTGTTTTCCTATTTGGAAAATTTTGGTTTTTAAGGAGTTATTTTCTTCATTATTTTTTGTCCCTGTTTTACCAAGTTATTAATTCCCTTTTCATAATTTTCTGGTATTGCTCTCATTTTTTCCTCAGTTTTTTTCTGTTACTCTTATTTGACTTTTAATATTTTTTTTTTTTTGCTCTTTTAAAAAATTCTTTTGTAGTGTGTCTAGGAAATCTCCTTGGCTTATGTTCAATCTGTAATTTTCTTTTAGTCTTCGCTTATAGATGTTTTCATGGAGTTGTCTTCTGAGTTTGTTTTGAGCTTTCTTGTCACTGTAGTTATTTTTATCCTTTTGTCATCTCTCTCTCTCTCTCTCTGTGTGCGTGCGCGTGCGTGCGTGTGTGCGCGTGTGTGTGTATGCTCATTTGCCCCAATTTATTTCTTGAATTTGAATTTAATATTAGAATAGGTGTCTGCTCACTTATAAGGGGGAGGGAAGTTGTGTGTGTGTGTGGGGGGGGGGGTTTCTCACCTTTGTCCCAAATTTCAGACATTTTTATCCTGCTATTTTAACAGCTAGTTCATGGGGTCTGTAAGTTTTCATTGAGTCTAAAGTAGTGTGATCTGGGGAGAGGTATAGTCATTGCTCTCCTGTTCTGCATCCTTTTCCTTGCCCAGGAAGTGACCCTGTTCCCTTGGACCACAAGCACTAGTGCTCTTCTTTCAGTTCTAGAACTGCAACCAGGGCCTCTATTCCTTTGTGACTGCAAGCACTCCTCTCCAACATGGAACTTCCCCTCAGAACCAGGTAATGGGGAATGGAATTGCAAATTAGGGCTCATTCCCAGATCTCCCCCAGGAGTCCCTTGTAATCTCTTTCTCGCCATTTGTTCATTCCGTTGTTGCTTCTGTCCAGTCATCCTGACCTATGTCTTGCCACTGGACTCAGATGATTCTGGAAGAGAGTGAGGTTGATAACTTTGCACAGCCCTGTATCATTTAAATCCAATTCACTTGCAAATCAAGACACCTTCCTGATGCTATTGGTCCTCTTCAGGTATGAAGGACAAACACATCTATGAGTAGTATGTAGCTGCCCACTGGGGACCCAACTGGCCACTTCCAGTTGGGCAATTGTGCTCCTTCCTTCCTTCCTTCCTTCCTTCCTTCCTTCCTTTCTTCCTTCCTTCCTTCTGATGCGGTGATGGGACCTGGACCCCTGAAAGGAAAGACCATGTCTTTGAAAGCAACCTAGTCCCTGAATTTTTCCATATATTTCAGCAGCCCAGATCATTGGCACCTCCAACCACCCCAAATTACTTGCACATAGTGACCTCTACTTAATCTCATCTAGATCACCTAATTGGCCTATTTGTTCTTCCTTTTACCGCTATACCTGCCCACCTCAGGCTACTTACCACTCCTTAATCCTATCCAAAATAAACCTTATCATTAGACTGGAAGAAGGTTTGAGTGTGTGAATTCATTCCAAGTGGATGCCTCCCTGTACCTTGACATTTCTGGGTTCCCAGCAGCCCCAGACCACATCGCTTCATTCTTCCTTTCACTCTGTACATGGGAAATTTTACCCCTACATGTTGGTGTTCTGTCCAAAAGAATATAAATTTTGATCACTTAAACCTCACAAGATATTTTGGGAATGGGGGCTAGATTTTTTCCCCCCTTCTTATTTATTTTATCATTTTTTTTCTTGAAGAACTGGGACAATTAATACATTTGCCCCATGGAATTTCATTTACAATGGAAAACTAGACTTCGATAAAAATCCATTTCGGTTCAAATGGAGCTATTTGACTATACCTTAAACCCAAATAACTCCAGCTCTCATTGATTGGCTAATAATAGGTCCCAGCCAAAGCCTCTCTAGGTCATTAACTGTGTTTTGAAGGCTTAGATTGAGTGTAAATAATTGTTTCTGCTCTGGCCAGAAACCCTGAGGGTCTTTGTATTATGAAGGCAGAATTTATGATTTCGAAGAGAATCATATATATGTCTGAATGGTTCAG
>CM053622.1:299857896-299889418 GCA_028646595.1 Phalanger gymnotis
GGTCTTTGTATTATGAAGGCAGAATTTATGATTTCGAAGAGAATCATATATATGTCTGAATGGTTCAGTACTGCAGGATATAAGAAATTCTCTAAGTAGAAGCCAGAAAAATTAAAGCATTTATTCAGGCTCCAAAATAACAGACCCACTAACCAGCCTCCCCATTTTGATATCCTGATCAAAAGCTTCTAGGCCCAATAAGTCTGCCTCACAAGAGTAACCAGGAGGCCACAGAAAAACCAAATCACATTCATGCTTCCCCTCTCCGGTAGGAAGATTACCTACTGGCCTCAAGTCCTTGCTCGGCAATTCTTGGTCCACACATGGGGTTGGCTCTGCTTCTGCAGCTCCTGCTTCGGTTTCGGCCTTATCTTCAGCCTCGGCTGGCCGCAGCTGTCTCTGGCTCCAACACAAAATCAATCTTCAAGCTGTCTTCTCTCCTCTTATGGAGTTTTTGACGTCATCAAGCATAGGCTGAATGACCAGAGCTTATTGGTTCTTGAGTTGGCCCCTCCCCTTAGGACCCTGGGAGGTTCACATCCACATAGATTAGGTTAACACCTAATAGGGCATGGCTCTGGAGTTAACACCTCCCCTTAGCCAGCCCCACCTTGGGCCCCACCTCAGTCATCAATCCACACCTACATAGGTTCCACACCTAATAGGGCTTTGGGCCTGGGGCTTAGCACCTAGTAAGGCTTAATGAAATACACTGAGTTACTCAAAGGAAACAAAGGCCACTTTGCTTACCAATACAGTCTTTCCCTTCCAGATTGATTTTTTTTTGGAGTAGGGAAACTAAGCCATTTTTGCCTTATTTCTTACCTAGCCTTAAATCACTGAATGGGTGTTGCTTCAGACAAACTGAGACCTGGGAAAGACCTTGCCTTAAAAAGGCCAAGCTTTCCCACTGCATCTTAGGCCTTTTCCAGTCATCCTGACCTATATCTTGCCCGTGGACTCAGATGACTGGAGGAGAGTGAGGCTGATGATTTTGCACAATCCTGCCTCAGTTAAATTCAATTCACTTATAAGTTGCACTCCTGATGTTCTTGGTCCTCTTCAAGAAAGAAGGATGAACAACGATAATTTGTTTCTTGATGGTAAGAGCTCCTGGAACTATTGCTGTGGCTGCTACTGCTACTGCTATTGCTGTAGCCTCTAAGGCCCACACCTGGTGTTGCTGCCCCTTGCACTCTGGACCAGTCCCCACCCTGGTATCACAGACCTTTTCATCTGACCTCCCAAATTGTCTTACATTGGAAAAATGCCCTAACCCAACATTTTGTTGGCTATGCTACTCCAGAATTTGATTTGATGATTTATTTTAAAGTGTTTAAAGGAAAATGTTGAGAGAGTTCTCTTCTACTTGCCACCTTGGCTCTGCCTCTGACCCATAGGAATTTAACAATAGTTTTAATACAAAGTGCCATTAAAAAAAATAGAATCTCCAAGCTCCAGAAAATAGAAAGTTTTTGAAACATAAAGACAGTAGAAATAATCAAAATCATGTAAGAATGGGACCGAGTATATGACATCCTTGTCCCTTCCTACTGGAGTTGTCCTGGAAATGCTTTCAGTTAGCCTACATCTCAGTACTTTCAATCAGAAAAAAAGGTATTGTATTAACCTATGCAATATTTAATACAGCATTAAAAAGAAAAGAATTGTAGCAGAATAGTGACATACTCCAAGACCAGTTCTGCTGTCCAAAGCCAACAGGAATCTTAGGCCAACAGGACTGCTTCGACTGAGACAACTGGCAATATTTTGCTAGAAACTACAGTGTTCTTGGAATGAAAAATAACAGTCATTTGGAAAATCCCTACTATCAACTGCCTCCAAGTTCTTGCATATGAAAGAAACACATTATTGGTTTAGAAAAAAAAATCTTTCTAAAAAATGAAAATGAAATGAAAAAAAACAATAAAATAAACTCATTTTTACAGTGTTATATATTTGTATATGTATATATTGTACATATGTGTGTATTTATCAGTATTGTAAAGCAGATATACAGTATTGACTCTGTATGTATACATACAAATGCAGTTCCATTTTGTTTTGTACCACCTCTCCCTATCCCCAAGAACATATAAAACAACTATCCCCTTTGACTTATCACTGAGGTAAGTGATTTGTAATATCCTCAAATCCCCTTCTCTAGTGTCACCATTTCACTTGCTTTTCCACTCTACCTTGCTACTGACTCTCTTATAATGTGTTTTCCCTTTTAATTGTGGTATGAATTCTTTGAAAGTAGCATTTTTTTTTGTATTTCTATTTGTGTCCCTAGCATTTATCACAGTGCTTGGTACACAGCAAACAATTGTTTTGTTTTGTTTTGTTTTCATTCATTTGTAGCGCAGAGGTAACCCTGCATTTTTCCAAGGCTATGCCTATGAATCACAATCTCTGTTAGGTCACATCAAGCTGGAAAGTCTTTCAGAATGGTTTCGATGATGAATGAAGGAATGAATAGATGGGTAAAGGAATGAACATTCATTAAGCATTTATTCTGTGTCAAGCACTTCACTGAGCTTTATGGATACAAATGCAACATTCATGTACTCCTTGTCCTCAAGCAACTTACATTTGACAACAAATATGTGGTAATAGTGTCTGGAAAAGCTATTTAGTCAGAAGAAATCACAGCTATAGTGGGTGGAACAATGGGAGGATGGATTGAAATGCCCTTCCAAAAGGCAATGATAATATCGATTGGATTACTCTTCTCAGGTGAACTACATAACTATCCCCTAAATTAGCTAAGCAGGTTATGTTTAGAAAAGCTTATCATTAACTTAGTCCCAGGACCAAATTTTTACTCTTGGAAACTCAAAATATGGTGTGTCAATGTATCAGTGAACAGACTCCCTGTATGAATGAAATCATAGATCCTTGAAAAATCGAAGTCAGAATTGATAACAATTTTTATATATCTCCACCGTTGGAATGAGAGAAAAAGCAATTATTAAGGGCTATGTGCCAGCTTTGGGGATACAAATAAAAAAAATATATAGTCCCTGCGCATAAGGAACTTATTATAATCTAATAGGGAATGACAACATATAAAGTGGCCAGAGAGGGATGTTTTGGTCTGAAAAGCACAGTGATGGTTAATGGAATCAATCCCACTTTTCTTTCCAATGTTTGACTTTTTCCCAAGTCAAAAGAATCATCTGAGTTGAAGCTCCTAAGTCTTACACAATGACATTCTAACCCCAAGGTATTAGAGACAGTTTTCTGGATTACTTTGAATAAGAATAAGGGCCTCTTATTCACAGTCCTAATTTTACCCATCTCAGAATGTACCATGGGGCTGTTGGATTTTAGAAATAATTTTGTGGTGTATACAACTCAACTATCTGTTGAAATGAAAACACCAACAAACAGGATGAATTGTGGCTTAATTTGCATATTCTGCTGATTAGCTGTGGGTTTGGCTAATTCTTGATAAGGTTTTTCCCCATTACCCTCCTAATTGAAAGCTGGCTTCAGTAATAAAGGTAGACCCAATTGTTCATCTAAACAACAAGCCGGGGGGGAATTAAGTACTTGGCAAGAGGAGGTAACAGAAAATCTACATTTTTCCCCCATCTCCAAGGGAGAGGCTTACTCCTAGAGCATAGGAGGTTTTGGTGATATTTATTACACACGTTGTTTTTTTTTTCTTTTTTTTCCTTGCTGTGAAGTTTGAGGACAGCTAGATTGAGCTGTACCAATGTTCTCATCTCCAGAACCCTCATTATTTTGAACTAGAGATTTATTATTTCTTTCGTGGGAGGGTGTTGCTTGCATGCAATTATGTTGGCTTAATTGTAGTTCATCCTTCTTCATATATCGTTGTGTGACCTCACGGTCTCTTTATTGTGGGCTGTCGCTGTCAGGCCTAATCCCCAGAAAGATGTAAGTAGAATTCATTGAAAACAGAAACCAAAGAAGCCCAACTTTAGGCAGGCAACAGCTCAGGAAAGGAGGAGCAGCTGATCCTCATACTTCCTGCCTTTAGAGATAAAAAAACAGAAAGACCAGGATGCTCAAAGTAGCATCTATCACCGAATGTTGGAATGTAAATCCTGGGTCACAGAAATCCTATTTATCACTAGAAACCAGAAGCATTTTCCCAGAGCCGCCCTTGCAAAATGAGGTGGTTGGCTGAGTTTTTCCCATATCCTGACCCCTTTTCCACACCCTTCCCCCTTATCGTCCCCCAAGTTACCTCTTTCTCTCAAAATCTGCCTTTAGGAAGAGATTTGAAACTTATTCACAAACAGATGAAAATGACGGATAGTGACTTCTCAGGAACCAGACTACTAAGTAAAAGGCAACCAGAATAAGGGGTGGAGGGATGCCTCCCAAAAGATATTGCTAGATGAGTGGGTTTGGGAAGGAACTTAGGAGGTACTAAGACTCAGTAAGCCAACAGGAATATCAGTCAACCAGCAGATGTTTGATTTCTGTTTTCATCTATTGATCCATGAAGGCAAAATAGGAGATTAAAAATGACTAATATAGAAATTCTAGATATGTGTGCAGTGAAATATTCTTTTTGGGAGGTGGGAAATGTTCCAGCGCTCCTGAAACAGAGCTCTCTTCATGGAGAACCAGCTTTTCTGTCTACTCTTGTAATGTGTTATTCTTTCAACTGATCTTAGCACTGGACTTCATGGCTCTGTTGAAACCCCCTTATTGAGGAGAAGATATTAGATGACTGAAAACTCACTAGATTCTAGTATGAATACCAGTGAATGTTTCATTATAATATCAATGCAAGTGCCTGCACTTACTTAAATCACTTAACCTCTCTGGACCTCAGTTTCCTCATCTATAAAAATAGGGATGGCTTCAAAAAATATGGATGCCTAGATGACTTCCAAAGTTCCTTCCAATTCTAGATCTGTAATTCCTATCATCCACCATAGCAGCTTCATTCCTTTAATAATTCATAGGTTCCCAAAGCTGGCAATACCACCCCCTGCAGGGTGGCGCTGGAATGATGGGGGGCAGGGCTAGTAGCCTCAAGTGCAATTGGAGGACATTGAAGAAAAATAAAGTGGGAGGAGGTGGAAGCATAAGGAAAGAAGAGAAGAAAATTTTGAAAAACGTCTCATATATTTCATTTGTTGTGTAACAGAGTTAAAATTGTAGTGACTATGTTATCTTCCAAATAAACTCACAAAATGCAAGTTATAACCTTTCAGTGGTCAAATCTGCTAATAGGTCTTTAACAAGCAAATATTGTCAGGTGAGCATGTTCCTCATTGTTGGGAAGTCCAGCATACATCAGCAAGAATATGTGCATTGTTTACAATATGATACTATATGATTACACGATGTAATATCATATCATCAAAATTTCAATGCAGGAAAAAAAACCCAAAAATTTATAATACATTATTAAATTTAAGAGGCATCATTTAAAATATTTATTTTTTTATGTTTTTTGAAAAGATGCAAAGTTCCAGAAAAAAAAAAAAACTGTTAAAGGGTTAGGAAAAGTAGATTTTCATGGGGTGCATTGAGTAATTTTTTTTAAAGGGCTAGTAGGCCAAATAAATTTGGGAACCTTTGCTTTGGATTAAGGCTTGATGCCCATTAATATGGCCATCCCTTAGGAAATGCCCGATGTAATGAAGCTGTTTTCTGTTAGAGTAGAAAGAGGAATCATATTTGTCCCTTTTTTATAGTGGAGTGCAGGCTAGAACCCAATTCCTTTAGATCCCAGGCCATTGCTTGCTTTTGGCAACCTATAGGTGAATGAATATTTAATAAGTTATAGTAATTATGAAATCAAGGGCAAATGCAATGGTTCCTGAGGGTGTATGGGTGGAGCAGGAAAAGATTCATTGCCTGGAGATACCATAGTCAAAAAGGAAAAAAAAATATACAATTCTATTCTAGGCACCTCTGACTCTAAGATTTTTTTTTTGTTGTTGTTGTTGTTTCTAGCCCGGATCCTACCTTAATTTCTGATTTCTGGCCTAGTTCAGAGAATTAGTCTCAATAGCTTCAGATTGTGGCCACCAGTGACATTCAGGATTAATTATTCATTGAGACCTCATCTAGTCTCTATGCCCCTGCTCATGGTCAAAGACTCAATAGAAACACTGTATTCCAGACCATCAATAAGCATTCATTAAATGCCTACTATGTGCTGCATACTGCATAAGAAAATATGCCCTGACATGACACATGTGGAAATATGTTTTACATGAGTGCACATGTATAACCTATATCAGATTACTTGCTGTCTTGGTGAAAGCAGAGGGGAAGAGAGGGGGAGGGGGAGGAAGGAAAAAAATTTGGAACTCAAAATCTTCCAAAAAATGAATGTTGAAAATTGTCTTTCCATCTAATTGGGAAAAAATAAAATACTATTAATTTTTTTAAAAGGGGGAAAAAAGAAAATGTGCATTGGAGATACAAGAAAGGCAAAACACAGTCCTTGTTCCCAAGGAATACACAAGTTAATGGAAAGAAAACATGTAAACAACTATGATCAGAAAAAATACACAAAGAATAAGTCAGAGATAAATAGAAGGAAGACATTAGTATTAAAGAACATATGAGTGGGCTTCTTGTAGAATATTAGATTTTAGTTGGGACCTGAAGGAAGCAAATAAATACAGGAGGTAGATATAATTAAAGAGAGTACCATATTTCCCCATGTATGAGACACACCCTTTTTCGAAAAATTTGGGATCTAAAAACTGGGTGCATCTTATACAGTGGCTAAAGATTTTTTTACTTGCATTTTCTGCTTTTTCTTGCTTGTTGTCTTTGCATTCATTGTTTCAAATCTGTTACAAGTATATTAGATTATGTTTTGCCACATTTTGCCCAGAAATGGCTCAGAAAAGATTTTCATACAGTGCTGAATTCTAGTTAAAAGTGATCCAGTTTGCGAAAGTAAATGGAAATGGTGCTGCTGAACATAAGTTTAGTTCTCCTCCTACTGAGAAAACAATCCGAGACTGGCTACAGAAAGAAGAAACCCTACTGAAAACACCAAGGCAGAAGAAGGTCAGGAGAGGCAAGTCAGCAAAATGGCCTAATTTAGAAAGGGAATTGAAGATATGGATTGAAGAGCAAAGGGCAATTGGAATTCCTGTGTCCACAAAGATGGTTCAGCATGAGGCAAGAAGAATTGCTGATGAAAAAGAAGTTACTGATTTCAAAGGAGGACACAATTGGTGTTTCAGGTTCATGAAACAGAATTGACTAAGCATGCACCAGACTTGCTCAAAAGATGCCTGAAAGCTATGAGCAGATGAATAAAACTTGACTTCGATAACTTTATGTAATACATTTTTTTTTTCAAATTTCAGGCCCCAAAATTAAGATGTGTCTTACACATGGGGAAATATGGTATTTCAGGCATGAAAAAGTCCAGTGAAAAGTTCTACAGTCTAGAGATGAAATATCTCATTCAAGGAACAGGAACAAGGCCAATATTACTGGAATGTAAAGTATATAGTAGCATATACCTTACAAGGTGAGTAAGTTGTAAGAAAAAAAAAAGACGAAAAGGTTGGAAAGGTAGGAGAAAGCCACATTGTGAAGGTTTTTGCATACCAAACAGACTTACATACAACCTTATATCAGGAAGGACTACAATCCACACTACTGAACTTTCTGGGGTAAGGAGGGTCTTTAAGGACAGGACTAAGCAAAGGAATGGCATTTAGAATATGCCCATCACTGAAGGAGTGGGGTTGGGGTAGAGCAAAAAGCATGTTAATATATAAAACTACCCAAAAGCCACCAGGCAAATCAGTCAACTAGAGGGTATTTAACATTTACCCATTCTGTAGCTTCAAAGGAGGACCTCCTCATTGTCACACAGAAGATACACTATCTAGACACTAGGAGTTTCTTCGATTTATTTGTGAGCTCTGAGCCCCTCTTATGACTGATGTCTGAGATGCCAAAAAGCCCATAACTACCTTTTGTCTTTCTTTGTTTTGTTCATCCACCTCACCCCTGTCTCTTTTTCTTCTCACTGCAGTAAAATATAATTTGGCCGAAATAATGAGATTCAATTGCTCATAAGTAAACTGTAGCTTAAACAGAGAGAGTCAGGCAGTATTTGTTGTTGAGTTTTCTGTTTCAGTGGCAAGCTTTATTATTGACTTGTTCTTAACACATTTTCCATGGGCTATGAATTTTGTGAAAGCAACATAGAAAAAATACATGCATACATACATATACATGTATATACAAATGTGTATATTCATACCTATATATATATATATATACACACATATATATGCCTGTGTAAATATATGCATGCATACATTTATCTACATGTACACATATACCTATACATACCTATACCTATGCCTGCATACATAGATATAGATACAGGTTACAAAATAAAAGTTGTATGCAAAGTTCTATTTTTTTTCTCTTTCAAGGACTTCTTCTGGCCTAATTTGTTTGATCTCCCCTTCCTTCCCTCTTAGAGAAGATAAATTTATTATGTAAAATTTTAAATTAAATAAAAATCGAACTATTTTCATTACCTTCTATTTCTATTGAAACCTCTATTTGGTTTGCTACCTCAAGCATTTCTCCACTTCACTACGGTTTCCACTAAGCTACCAAAGAGATCTTCCTAAAGTGCAGGTCTGACCATGTCAGCATCCACCCCTGCTCAATAAACTCCAGGTGTTCCCCATTACCTTCAGGCTCAGATATAAAATCCTCCACAAGTTGGTTCCATCCAACTTGTCTTATACTTTATACTTTACTCCCATCCACATACCCCACAATCTAGTTATGTTGGCCTTTTTTCTCTTTCACATAATATACATGGCCTGAATCTGTGATTTTTAACTATTTCTCATGCCTAGAATATTTTCCATCCTCACCTGAATCTCCTGACTTCCCTAGCTTCTTTCAAGTCTCAGTTCAAATCTTACAGTTTTTAAAATGTTTTTCATGGCCACTGCTGCTAGTTCCTTCCCTTTGAAATTACCATGAAGGTCTGAGATAGGACAATGTCCTTGTGAGTTTAGAGAGGAGAACTTCTTCAAGAGACATTTTAAAGATAGAAACAAGATTTGGCAACAGCTTAGATATGTGAAGTGTGTTCAAGAGTGGAATTAAGGACTATAGCAAGATAATGAGATAGGGTACCTGGAATGAAAGAAGCGTTCTCTACATAAGACAGCAATTAACCGGAGGGGAAGGTTTAGGTGGAAAGATAATGAGCTCTGACTATGAGATATCCAGGTCAACATATCTAAAAGGTACCTGGAGGTTGATGGGCGATAGGAGCTCAGAAAAGGAAAGAGAGAGAGAGACAGAGAGACAGAGAGAGAGACAGAGAGACAGAGAGAGAGAGACAGAGACAGAGACAGAGAGAGAGACAGAGACAGACAGACAGAGACAGACAGAGACAGAGACAGAGAGAGAGAGACAGAAAGAGAGAGACAGAGAGAGACAGAGAGAGAGAGACAGAGACAGAGAGAGAGACAGACACAGAGAGACAGAGACAGAGAGAGAGACAGAGAGACAGAGATGATAGGTAAAGAGATATAAAGAAAAACAGTTATAGATCAAAAGATTGATGTTATTGTTCATCTTTCATTTTCAAAGAGGACCAGTGACGTTATAGGTGATGTCTTGACTTGCACGTGAATAGGATTAAAACGAGGCAGAGTTGCACAGTTGTCAAGTTTAGTGGCAAGACAGAAGTCAAGATGACTGGAGATGGTTCAGGATGCAGTAGATGACCTTGACATCTTCCAGGCCTGACCAAGCTCTAAATACTTCACTAATGCCTGCGTTAGCTGACTCCATGACCTTTGGAATGAATTGTTCTCATCTGCCCATTCCATCAGAAGTTTTCATGTGCTTGGGGTGGATAACCGCCTACCTCACTAACAGGTTTGAGGCCTATCAGTTGCCTTCAACCTAGGTTAGCCCATCTGGCAAGATGGTTTTTGCTAGGGTGTGGCTGCTGCACATGCAACAGCTTTTTTCAGCCATAGGTGAGAGCTGGGTGCAGAGGTAAATGAGTAGCCCTGAAAAAGAACTCAGCAAGCCCTCATACCAGTGGTGCTAGCCCTCCCTGAACACTCCATACAAACCAATAGATCAAAAGAGTGGTGATAGGGAAATGGATAGACAAAGATAGATATATAGATGTAGATATGAGAATATTTAAATATGTTCATGTGTTTGTGTGAATTTATGTATGACCAGATGTGATCCCTCTGTGCATAAATACACACATGTACATATTTATGCATAGAGAAATCATGTTGAAATTATTATTTTTAACGAGACAAAGTGAGGCATAGTGGACAGGGTACTGTCCAGGGAGTCAGGAAGACCTCCCTTTGCCATGCCTTTAACATACATTAGTTGTATGATCATCATTAAAAAGTCTTTTAAATACAACAAAGTTGACAATCTAAATGTACCATTAGAGGAAGCTTCTATCCTGGCAATAGCATGGAAGTCTCACACCAATGAAATACCAGGTCTCTACTCCTCTCACTCTAATAGTTAGAATTATAATAGCAACAATGATCCCTTAGATTGTAGGTGACTGCAAGTTTTTTTTTTCCTAACCTTTTTTCCTGATCTATTATCTAATTCGATCTTCATGACAACTTTGAGAAGTAGAGGGGAGAAATTTTATTCTCATTTGTCAGATATGGTAACTGAAGACTAAAGAAAGTTAAATTGTTCAAGGCCACCTTCTAAGCGTGTGAAATAGAACATGGAACATCAAGGAAGAGTATTTCTACTTAAAGTCATAAGTCACAAATCAAATTGGGAAGGGGAAGCCTATATTAATTGATGGACCTGTAATCAATGAGGGATCAGAGAGTATAAGCTCAATGAACATTAACTTTGGTATTCTTGGTGACACCCTACCAAAATCCTTGTGGTTCTGGCTGTCTTTTGTCTCTCCTGGACTGAGAAGGAAAAGGAAAGAAAAATAAGTACTTCTGTGTGTGCGTACACACATATACATACACACATGCATGCATATATGTATACACGTGTGTATATAGACATACTCATATGTATGCATATGCATGTTAAATACATCTGTGTGAGTATGATATTCATATACATGTATATATACATATGTGTATATACAGGCATGTGTACACATATACAAATAATATCAATCCTAATCTGAACTTCATATACATGTGTGCATGTATGTATATGTGTGTGTGTGTGTGTGTGTGTGTGTATAGATACAGTTAAGACAGACAAAAAGAGAGAGACAGAAGAACAGACAGGCAGACAGACAAAGAGGCAGCAAGCAAGGGGAAAGGAGAGGGGAGTGGAGGGGAGGAGACAGGAGGGGACAGGAGGAGAGACAAGGATTGAATGGAAGCTAAGGGGGAACAGCATTTGATGCTCAACTCCAGAGGTTTGCCCTCCCTCGTAGAGGGAAAAACTGATTCTAACCACTCTAATCAGATTTTACAAAGGGCTGAGAAACTAAGCACTTTCAGTAGAAGCACAGTTTGTGTGAATGCTATTTGTGTCCTTAAGGGTAAGTGTTAGATGTGAGATAGCATAATGATTCGGAATCTTGCAAATGTGCTTAACTGAGCTCAGTGTGGGCCCGCAAAAGATATTTTTCACCCAGGAGAGATGAAAATATAAGTTGAATGATCCCTACCTCTGTCTCTATCCTCTATCTTATATGACTATGACTATAGTTTAATGTGCAATCATAAGGTGATAGAATTCTAGACCTGGAATTAATCTTGTAAGATCATCTACTCCAACTCCCTAACTGGTCACAAGATCAGTTTCTACATCTGTAAAATGAGCATAATAATGAAAGGAATGTCTGTTTCACATAAGAATTATGAGGATAAAATGAAATATGTTATTTTTAGTTTATTTAAGATACAGTATTTTGTGGCATATGCCAGAATTTTCTCACCACTGTAACATGAATGATAAAATATCAAGATCATTTAATTATAATGTAAGATGACAACAATCTGAGGCATCGTGATTACCATTAAGATCTCATGATTCTATTTTTGTGTGTATATATATATATGCATGTATATATACTTCTATACATTGTATTGTCTTGGTAGTAATGATAATGACATGTCTACATATATTTACCACATTATCTTGAATTCAAATGAGGAATATAAACATGTACATGTCTCTAAATAATATACACATATATTTTATGTGTCTGTATATACACATATTAGTATGTATATTTGCATGCAAATATCAAAAAATACATGTGTACAAATGAGTATTATGTAAGCATATGTCATTTAACTTTCTTTGTGTCCGCAGTAATTAGCACCATGCCTGACACATAATAGGTACTTGATAAATGTTTATTGACTGACTCTATTTGTGTGTATGCGTACAGGGACTGCACCTTTAATTTCATAGAAATATAGAACATCTAGGTGAAGAATCTCCCTCTACCAAGCAAGGTCAGCACTTTCTCTTAAATTTATAATCTAATAGAATTGCCTGAAACACTTAGATGTTGAGCAACTCTCTCAAGGTTGCACAGACAGTATGTGCCAGAGGCGAGGCTTGAACTCAGGTCTTCCTCACTTCAAGGCTAGTTTTCTAGCCACCAATCTCTCTCTCTCTCTCTCTCTCTCTCTCTCTCTCTCTCTCTCTCTCCCTCTCTGTCTCTCTCTCTGTCTAACATATACATACATGTATAAACTTATATGCACATATACTATATCTATGCATGTGTGTATGCCTGGATCTCTGGTTTGGTTGAGGAAACAAAATTTTGATGTAGGTGCTACCTACAATGATGTAAAGCAGAAAAAACAATTTTTATAAAAATTTATAAGAATTAAAAATAATTCTTATAGAATTATCTGGAGCACTGAATGGTTAAGTGAACTTCCCCAAGGTGATATAGCTAAAGGCAATATCAGAGAGACCTGAATTCAGACATTCCTGACCTTGAGTTCTGTCTTCTATTCATCCACCCATTTGGCTTCCTTGGCTATTGGTACGAATTCAGATATATATATACATATATATGCTTATAGATATCAATTGGAATGATCCCTAGACTAAGAGTTAAGACTAGAACATTCTCTGGGATAATGAAATCTAGGTTCTAGAAATGTCCTTGACATTAAATAACTATAACCTTATGTAAGAACAGTAATAGTCACAATATTTTACGTTAATGTATCATGTTAAGATAAAAAAAAAAAACAACAACCCTTTCCTCGGAATAACTCTCTGATGTAGATAAAAGCAAGAACTGCTCTTGTTCCCAAGAGATCCAGATTTGAAACCAGCCACTGACATTTACTGTTAGTGTGACCTCAGACAAGATACTTAGTGTCCTACTCTAAGTTTCCTCAGCTGCTAAATAGTTGATTTGAGCTGCTTGCCTTATAGGGTTATTATTATGAAGGGAGCCTTAAGCTTGTGTGTGATAATATATGTATGTGTGCGTGATCTTTAAAGTGGTTTGTAGATGTTAATATTGTCCCTTTTTGATAGATAAGAAAGACCGAGACTTGGAGAGTTTAATTGATTTTATTTTATATAACTAGTAAGTAATACAGCCAGGACTCCAATCTAGGTTCTTCTGATTTCAAAACCAAAAGACAACCTGTATCCTTCAGAGGTTTCTGGCCCCTTTCATTCAAAGTAGAAATCAAAGAGGGCACAGCATATTTGATCAAAGAGTTCTTGATTATTCATTCACTTGGACCAATGAGAATTTTCATTCAAAGTTTGCTTTTAACAAAATCTCCTTCCTCACTGCTGCCAACTCAAAATATAAAGGGAAAAACTGTTCCTTCTCTTTGGTAATGTTGAATGTTGTTTGGTACAACACAGTAGTAATAATTAGAGTACCATTGCCATCATCACTACTACCACCTCCATTGTCATCATCATTATCAAAATCATTATTAATATCATCGTGTCATCCTCACCAAACCTAGGTCAAGAGATGGAGAAAGCATTTGACTTGGGTCCAGGAATACCTCAGTTTGAATTTAACCTCAGCCACTTGTTAACTCTGTGTTGTTATTTGTTCAGTTGTTTCAATCTTATCTGACTTTTTGTGACCCCATTTGAGGTTTTCTTGGCAAAGATACTGGAATGGTTTCCCCTTACCTTCTCCAGCTCACTTTATAGATAGAAAAAACTGAAGCAAATAGTGTTAAGTGACTTACCCAAAGTCACATAGCTTGTAAATGTCTGAGGCCAGATTGGAACTCTGAAAGATGTATTTTACTGATTCCAGCCCCAGCTTTCTAGCTACTGCACCATCTACCTGACCAAACTAGCTCTGTGACCCTGGCCAAATCATTTAACCTATTTCACCTTCAGCTTCCTCATCTGTAAAATGGGGATAATAATTGCTTCTACCTCCCAGAGTTGTTGTGAGGATCAGATGATATAACGTGTGTCAAGTACTTGGCAAACATTGAAGTGCCATATAAATGCTAATTCTGCTAACTAGCTTTATCATCACTGCCATTGTTATTATTATTATAGAATCTAATTCTCATTTCAGCCCTGAAAGGCAAAAGCACTCACCCTCCCATATTTCCACAAGGACAAAATGCATTAGAATTGTACAAAAAGATCGAATGGCCTTCCTTTGGAGTTAATGAATTCCCTAAAACAGGAGATATAATTTAGAGAAATCAAATGTTTTGCAACAAGGTTAGCAGATAGGAGAAGTTCAGGGTGGGTCTGACATTTATTATTGAGTGTTCTATTAAGCCCAAACATGAGGGGTGGTCCCTATGGGGGAGGGAGGGGAAGGTACATAATACAGTGTTACTTCATCAGCCTTCGATTTCTACCAGTGGATTCTAGCTGCCATGTACTCACAAATTAAGCCCTAACCTGGATTCCTGGTTTATGCTTTAATGAAGGAGAGGGAGGAAGGAAAGAAGGGAGGGAGGAAGAAAGTGAGGGAGGGAGGAAGGAAGGGAGGGAGGAAGGAAGGAAGGAAGGAAGGAAGGAAGGAAGGAAGGAAGGAAGGAAGGAAGGAAGGAAGGAAGGAAGGGAGGAAGGAAGGGAGGGAGGAAGGAAGGAAGGAAGAAGAGCAATTTGACACTGGGCAAAGCTGTAACTAGGTTGAGATAACAAAATCTTTGTCCAAGTGTGCCAAATTTAAAGTGCATAGGCACATTTTAAGGATTTTAGAAGCATAGAACCAACAATGTTTAATACATCATTAGCAAAAATTGTTAAAATCAGAAAACACCATGTGATAAACTGTTATGACCACTACCAATACACATATATACACATGCATGCATGCGCACATGTGCGCGTGCGCGCACACACACACACACACACACACACACACACACACATTGATTTATGCCCTTTGTTCTGGAGTCTGTTTGTGGTACTTGCCCTAAATGCAAAAATTCCTCAGTCTTTCCCTGGTTTGTGGGGAGTACCCTTCTAAACAAAATAGGGGAGAAAGCCATCATGATCTTCTCTTATTTTTTTTTCTTTCTTATCTGAACAAAAAAAGAATTTTTACTCCCCCATTACAGGACCATCGGACAGTCAGTTTGACTAAATGACGTTAAGCGCTTCGGGAAGTCACTAAGAAGAAAGTAACTGCTGACTGAGATTATTTAGGGAGACATTTCAGAACAGGTAAAACTTGAGATGGGCTTTCTAAGAAGAAAGATTGGGCTAGGATAGAGAAGAGAGAGAAGTATAGGCAAAGGCATCAGATACGAACAAAAGGGTAAAAAAATTTAAAAAGAATGTTACAACTGAGAATACTCAAATGGCCAGCCCCAGGTTACACTGTATTTATTCAAAAGGACAGCAATGGACTAGCCTGGCAGGAACAGAAAATTCATATTATGGAGATGGGGAAGATAGACTGGATCTTTAGGGTGGACAAATAGTAAAAGGTTTGGAATTGGGGCAAAAGTTTACCCTTGTAGTTACAGGCACTCTCAGTTACGCTTTACATCACTTGGTATATGGGGTATAGAGTCGTTGTTTTTGTGTGGCATTACAGGAGTCTGGAGACCTGGGTTTGAATCCTGAGGTCACTTAAAGGCTATGTGGCTTTAGAAAAGTCATTTTACCTTATCTTGATTTCCTTATCTTCCAAATAAGATGGATAGAATAGATGACCTCCATGGTCGATTTTAGCCTTAATGTTCTGAATTAATGATGCAGTGGAACCCTTTTAAAAAGAGATTCACTGTGCTTTTTTTTATATGAAAATTCCACAATTATCAAATTTCCAAGGCCACATTCACCTTTTCGCTTTGAATGGAATCCAGTGAAAGGCAGGCCTTTTAACTGGACTTATTTTGTGTTTGTGACCATTTTCACTCCTGAAAGCCTTCAATCCTCCTAAAAGGCCTCCCTCTTTCAAAAACAGTGTCTTCCTCTGTCTGAAATTGGTATTAACTCCTCAGGTGTTCCCAGTTCTCTTCTCTTCTATAACTATGTGGAGCCTTTCCTCCCCTTTCCTTCTACCTGTTATGTCTCTTTCCCATGAGGGCTCACTTTTGTAGACATTATTCAGTATATGGCGTGCTAGTAGTCAACTTAGATACCGTAGAACTTTTCACATTCAGCTACAGCAGTGAGAAATATCTCTTTGGGAGTAAGAGGTTTCCAGAGTCACTCAACTCAGCTAACCTGTGTGAGCGGATGGGCAACCACATCAAGGTGTTTTAGCATGCTCTCAGGAATGCTGTTTATAGTCACCTCACCACCGTCAACAGGTGACAGAGCCCCAGCATCTGCCGGGGGGAGAACTGGAAATTATGGAAGTTTATTGCATTCCATTCATCATGTCGGGCTTGTTAGCATGCTGTTTTATGGCCACATTGCTCCACAGTGGAACCGTTTTAGTGTGCAAACTCTATGTTTTCAGTTCAATTTGCAACAGATATGATATAAAGATAAACGAGTTTATGTTTCTCACCCACCAATGGAAATTGTCCCCAGTAGCTTACTAGTGATCAATCAAGATGGGACAGAAGTCCTCCCCTAATGCACATTAAATATTTTATTTTCACACAGGGAAATAAACTAATGAGTGAGCACTGCCAACAGACATACAAACATACACTAATTCATGGATTCCAGAGAGAAGTGTAAAGAGACCCATAGTCCTATCAAGTGTTTCCGAAGGTCAGGAATAGATTGATCTCTTAGACAGGCAGTATGGTGCCTGGAATATTATTGTCCAGAAAGGATAAAGAATTCTGTGTCATTGACTAATGAGCAACTCCAGTCAACAACTTCTTAATACTCTACTGAAAAAGTTGCATATTTCTAGAAGGTTCATTAGTTCATAGGATTAAGAGCTAGAAACCATCTTACAGAATATCTAGTCTAATCACTTTCATTATACTGATGAGGACACTGGGGGTTTTAAGAGCTAAAGTGACTTGCCTAATGAACCACAAGTAGTGGCAGAGCTGGGATTCAAACCAAGATCTTCTGACTCTAAGTACAATGCATCTTCTACTGAATGTTGTTGTTGTTGTTGAGTTGTTTTTCAGTTGTGTTTGACTCTTTGTGACCCCATTTGGATTCAGAAAGAACACTATACCTGGGGATAGGGGTGTGTGTGTGTGTGTGTGTGTGTGTGTGTGTGTGTGTGTGTGCGTGTGTGTAGGTGGGAGGATAAGACTGCAAATCAATTCATTTGAAAAAGGCTTCTATATCTCATAGATGACAAATTCAATGTAAGTTCAGTATTTTGGGATAACAAGTGATTAATATCATCTTAAACTTCAAGTATACTATCTTGAGCAAGGAAGATCATATTCCTTCTCTACCGTACATCAGTCAGGCCCTATTTGGAATACAATTCCCAATTCTGAATGCCATATTTTAGAGTGAATATCAGCAAAACGGAATGCATCCTGAGGAGTTTGACCAGGATGGTGAGAATAATTGAAGCTAAGGCATGAAAAATAATTGTTCGAAGGAACTATGTATATGGAGAAGATAAGACACATGGGAACATGCTTTTTCATAGTCAAATATCTTAAGGGTTGTTGTATGGAAAAAAAGATAAATCTTATTCCACTCAGGCCTAGAAGGTAGAATTAGGACTAGCAGGGAAGCAGATTCTTGCTGATATTAAAGGGAAAAAATAATCTCAGAAGCAGAATTGTTCAAAAGCAGAATGAACCTCCTCAAAGTCATTGAGTCCCCAGTGGTGGAAATGTATATGAATACTTTATTTCTTAGTTTCCTCGTAAATGGGATTCGTGATATAAATAGGGAATGAACTACATGACTGATTTCTTCCTGTCCAACACATTTCTATCATTTTGTCTCAATATCACAACCACTTTTTATTGTCATGTTTTTGCCATCATTGCCAACATTGTGATAGTATCAGAGTTTGAGGTATTCACTATCCAAGCAAATATGTATCTCTTTAAAAATTCTATCTGAAAAGATGGCTATAGGATGTTGTTAATCATTTGAAAATAAAACTTCCTGTGTAGATTGTGATGTTTTGAAGGAGCAACAGAAAAAAAAAGTCAACTAATTGGAAATTTGGAGGCCTGTTTTTTGTTCTTATTATTGTTATTTGTTTGGTTTCCTGGCTCTGCCACTAAGTAGTGGTGTTAAGCAAATATTTTTAGGTCTCTGGGCCTCAATTTATTCATCTGTAAAATGCAGGCCCTGGGACAAATGGTTGGATAAGCTGGTCTCTGAGGCCTCCCTCAAGCTCTAAAAATTTGCTATTCTAATTTGGTTATTCAAAGCGTGATCTGCATTGCCTCTGTTGTTGAGGGAAGGCCCTGAAGAGCCATTATCCCATGAAGTACTATGGGGTGGTGGAGGTGGAGGTGGAGTGGGGATGTTATTATGCTTGGGGAAGTAGCATAGTACAACCTAGTGAGCTATGCCATCAAAGAAGATGCTGAGCCATTAGGGCACTGCCCTGATCTTTTCCTGGAAGGAAAGGCTTTATGTGGAATAATACAAAAGGGACTTTTGTATTTTAAATATACCACATGACAGATGTTCCATTACTTTTTTTTTTATAACAATGACTAAATGAAGAGAATCAATTCTGCTTTTTCCTTTGCTCTCTGATTTCAATAGCCTTAATTGGGGCATCTAAGTAGAAGGTTATTTTCTGTGTTTGAGATGGAATAATCAGGGAACCATTTCCCACAGAGGCACCCTTTCTAGTGGCTAAGTAGCAATAATGCCTAGTGAATACTTCACTACCATGCTGAAGGGTCCTCAATCTCCCCTGTGACAGTAGGAACACTGAACCCCGATGAGGTGCCTTGATGATCAGTCCCTTCAGCGATGGCCTCTGAGCCCTTTTACCAGGGTATATGGGCAATCCGCATTTGTGCATACAAAATGAAAAACATTGAATGTTAGAACTGCAATATGTTGAGTTGTGGGCTACCAGAATCAAATTAACTTGACCTGGTCTGATTACACAGAAATAAATTAAAGTCATTTCCTTTCCTCTCTTTCTTCTGAAAATCACTTTGACCAAAAATGTAGTTAATTCATTAGCTTTACATAGATATATCCAGGTTGTGATGTTAGATTATTAATATGCACAATGGGAAAGAGATATTAGTAAAGAATATTGTATTAGGAGACTAAAGAAATAAGTCCTAATAGAAGCTTTGTTCTAACTTGATGTGTGATCTTGAATTTCGATTTGTGTCTTTGGAGTAAATTACTACATTGATATGTTTTAATATTTTATTTGGAGAACATAGTACACATGATATAAGTTCATATGTATATATATATACATATATATATATATACAGAGAGAGAGAGAGAGATTGTACTATATATAACTCTACTATATATAACCCTCATATGTTTTATAAATATACTTGAATATACTGTAAGATGGTCAAGTTAAGGATATTTATTCAACACCTACTAGCTGTTAAGCACTATAGATATAAAAAAAGACAAAATGTCCTTGTACCCAAGGAGCTCACATTTTGTTGGAGGAAACAATATGAAAATACCTATATGCAAATAAGATAAATAGAAGGATAAATGGAGATAATTTCAAAGAAAGTCACTGGCAGTGGGGGATAGGATGAGTTCTGTGCAAAGCCTATTGCACATGATAAAATTTGAGTTGAGTTTAGAAGGAAAGTAGAAAGAGCAGGACATGGAGACAAAGAGGGAGAATATTCCAGGTGTGGGAGGCAGAGAGTAAAAAGGCATGGGGCTGGGGGAGGGAATGGACTATTTGAGGAACAGCAAGGATTGTGTGGATAACAAACTGAGTAGAACTCCCTCCGTCTTGGTGAACTAAAAACAATTCCCTCCACCTTGTGCTAAGCTGTAGCTGGCCAATTAGAGGCCCTCCTTGCCATGCTCTCCACCCTGATAACCCCTCCACAAGAACATCCTATTGCCACCAATAGTTGGCAAGAAACCAGCTTGACCACTTAGGACATGAGTATCTTATCTAATCATACAGCTTTTGCAACATCCCCTCTCAATCTCCTTTTGCCTAAAGTTTCTCTCCTCCTTTGTGGTTTAAGCATATATAAGCCCCATGCAAACTCATTTTGGGGAGCCTTTACTCATGTGAGTGAGACTCTTTTGTTGGTGAACTCAATATAAACTCTGAGATAAGTTTGATACTCTTCATTATTGTTGTTTAGTCATTTTGTTGTGTGGACAAAAAGCAAGCGAGACCTGGATATAAATTTGGATGTAGACTTATTCAAGCTCACAACTGTTTGGAGTGAATACTCAAATGGAACAGCCCCAAGCAGTGGTAGGGTCAGGGTACTTAAAGGGAAAGAACACAATTTGATATCTGTGGAGATGGGAACATAAACAGTGGGACAAGCTGAGGTAGGATTATTTCTGAGGAGAAGAGAACACAAACAGTGGGGTCCATGGAGATGGGAGTACAAACAGTGGGGTGAGCTGGGGCAAGATGGAGAAACTGGGGGAGGGGCAGGACACAACATTTTCTGTTGTATCCAACTCTTCGTGACTCATTTGGGTCTTGGTCTTTCTTGGCAAAGTTCCTTCTCCAGCTCATTTTATGAATGAGGAAACTAAGGCAAACAGGGTTAAGTGACTTGCCCAGGGTCCCATAGCTAGTAAGTGTCTGAGGCCAGATTTGAACTCAGGAAGATTAGTCTTCCTGATTTCAGGCCCAGTACTCTATCCATCGTACTACCTAACTGCCTTTGATACTCTTTGGGGCCTTGCTATTCCCAAGTGTAAAGGCAATCAGTAAGTGAGAAGATCTTCCCACCCACTCACTCACCCATTTGAATAGAATTCAGGTGGGGCTCCAAGTGGGACCAATGAAGGGAGGTCTGATTGGATATTCACTCCTAAGTAGGCCCCAAACCCTTAGTTACTCAGGGCCCTAAGGGGAATTGCTAAGGCCAGAGCCAAAATACCATGTGCCTAAATCCTGGTCACTCAGACTCTAGTCGATTGGATTACTTCTAAGGACTGTATAAAAAGAGAGAACAGAGCTTGAAGAAGCAGATGTGGTAGAATCAGGAAAAGGAGAAGTTAGGAGAAGGAGGAACAGGAGAAGGAAGAACAAGAGAAGGAGGAGCAGGGGAAGCAGAAGCAGGGGAAGCAGGACCAGCAAGCGGAATCAGCAGAAGCCAGAGCCATAGAAGCTGGAGGAGTGGGAGCTGAGGAGCAGAAGAAGCTGAAGCAGCAGATGCCAAAGAATCCGAGAAGCTGAAGGAGCAGCAGAGGCTGGAGAAACTCATGATTAGGAGGAGCAGAAACTGAGGACTGACCAGAGAACCAGCTTCTGGGAAAGTACAGACCAGAGAGTGCTGAGCAGGGGCTTGGGACCCGTAAGTGATCTTCTTACAGGAGGGCCCTAGCATTGGGGGGAAGCACAAGTATGGTTTGGCTTGCTGCCATAATATTTTTCTGTAACTTCCTGGTTACTATAGGTGGGCTTATTGGATCTGTAAGGTTTTGGCCATGATATCAAATTAGGGACATTGGTCCTTGAGTCTGCTACTTTGGAGCTTGAATAAATGTTTTAATTCCTCTGCCTTCTACTTAGAGAATTCCTTATATCCTGCTATTCTGAACCATTCAGGCATGCTCATGATTTTCTTTCAAAGTCATGAATTCTGCCTTAATGCTATACCAAGTCACCCACAATTATCACATAAATGGAAGACAGTAAGTATATGAATAATGAAAAGGTAGAAAGGGATCAGACTGTGAGTGGATTTAAATGCAAAAAGATGATAATGTATTCTTCCTGTAGGTTAATAGGGAGCCAGTGGAGTTTACTAACTGGGGAGTAGGGAGAACATGATATGGTCAGACATGCTACACTTTAGGAAGATTATTTTGACATCTGAGTGAAAGATAGACTAGAATGGGAAGAGAGGAATGGCAAGAGTCAGGGAGACCAAAAAGAAGGCTGTTAAAATAGATAAATAGTGAGGTGATGAATGCCTGTACCAGGGTACAAGAGAAGAGAATGATGTGTATAAACGAGATGCATCAGAAAGATTGAAATGGGAAGACCTGTCAACATACTGAATATGTGGGCTGAGTTGAAAATGAGAATGACACTGAGGGTGTGAGCCTGGGTGACTGAGAAGATGATGGTACATTCAACAGTAATAGAGAAGCTTCAAAAGGAGATTTGTTGGGAAAAACAATGAGATAAGTTTAGACATGTTGAGTTTAAAATGTTTATAGGGTATCCAGTTCAAGATAAGCAATAAGCAATTTGTGATAGGACTTTTTTTTTTTTAAACACGTGGTTAACCCATTGGAGTTGTGCTCCCTGAAGCAGAGTTTGAATGCTTGGCAGTTTAGTTCAAGTAAGGACCTCAGTGTCTGATACCTTATCCTGTCAATCTTCAGAATCTTCCTAAGACAATTCAAATGGAAGTGATTCAGTCTCTTGGCATGGCGTTGGTAGACTGTCCAGGTTTCATAGGCATACAACAATGAGATCAGCACCACAGCTCTGTAGACTTTCAGTTTGGTAATCAGTTGATGCCTCTTCTCTCCCATCCTTTCCTTCGCAGCCTCCCAAACACTGAGCTAGCTCTGGAAATGCATGTGTCAACCTCATAATCAATGTGTACATCTCTGGGAAGTACACTACCAAGGTAAGTGAATTTATCCGCAGTATTCAAAACTTTTCCATTTGCTGTAAGGGAAGGTTCCATATATGGAGGGTGTGATGGTGGCTGATGGAGCACCTGTGTTTTCTTGGTGTTAATTGTTAGGCCAAAATTAGCACAAGCAGCAGAGAATTGGGCCATACTTTGTTGCCTCTCAGCTTCAGAGACTGCATTGAGTGCATAGTCATGAGCAAGCAGAAAATCATGCACCAACACTCCCTCCATTTTGATCTTGGCTTGTAGCCTTTTCAAGTTGAAGAATTTACCATCAATGTGGTAGCTGACCTTGATGCTGTGTTCATCCTCATTGAAAGCATATGACAATGTGGCTGAAAACATAGTTCTAAAAAGCATGGGAGCAAGCACACAGCCTTGCTTCACTTCATTGGTGACTGGAAAATAACGAGAGCATTGTCCATTATCTAGAACCGGGCAAGCATGCTGTCATGAAATTGATGTACAATGCTGATGAACTTCTCTGAACAACCAAATTTTGACATAATTTTCCATAAGCCCTCATGACTGACATTAACAAAGACCTTGGTCAGATTTACAAATGCTGTATACAGACCTTTGTTCTGCTCCTGGCATTTCTCCTGGAGTTTTCGGGCATCGAACACCATATCAACTGTTCCTCAGCCCCTTCTGAAGCTGCGCTGGCTCTCAGGTAGATGACCATTTTCCAGGGAAGGATCAGCCTATTAAGAAGGACTCTTGCATGAATCTTTACTGCAATAACTAACAGAGATACCCCCCTGTGATTGTCACAAGAAAATCCATTTCCTTTACATTTACAGAGATGGACAATGGAGGCATCCTTGAACTCCTGGGAGATAACCTCCTCTTGCCATATAACCTGGAAGACTTCAGTTAGCTTTTGTATGAGCAATAGATCCCCTACCTTGTAAATCTCAGCTGGAATAGAATTAACACCAGGTGCTTTGTTACATGAAAAGAGCCTAATGGCATTCAAAACCTCTTCTTCAGTTAGAGCTTCAGCTAGGGATGGATTGACTTCAATGGATCATGGCTTAAGCATTGATGGATGATGGTCTGTTGAGAATACTATGAAAGTGTTCAACCCATCTCTCCAGGATCATGTCCTTATCACTAATCAATGTGGCTCCATCAGCACTGAGTAGTTGAGATTCGCCATAGGTCTTTGGCCCATAAATAGCCTTCAGGGCATCATAAAAGTTCTTTGGCTTATTACTATTAGCATAAAACTAAATTTCACCTGCCTTCTCACTGAGCCAAAAATCCTGCATCTCTCTAAGCTTTGCTTGTACTTTACGTCTGATGGAATTAAATGGTGCCTTCTTAGAGATGGATGAGCTATCCTGCTGGTAAACCCTATGGAGTTCTTGTTTTTCATTTAGCAGCTTCTGAATATCCCCATCATTTTCATCAAACCAATCTTGGTGTTTGCAAGTGTTCTGACCCAGATGAGCAAATGCAGTGCTATACACTAAATCCCTGAAAGCTGCCCATTCCTTTTCTGCTCCACTGTTGCCAACTGTGTGTTGGCTCAATTTTCCCTCCAAGTTAGCAACAAACTTTTCTCATTCAGAGAAAAGCTCTAGTTTGTTGACATTAATTCTTCTGGTAGTCATTTTGCCTTGAGGGCACTGCTTTTGTTGAATGTGAATATTTAGCTTGGAAAGGACAAGTCTATGATTAGTCCAGCCCTCTGCACCACACATTGCCTTCATCACTCTCACATCCTATCTGTCTCTTCTCCTTACAATCACACAGTCTATTAAATGCCAATGTTTGCTGTGAAGGTGCATCCATGAAGTTTTATTTTTTTTTATTTATGGAGAACTCACGCAGACAAGCATTCATATGGTGGTCAGAAGAAATGATACAAGGACACTTTAGAGGTCTCTCTCGAGAATATTGGAATTGATTGTGTGACATGGCAGACATTGACAGAGGATTGCTCAGCATGGTGTGCCCACATCAGAGAAGGTGCTGTGCTCTATGAGGAAAACAGAATTGAAACAGCTCAAAGGAAATGCAGGATTTGCAAGTTTGGAGTAACCACCCCAAATGTTCACACAGACAATTTGTGCCTGCCTGTGGTATAGCATTCCGAGCTTGTATTGGCCTGATCAGCCACAGTTGGACACATTTAATCTTGACTCAAGCATAGTGATGTCATTTTGGTACTCCAGAATGAAGGACAACAACCAATGATATGAGACTGGAAAAAGGAGAGAGGTTAGGTCTGGATAAACAGGTCTGGGAATAATTTGCATAGAAAATATAATTTTATCCATAGGAGCTAAAAAGGTCATTGAATGAAATAGTAAAATGGGCTCATGGAAGAGGGCCAAGGACTAACCCTTCAGAGATACTCATGGTTAGCAGGCATGATGTGGATGAAGTGAGGGATAGTGTGTGAACGAAGATTTGAGGAGGAATGAAAAGAAGCTGGTGTGGTAAGTACAGCAGTGAATCAATTAGGTAGTTGTAAAAGAATAGCCTTGCTGAAATATAGGCCCAACTGAAATTAGGTAACATAAATTTTTAGTGAAAGCAGTCAGCAAAATTTTATGATTTTCTCCATGTCTGTTCAACAGCATGTGAATAGGAGAGAAACCAGATGATAGAAAGATTAATCCAAGATTGGGAATTATGGAGGCATAATCAAGCTATATAATGAGGGGTCAAAGGAACTAAGCAAAGAGGATAGTCAAGAGTCGAACTGGTTCAACAAAGGATTAAGATATGGAAAATACAAGAGTAGTAAGTGCAGTGATGACGGTCTGGGAAAGAAATGATGGACAGAGGGATTGGAGGTCATAATGAGGACAAGTAACAAAGTTAGGGTTGGAAAACAAAAAGAAATAGAAAAAAAGATTGTGATCTCAACTTTTGTCCATGGTATGATTGCAAGATCAAGCTATGGCCTTCTCCATCTTAGTTGAGATAGAGTAAGGAGTAAGTTCTGGGAACTGAGTAAATTGAGGAACAGGGAAGTTAGAATGCTTGAGGGGGTATAGATATGTATGCTGAAGTCCCCTAGTATAAGAGTAGGATATGAGGAGGAGAGAAGGACTGTGAACCAAGCTCAGAACTTGTTAAGGAATGAGGGAAGGCATGGGGGTTTGTAAATAACATCTACCAGGATCTTGACTGGGTTATAAATGTGAATTGAATTAACCTCAAAGTTGGCAAGGTTACTGAGTAATTGTGTGAGAAGATCCTAGGAATGTCAGTGGAAAAGAAGTAGCACTCTTACTCCTTTATTATGACCACTGAGCTGGGGTGTATGAGTACAACATAGATCAGAAAGCCTGGCCAGAGACACCAAGTCATCAAGAGGAAGCTAAGTCACAGTGAGAGATAGAAGGTGGAAAGGGACTATGATGAAAACAAGTGTGTTAGTGTGAAACAGGCATTCCAGAGGACACAATGGAAGGGATGGTAGTTCTGAAGGGGGAAATTGTTGGGGGTTCAGTTGAAGGGAATGAGAATGAGGGAGAAGGCACCAGGGAATGAGGAACAAAATTGGACAGTAATAGCCAGGGATTCTGAATCACTGAGATGGAGAAGAGTATGATGAGATAGTAGTAACCACTGAAGAATGAGTTTAGCCATATTTTTAGAGGCTTAAGAAAAAGTCATTGAAGGATGTAGGTGATTAGACTGTTCAGGGACCTCCCTCAATGTCCAGCCTTGTGGAAGATTGTGTCTTCTGACACCCAAGAGGCCTCATACCCAGAAATAAGAGCAGAAGTAACAGACTTAAGGAGTGTGGACAAGAGGCAGGAGCTGGCAATTACAAGTAGGTTTGCTTAGAATGTGTCTTCTCTAGCACTGGAAGTAACTAGGAACCCAAGGTAATTTTCCAGGGACTGTATTTTGTTTTAACAAACTTATGTGGGCATGAATGTATAATATGTATTCTGAATGTATGTATAATGAATGGATGTAGTGGGCATGAGTCATTCAGTCAATAAGCATTTACTAAGCACCTGTTATATGTGCCAGGCACTGTGCCAAGTGCAGAGGAGACAAAGACAGTCTAAAGGCAGTCTCTGATCTCAGTCTAGCGGGAGAGACAATATGAAAACAACTATGAACAAATAAACTACATCCCTGATAAATCAGAGATAATCAATAGAGCAGAGGCACCAAAATTAAGGGAATTCAGCAAGAGGATTTGAGTGAGCTTTTCTTATCTTATGGGTACATATGTAAGAGAGGAAGTGTTTTTCATATTAGAGAGATGGTGCAGTCCATGAAAAGCAGATAGGAATGAAGAGCACAAACCTTGGAGACCTATAAGCAGTGGCACAGCAGGTGAAAATTGATGTGAGATGGAGTCACTAAGGAGATCCATTTAAGGTGTGAACATTGAAAGTAATAGAGGAGCCAAACTCTCCCATGCAAATACTAGCAAATATTTGAAAAAAAGGACCCCAGATAGAGCTAGGATAAGGAATACCAAATGGCTAGGGAAATAAGTTCCTCCAATCCAGAATTGTGCAAACTGATAGCCCAAAGCAAGTGGAGGCTGGAATTGGTGTAGCATCAGGCAAAAAAAAAAACATGAACTCTCACATTGAATGCCAAAACCAGACAGCAGTCTGAACAGAAGGGACAAAATCTAGCACAAAACTCAGTTATTAAGGGCCTTAAGCCACATCCTAGCTGTGTCCTGTCAGAACAGAAGTGGATCACTGAGTTAGTCACCAGAGATCATTGAGCTGGGAGGCAAGGCCCAGCCATACACTCCTTAAATCACTGGTAAGAAGGCAAGGCCAATTCAGAACCAAAGGACATTTTAGGAGGCATAAAATCAGCATGACCTCCAGCATCTGACTGGGATCCATCAGGGCCACAGCGAGAGACAGAAACAACCCCCAAATGAGAATTTTGCAAAGAAAAGAGATAGGCTAAAGCTAGAATCTACTTTGGACCACTTGGAGACTAAGGAAGAAGCCAATGATTAAGGCAGTATTCAGGGCCTAGTCCTAGCAACTCTATTCAGACTACAATTATAGAGAAAAGAGCATTGGTTTTGGAGTCAGAGGGACTGGGTTCAAATCCTTTCTCTGCTACCTACCGCCTAGGTGACCTTCAGTAAGTAGCAACCTCCCTGGGCTTCAATTCCTATATTTATAAAATGAAGGAATTGGAATAGATAGCCTCTGAAACCTCTTCAAGCTCTAAAACTATGATCCTATAACTTTTCCTGCAAATGGAAATAAATCTGGCCATGAGAATAAGATAGGATGAAAACATGGCAACTGGTAGCAAGATCTTCAGAAATCCACTGAGCAGGAGAGGCCCAGATTCCACACAGCTAGGACTTTATATGCCCTTAGGCACCATTCAGGTAGAGGGGACAGTTTTATCTTCTTTAAAGGAAAGCTAATCTCTATCAGAGGAAGGGCCAGGATCTACTCTATATTGGGGGTGGGGTGATGGGATGCTGATAGATCCTAGACCAGGGCTGACCAACCTTAGGTTTTTATTGAAACAATAGACAATATGTTCCGACTGGCCATTTTAGTGAGAACTCTGACATAGCTCAGCTTCCTTTACTGAAGCATTTCTATAAATTTCTATGCTTGTAGGCTGGCCGCATAAATCACACTTTAGGGTCACATGAGGCCCGTGGGATCACATGAGGCCCGTGGGGCCGCATTTTGGACATCCCTGTCCTAGACTATAAGAGAAATGCATTTTTTAATATATGGGTACTATAAACACTTCCCAACAGGCCAGTTTCATGAATCTGCATTGTCATATATTGAGTTTGCTTAAAGTGGAATACCTAGAATGAACTAGAAGCTTTGACTTAGGATGTTTTCTTCCTCTGGTGGAGTGAAATTGAGGGCCATTCACTTTTAGGCCTACTGACAATGCTCAGGCCTAGCTTTAGCACTGAGAGTAATAAAGGAAATTTAGAAGATACTTTATGGGTTCCAAAGGTTGGGGGAGGGGGGAAGGGGAGAGTTACATGGACACCTGAAAAAATATAATATAATGACTATCAAAGGGAAAGTGAAATCAAGAAAAACTGAAGGACTATCAAGAAGATAAAAATAGGAGGAAAAGAACAAGGCCATGTAAGGTACAGTGTACATTAGTTCCCTGATAACACTCAAAGGGGCATTTTAATTTACATTTGTATAACAGTTTCATTTAGTGTATTAGTCTCTGTCCCTGCTGTGCAGGCTTAACTGTATATTTTCTGTTCCTGCTCTTTAATCTCTCTCTGTCTCTCTCTCTCTCTCTCTGTTTCTGTCTGTCTCTCTCTCTCTGTTTCTGTCTGTCTGTCTCTCCTCAGCTTCCAAAATATTATCTTTTACTGCATTCATTAAGAAAGAGCAGTGTAAGAAAAAAAAAAAAGGAGGGGAGGCAGACTGCTTTATAAAATGCAAATATCAAAAGTTCTCAGTATAAACAAAGGCATGGCCACAGACCTGGAATCAAACCTGGGAAAAGGGTGGGGACTACTCACCTGCAGGCACAGGTAGCATGAGAAATATTGAGTGGGGGCTTAGAATTTTTCCAGTAACTAGTGAGCTGACTTTGGGGAAAACTCTTTGTTCTAGCTAGTGGCTAGAAAGCTGACCTTTGATCAAGAAAAACCTATATTCAAGCCCTGACTCTCACAAATACTGGCAGGGTGACTGAGACAAGTGTAACTGCTCAATGCTCTAGGTGCATCTGAAAAACTATAAACTACAGAGAAAGGACCCATGTACATTGGTAGAGTAAGTTTTCCTTTATTAAAGAAAGTACAAGTAGGCTCCCTATTTCTATCTCTCTCTCTTCTATACTTTTTTTTTTCCTTCTTAAGATATAAGGAGTGTTATTTAGGTCGAACTTTATGTTTAGAACAATAGTTCAAGAAGGAAATGCCATGTTTTTTAGTGGTCAGGAAAACAGTGGTGCATACATCAAGCATTTCTTCTCTTAAATGACTGTTTTTAGTGTGTCCTCTATCAAATCATCACTATTTCTTTTTTTTTTCGTGGTAGTGGGGAGGCCAGGTTAGATGGGGACAGTATCTGAATGTTTTCATTCTTCCTATCTTTTGGGGGTTCCTTCCTCTCTCATTCACTTTCTTTATCTCTAGGATTACTACTCAGTGTCTGCAGCTATGAAGATAGTTTCCTCTCATTGATTGATCCTTAGATCAACCAATCAACAAGCATTTATTAAACACCTGTTATGTGCCAGGCATATGGCTAAGTGTTAAAGATAAAAATAAAAATGAAACAATTCCTGCTCAAAATGAGCTTATGTTATTTTAATAAGCACTTATAAAATAATACAGCATAAATATGAAATTAGTAAATACAAATATGTACAAAGTAGTTGGATACATCATAATTTAGGAGGAAGGGGACTTGCAGCTGGGGGGAATAAGAAAAGTCTTCATGTATGAAACAGTGGCTGAACTACACCTTAAAGCTGTTGCTATGAGAGAGAGTTCAGGAGCGAGTACATTCCAAGCATAGGGAATTTCCAGGGCAATGTCATAAAGAAGGGAGATGGTATTTCGTGTGTAAAGAACAAAGACCAGTTTAGCTGGACGACAAAGCATTGGAAGAAGAGGGATATCTAATGAGGCTGGAAAGATAGGTTGGGGCCAGACTGAATAGTGCTTGAAAAGCTAAAACAGAGTACTGTAGGGTTATATATTATCCTAGAACCAGTAAGAAGCCACTGAAGTTTTTTGAATGATCAAATCATATAACCAGATCTCATCTAACGCAAATTACTTGGGCAACAACATTAGGATGGACTAGAGTTTGAAGTACTTCTTGGAGACAGTTTCAGTGGGACAAGTTGATGGGGGGAGGAGGGAGGTGGCTGAAGAATAGAGTTGCAATTGTTTCCTAATTCACAAGCTAGGAAATATATACTCAGAACTGTGATCATACGGTAGGGTAATCTTCTACAGATGCAGAACTCAACCATCCTCTCTCCTCTGTACCTGTAACTTGTGTGGATTTCTCACTGCAAGTTTACCAGAGAAGATCCACTTAAAGTAATGGAGTTCTCTGGTTCATCTGAAAGCTCAGGGGTACCAGTGCAATGCTCAGAATATTTGTTGCCTCCCATTCTCTGTGCCTGGAAAGCTTAATTCCTTTCTTGGTTATACATGTGCCAAATAATGTATGTTCATTTTCTATACATATCACCATTTAAATAGGTTATAGACTATGCACATAGATAGTGGAATATCTAATAATTTGGGGATTCTTTCTTTTTATTCTCCTAAGACTGTGTTTTTCCATGTTTCAAAGCTATACAACACCAATGAAAGAACGTTGGTGGTGAGAAAAATCACTTTTTTTTTGTCAATTAGAAGTTTGGGATCATTAGGAACATTACAATTGCCCAAATTTGATACT
>CM053622.1:299889518-299943705 GCA_028646595.1 Phalanger gymnotis
CCTTCCTTCCTTCCTTCCTTCCTTCCTTCCTTCCTTCCTTCCTTCCTTCCTTCCTTCCTTCCTTCCTTCCTTCCTTCCTTCCTTCCTTCCTTCCTTCCTTCCTTCCTTCCTTCCTTCCTTCCTTCCTTCCTTCCTTCCTTCCTTCCTTCCTTCCTTCCTTCCTTCCTTCCTTCCTTCCTTCCTTCCTTCCTTCCTTCCTGCCATCTTTCCTTTATATCCCTAGCTCTTATCACAGTGCCGTCCATATAGTACCCACTTAACAAATCCTTCTTGATTTGACTCAATAATGACTCTGGCTCACCGTTCATCATCAGATATTCCTGGGATTTGAACTCAGGTTTCCTAACTCTAAATATAATTTTCTTGCCACTATACCACACTGTCTCTATAGAACAAGAAAAATTCTCCAAATATTATCTAGCCTAGCATAAACATATTATCATTCTTTTAACTACAATTAAATCATGGTTTATCTAACATATTTTAGATTTTAAGCCATTGTATAATTATACCATCTTTTTCCATATTGTGTGTTTGAATATTTTGCAAATTATTTGTTGACTAATGAATTTGCTAAAAAGCTTCTACACAGCTTAGTGGTACATTTATTCCAATTATCTATAAGCCAAAAAACCATGTACTAATTGTTTCAGTGTATACTCTACATCTCAGTTCACTCTGGTCCATAATCATAGACCAGCATTCTAGAGATCCTTCAGAGTCTCAAATGATGTTTAATATAGTCTATCTTCTGATATTAGAATTGGCCACTCCCAAAGTATTCCTAGGTAACCAGAAATCCTGTGTAATAAAATGAGCCCTCTGCTTTGGGTCAGAGTATTTGAGTCTCCATCATGCCTTCTCTACCAACTTATTAGCCCGTGACAGAGAATAAGTCACTTAATCTGTCAGGCCTCAGTATCCTCATCCATAAAAGGTGGATCGTTGTGCTTATATTACCTATGTCTTATGGTTGTTGTGAGGAAAGTACTTTGTAAATCATAAAACACTAAATCTTTGTGATCTGTTATAATGTTTTTGGGCATATTTGTTCTAGGTTTCTCCCTTTCCTTGGCAACATAATCAGGACCAAACAAATATTTTAGGTGGCATCTGATTTTTTTGTTTTGTAAATGGCCCCTTGGTTCAGATGCCTGGTTCATCTAATTTGAGATCCTATTTCATGGGTCATATCAAGGATGAAATAGTAACAAACTGTGATAATCCCTAACTCAAATAGCTTGGGATACCCTACCTTGTCACCCCAACATACTTACCATGTCCGAATGGCCTATCTAGGATTTATTATCTGAATTTGTAGATTAATCTCTTCTTTTGGAGAGATGAGAGAGAGAGAGAGAGAGAGAGAAAGAGAGAGAGAGAGAGAGAGGGAGAGAGGTGTTTGGTAGGAAGAGAGTTTATAGATAGGGGGTAAATGATAGCTAGATGGTTAAATAAGAGATAAAGAGATAGAGAAAATGATGATGCACCAGAACCAGCGTCTGATATTTCCATTACTTGAAGACCTATAGTATTTGGCAATTCATTGGAGGAGTTCTTGCACTCCCATATGTTGAAAACCTACGGTGTTTGAGAACTCAGTTTCCCTTGCCACGCAGATCACTTTTGGACAGAAGTAATTATTAGGAAGTTTTCTTTTTAACCATCTTAAATTTGCATGCAACTTCCACCCATTATTCCTAATTCTGCCCTCTGAGTTTAAGTAAAATGAATTTGTTCCATCTGACAGCTTTTTAAAGGCAGCTATCATGTGCCCCATTAGTCTTCTCTTCTCTTGGCTACATATCATGAATTAGAAGTAATATTTGTGAATTTCTAAAATAGACAAAATCAAATTTAAAACAAACCTAAAAATAAATCATTTATCACATAGTCAGACAAAACAAATTCCCCTGTTAGCCCTATCTGAAAATTATTTTTCTTTCTATAGTTAAAGTTCATCACATCTCTGTCAGGAGCTAAGTGGTATGTTTCATCTTCATTCTTTTGGAAAAGTGGTTCATCATTTTATTGATCAGACTTCTAAAATCTTTCAAAGTTCTGTTCCTCTATAAAGTTAACACTGAGTACCTTGTTTTTCTTGTTCTGCTTACTTTTCTCTGCATCAGTTCATACAAATTTTCTAAGTGGCTTCCAAAATTGAACTTGAAGGTAAGTGGGACACAAAATTGTCCATTCTCTCATTTCTTATAGCATAATAATATGCTATTAGAGTCATGTATTACATTTGTTTAGCCATTCCAGAAAAAAAAAACATACTCTTTTTATTTTTAATTTTTGGCTATACAAAAAGGATGGCTAAAATTATTTTTGTACTTATAGATCCTTTTCCTCTTTCTTTAATTTTTGGGGATGTATGCCCAATAGTGTAGTAGATGAGTTAGAGGTTTTTGCTGGTTTGTTCGTTTCCTGGGAATATTACTAAATCCCTTTCCACAAGAGCTGGACTATCATATTGCCACCAACATTTGTCATTTTTCATTTTTGTTATCTTTGTCAATCTGATAGGAATGAAGTAGAACCTCAAAAGGTGTTTTAATCTGCATTCCTCTAAATATTAGTGATTTATAGAATTTTTTATAGTTTAGATTTCTTCCTTTGAAAACTGCCTATTCATATTGTTTAACAGTTCCTTACATAGCTTGTAAATGAGAACTTTAGTCAGAAAAAAAATTGTTGCAAAGATTTTTCCCCCAATTACCTATTTCTTTTCACATTTTTGGTATATTAGATCTGTTTGGGGGAAAAACTTTAATTTCATTTAAGGAAAATTGTCTATTTTATCTTGTATTATCATGTATATCATTTATTTTGTTCTAAACTCTTCGACTAACTGTATATCTTAAAGGTCATTCCCTCCTCCTTCCTCCAATTTAAGATATGATCTTTTGGTTTACTCATTTGACGATTATCTTGGTGTATGGAATGACTCTTTTGGTCTAAATCTAATTTCTTCTAGATTGCACTCCAGTTTTCCCAGCATTTTTTGCCATTTAGTGTGCCTTCCCCCATTAACTGGGTCCTTGGGCTCTATCATACACTATACTTCTACATGTTGAGCACCTAATCTTTGCCAATGATCAAATTCTCTTTTTTTGTTTTAATTTGCTTAATTGAGAGAATAGTGTATGGGGTGGAGTGGGGGGTGGGCAAGGTGTTGTAGATTAATTTTTATAGTTATTTTTCCTTAAAAAAAGTAAAAATAAATAAATCTAAGAGATAATCAAAAGGTGACATCTGTGGGGAGGGAGCAATATAGAGTCACTTGCAATTTTTATTTCATCCCCTTTCTCCTTCATCCTTTCTCCTTGCTGTGAACTATACTTTCCTGTCACAACCTATCGGAACAGTTTATACTAGGCTTCTCAGTGACTTCTGTCTACTCCAACTTTCTGCAAAAACTTCCAAAGGTCATCACCTCTTTTTCAGACTCTTGTAATGACAATCCTATATGTGGACTGGTTCGTGGGCAGAAAGCCAAACCCAAAGTCAGGAGTCCTAAGTTGAAGCTCCATCTCTGAAAATACAAAAGTAGCTGTTTGATCCTAGGAAAAATCACTTCACATCTCAGACCTTCAGTTCTCTGACCTGCAAAATGAGGACAATAGTATTTTCAACCTTACAAGGTAGTTAAGAAGAAAGTATATTGAAATTGTAAATAAATGTTACATATTTTTAATATGATCATCAAAAACCATTTAAACCTATCATCTTTTATTTAGTTCTGTATCTTCAATGCAATACCAGCAAAAGTAAATTTTGAAATATTTCAAAACATCTAACACTATGCCTACCAATAGATCCACCAAAAAAAAAATATGCAGATAATTCATGATACTTTTGAAGGTTGAACAATTTTCTAAATGAGAACTATTGCAATATTACATACATATATACATATATTTATAGTCATAAATATTCACATTTATGCATTATATGTATACGTATATATTTCAATATCTTGGTAGTAAGGTGAGAAGACTAGTTTTTTTTAAAGATATTTCTAATCTGCTGATCTGGGATCCATTTGCTGCAAATTTGTGCTTCTGAGAAGTTTGGAAACAAAATGCATAGACAGACAAAGAACATATGCTAAACAGATCAGTTCTGTGTCTAGATATTCACTATTTGAGGGAAGAAACTGTTCAATCTGATTTTTTGTATGATTATACTGTAGTTCAAATTGAAGTGTCTGTAGAAATGGATTGGCAAAGTTCCTTGGTTGTCAGTCATATTGCTTATTTTGCTCAGAATGAGATGAGGGCTCTGATGGGAAACAGTGGAAATTGTTTTGTGTTACATTTAAACATATTGGTGTATCTCCATCTTGAGGTATCCCTTCCCTCATCCAGTAAGGAACCATACAGGAGTGGATGAGTGAGGGGCTGAGGCCTCACCCTTCGAATCACTCAGAACATCTATACTTTGCTTGTGGATGAATGTCTCCAATGCTCACTAGAATTACTATAATTTAAAAGTAATTTTCCTTCTCGAGGCCAATCAATAGCAATTACAGAACATTAACCATGAATTATATGATATTTTGGACTTGAAGGTAAGTACGACACAATTCTTATCCTCAGGTGGCTTATAATCTAACTTGAAACTTAGAAATTAATGTTTTTTTTATCTCAAAGGAAATAATGAGTTCTCTAGAAGTCTGTGGGTTTCTCAGGGGTATGAGGGTATATGCTTACCAACAAGTTCTCCAAAAATTCAGGATACATTATTACTTTTACTCTTCATTATTAATATTTTCCCCATCTTTTTAAAGTCTGCCCTAGACAATCAACAAAACGATAATTTAAGCCCTGATTTGTAGTGTTTGCTGATTTCCAAGGTGTTAATTCTCTGAGGATGAAAATTTAACAATTGGCTTTCTCAAGTTGACTCTAGCACATTCCAAGGAAGGTTAAAAAGGGAGATTTCATGTTGGGACAAGAACACAGAACATAAGAGCTGGGACATAAAAGCATGGAAAAATTAAGCAATACTTAAAGAATACTTGAACCATTTAAATAGTCCAGTACAAAAATACAAGACCTGTTACAAGGCAATGCAGTCATATGTTGACCAAATATCAAATGAATGATGCTTGTAAAGCATAGTAGACTTAGTTGCCCAGCTAAGGTCACACTGTCTTATATGTACAAAGCTGGATGAGACCTTATAGATCATCTAGTCCAAAATTATCTTGTAAAGATGGGAAAATTGAGATGATGGACAGTCAAATGCACCCTAGCTCTGGAATCAGAGGAGCTGGATTCAAATCATACTTCTCATGCTGACTACTTGTTGGGCTGTGGGCAAGTCACCTACCTTCCTTGGCCTTAGTTTTCTCATCTATGAAATGAGAGAATTGACCAAGGTGATATCTCAGGTACATTTCTGCTTTAAATCTATAATTCCACGTCACAGAGAGATTTAGTGACTTGCCCATGGTAATGCTGTTTGTGAGTAGCAAAGTCAGTATAGGATTTCCTTTCCTCTGCCTCTCCCTCTAATGCTCTCATATCCAGTAAATCTGATGCTCAATAGTGGGACTTTGGGCAAGTTATTTATAACCATTTAGAACTTCAGTGTCCTTATCCATGAAAGAGAAGTAATTGTATATCTATTACTTACCTTAAAGGGTTCTTAGAACAAAGTTATTTTTAAATGCTGAAGCTATATGTGTATATGTATACGTATACACATATACACATACATATACACATAGATATATAGACCGACAGACAGACAGACAGATAGACAGGCAGAGAGGTAGATAGACAGATAGATAGATAGATAGATAGATAGATAGATAGATAGATAGATAGATAGATAGATGATGATGGATAGATGGATGGATGGATAGATAGATAGACAGACAGATGCTTATGTGGTAATAGTGGTGGTATTAGTAGTGGCAGTAGTAGTAGCAGCAGCAGCAAGTGTAGTAGCTACCTCCTGTACCCCTACCCTAGGAGAATGTATTGTTAATGGAATGGGAATATTGGTAATGGAATGGGAAAATCCTTCCCATCCATTAATAGACCTATGTGATCTGCTTGAGTCCCATGGAAGTCTGAGCCACATGAGTCTGAGCTATATGAGCCTGTAGTGGGAGGAGCTTGCCAAATGGGTGGAGCAGGAAGGGATGGAGCAGTAAAATGGAGTGAGTTGGAGTGAGTTGGAGCTTGGAGAGAGAGAGGAGGCAGAGAGAGCAGAAAAGCTAGCATGAGTGAGAGAGGAAGTGATTTTGCTTAAGGGAGTCTGCTTGTGGGAAGGCGTGACTGAGGGAAGGCTTGGGGATGTTGGTGCTCCCTACATTGATAATGTGTATAGATTTCTTTGTTACTATGATGGATCTGACTTTCTGATGTTGGAATTAATGTTTTGGCTTCCTCTTCCATGAAGACAGTCTTTTATATCTTGCAATTCAAACCTGGAAATACATTGGCATATTCATAGCAGCCACTGTGGGGATTGCATTGGCGATGTAGAGAGTAGAGTCATTCCCTACAGGACAGCTCTCTGCTGCTGCATATTAATACTCTGCCATCACTTCTTAGTGTCTAAGAGACCTCTGAGCTCCTAATAATGTGTATCTGCCTAAATAAAAGAGAAATCTTTCATTTATTTAATTTATTTACTTATTTGTTCATTCACTTAATTTTTAGCTTGAGATTCTACTAGGAGGTGTGGGAAAGGGATGTCTAGATATAAAAGAGAGAGAGATCAAAGGCCAGCTTTTGAATGTCCATCACATGATCTCCCTGGAGCTGCAGGCATTGGGGGAAGCCATCTCTCAAAATGTCCCTTTACTCCCCTGGACCCTGGAGATTTCTAAGAGGAGAATTGAGATCATTCTCTCCTTCGTTGAGCTGAAATTTTTAACTCACTAGCAAATCAAAAGGATCATTTACTCTGGTATGGTCAATTGTCTACCCTTGCGATCCCCTAAATTCTATTTACTGCTTACTTTGATAAAGAGGTTTACTGGCTATTCATGTCTATCATTTGTGTAACCAGTGCCTGGTGGGAGGGAACTAAACTGGTGAGAGTAAATTAAATGTTATTCTCCCCTTTAGAATACTTTGGGAAAATGGCTTTTTTTTTTTACTCTGAATCTCCTTAAAAAGAGAACAGTTTCTCCAAAGACATTTGAGTTGTGGTATATAGATAACATTTACTTCTAGCTAAATAGCCTTCTTGGGGATAGGAAAGCAAAAGAGACAGGATCTAGTTTTGGTTTGGCTGAATGTCACTTATGCTACCTCAGCCAGGCTACCGAATGTGTAGTCTCTGTCCTCCTACTTTCCAGTCTTCATTCAGAGACATTAAATGGGACTTTCTGGATCCCAGATCAAATGTCACTGTCCATGTAACACATGAGCCAGCTGTTTTCTGCTAGAATTATCTACATTTCTATTACATGTGGGTTGTTAAAGTATAGAATCTGTCTGCATATTATTCTCAAAATTCCATAATACTTTGGAACAAACAGTTGAAATCAGAGCCCTCTGTTCTGTCTCAGATAGAAAAGAGTAATATATAGCAATGTTTCTGTCTGCTTGGGTAGCTACCATATTTCCCCCAATTTAGGAGGTTAACGGATACAGTAACCTAGGTCTTGTAAAGCTTCCTGTTGGATTCCCTGCCCTCAGACTCACTTTCCTCCGAATGACTGTAAAATGCCACCAGCTAAATATTCATACAGTTCTTTTTTCTCATTGCCATTCCTCTGCACAAAATCATTCAATCATTGTCTATGCCCAACAGGATAAGTCCAAACCTTTCCTTTGGCACTTTAGACCCACCACGATCTGGGTCCTACATTTTTAGATATATTTTCTTTTTTACTATTAATACAACATTAATCCTCTCCTACACTCATTTTTATATGCCATCTGCCAAATAAAGCTTGTTCTTTCTTGTCTCTGATTTTCTAGTTATTCCAACTACCAGGAATGCTTCTGCCTTCACACACATCAGTCTTGCATTTCTACCTATTGAAATCCTATCATCCTTCAAGACTCAGATGAAATCCTGCCTTTTCTTTGATGCATTCCCTGACTTCCCCAGTCAGTACTAATAATAGTTCACATTAATATAGCCCTATAAGGCATTCAAACAACTTTGCATACATTATCTCATTTGATCTTTGTAATGCCATTATGAGATAGGTGCCATTATTATATTCATTTTCCAGATGACAAAACTGAGTCTCAAAGAAGTTATATGATACACCTGGGCATCTAGTAAGCACCCAAGGGAGGATATAGGTCCAAGTCTTTCTGAATGAAGGTCTAGTGTTCTATCCATTCTAAAATGTTTTCTCTACTGTTTAATTTGGCACTTAGCACACACAACCTTCTGATGTTCCTTAGATATTTCGTATACAATAATTGTTTATCTCAGACCAAAAAGTCACTAGAGGAAGACATCATGTGTCCTTAACACATATTATGCACTTAGTGAATTTGGTGGATTGATTCATAGCTTCTTTGTTTCCCCCTGAAGTCCAAAATACTTCCTGCTGTTGAATATGTTCAATATACAGTACATTATAATGGGGAAGCTGGGTGGCACAGTGGATAGAACACAGGGCCTAGAGTCAGGAAGACCTGAGTTCAAATCTGCTCTCAGCCACTTACTAGCTGTGTGACCCTGGGCAAATCATTTAACCCTGTTTGCTTCAGTTTCCTCGTATGTGAAATGATCAGAAGGAAATGGCAAACCACTCTAGCATCTTTGCCATGAAACCCCCAAATGGGGTCATGAAGAGTCAGGCACAACTGAAATGAGTGAAACACAATAACCACTGAATCTATGAATCTTAGAATCCTCTAGCTTCCTTCACTTCACAACTCATGTTCCATCCTAAAAAAGACCTTTCATGACTATTGTCCTCCACAGTTTAGTTGTTGATCCTCTCTCTGTCTTAAAATTATTTGTATAGCTTTGTATATACTATGTATTTATGTAACTATTTCTACATTAAATGCCCACAATAGCATAGAAGCTCCTTGAGGATAGGTACTATCTCAATTTTTTTTCCTAGAACCATCTAGCATAAAATATTTTAATCATAGAAAACGTTTAATAAATTAATGCTGATTTTTTTCAATAGATAAATGAATGGATGGATGAGGAGGAACATAATTCTCAGAAATAGTGATAGAAGGGGAATGGAGACAGAATCAAATGATGAGAAGCAAAGTGGGCACTAAAAGTTTTCCTAACCAAAAATGTCCCCCAACTTGGTCTGCCACAATGTATAAAGTCTCATGATTACCATCACTTTCTTTTTTTCAAATGGAGATATGTTTTAAAGTAAAGATGTATTCACAGCCAAAATACTGGCTCATTAAGAATTGATAAAGGGTAAATCAATTTTCTTATCCTTTGTGTCCCTATCTCGGAAAGCTGAGTACCGAGGGAATGGAAAACAAGACAGTCACATTTCTTTTACATCCAAGAAGCCTAAAGTCTTAGTCTTGTTTTAGTTGGAGCTGGAGATCAGGGCCTCAGGACTCTCCTTTGGAAGTGGGTTCTCTAGCATAGAACCATGAACAGCTAATGAGCAATAGGATGGCTCTTGCCACTTTGGCAGAGGAGCTTGAAGGGATTTCAAGAGAAAAGGGGGAAATGAACTAAAGACAAATATTACCTACTTTATGACTTTCCTCAAGACTGGCCTTCACTACCAACATCACTGAACCATATTTTTTCCCTGAACTATTTATATTTCAGAAAATCATCTAGAACTAAGTTTTATATAAAGTAGAAAGCAATTTGAAACGATAAAGGTAGAGGCAATCATACATGAATAAATGCATATGTATTGCATACATAATCATCTACCCTCCTCAATTTTAGCTCATATTAATAGCTCACATTTATATAGCGCTTTACAGTATTCAAAATGCTTTTCTCATAATAATCCAGTGAGGTATGAACTGCAATTATTATCCCTATTTTATGGGCATCATGTGTAAGAAAAATTGGATTTGCTTTGGTTGGTCCCGGGTGGAATAATTATGAGCAATAACTGGAAGTTTCACAGATTTGGAACCTCAGAAAACATGAAGATAGCTACAATGTTCCTTATGTCTCCTTTTTGCCCGCCTAGACCAAACATAATGCTTCAACTGTTTAAACAGAGGAAAGTATGGAAGGACTTTCATCTCCCTCATTCTGGAAGCTGCGGTTCAGTTAATACATCCTAAAGTCATTTTATCTCCTTTGGCTAACACATCACACTGCTGTTTCATGGTGAGACTATGGTTCCTTTTCAAAAAAGATATTTTTCAAATGAAATTCTATCTAGTCACACCCCACCCTATACTTATACTCTTTATTTGTTTAAGCCCAAGTATGGGACTTTACATTAATCACTCTTAAATTTTACCTTTTTGATTCAGTTAAAACTTGTCAAAATACTTTTAGATCCTCACTTTGTCATCTAATTTGTCAGGGATGCCTATAAGCATCATTCATTCCACAAATGAAATATACATACCATGTATCCCTTAACCTAAGTAAATGATAACAATGTTAAACAGTAGAGGGTAAAAGTCCAAGGCACTCCAGCAGACATATCTCCAATTTGTTGTCAATAAATTAATCACTTTTGGGTTCTGATCACTCTAGCAGTTCTAATTCTATCCAAATATATTATAATTTAATTCAAATCTATCTTGACCTGAAGGATTTCATGAGTAACTTTGTCCAGTGCCTAGATGAAAGTGGCAACAGTGCTAGTGGCATTCCCCTAATTTACCATTCTAGTAACCCTGTTCAAAACGATAATTAGTTTTATCTGGCATGACTTGTTCTTGTTGAACCCATGCTGGTTCTTACTGATTAACAATTCATTGTTTCCAAACCATTGCCTTAAAAAAATAGTATGTAATATTAGCAAAAATCCAAGTAAAAGTCCCTGGCCAATGGTTGGCAGAATCTACTTTTTTCCACTCTTAAGAATTCATGAGCATTTTCTCATATCCAGCCTGTAGCAGTAATCCTATTATACATGATTCCTTAAAGATCATTGATAGAACTTCATCAATCATATTCGCCAGTCCTTTCATTATCCTGAGAATAATGTAGTTTATCCAGGCTTGACAACATAAATTCATGAAGACAGTTTGGTTCTCTTTTATCATTTCTTCATTTGCTTTTTTCTATTTCCTTCCCACTGTTGTGGTTTTACTTTTTTAGTACTCTTTTTACTCTTTTTACTTTTTACTTTTACTCTTCAGTAAAGGAAAAACAAGAAGACACTGCAGAAAGCCCCACCATTTGGAATGACCCAGACTCATCTATTCTCCCATGTTCTTCATCACTGCTTAATTCCTAGACTCAGGCCCTACAAAATTACCTGCAAACCAACTGATGAATATTAAGGCAGGCACTAATTGTCATCATTTAGCAAGACTACAAGAATTCTGTTCAGGGGAAATGGCATATTGTAGGGGAAAATGTCTGGACCAGGAATTAGTAGATCTGCCATTCATGTGGTAGTGAAATGGCCATATCATATTCTTTGAGTGTTTGAGTATTTATTTTGTACAACTTTGAAAACTGTTAACTCTTAAATCTATCCCTTACCACTTTATATTCCCCTATGGTAAATCATGATAAATATGCTTTAAATCACTGAAGAGCTTAGTGTGCTGTTAGGGATCAAGGGAAGAAGAAGCAAAGAAAAACCTTGTGGTCTTCACCTTGTAGGTATCCTGGGTTTAAGGAGGCCTAAAAAGTAAGGAAATATATAACAGCTAAAAGATTGAAGGAGCTTCAATGAATATAAACCTGAGCTTTTTGACTAAAAACAACAGTGTTCATACCAACAACAATAATAAATTTAAAGGGTGCAGAAATCCCAATTTATCCCCATAGCTCACACCTAGTTCCCAGCGCAAACTATTTGCTATTATGTTGGCCAAGTTATTTTTTTTGTCTACTAAATAGGAGGATAACAATACCCTACCTGCATCTACTAGATCATGATGAGGGATGGAGAGAAAGAAGGAAGAAATGCAAGAAGGTAGAGAGAAGGAGGGAAGGAAAAAAGGAAGGAAGGAAGGAAGAAAGGAAGAGAGGGACGGAGAAAAAGAGTGAGGAAGAAGGGAAAAGGGGAGGAAGGGAGGGAGGAAAGAAGACAGGCAGGCAAGAAGGAAGGAAAGAAGGAAGGAACAAACAAACAAAGGAAGGGGAGAAGGAAGAAAACAAGCATCTATTAAGTATTGTGCTAAGTGCATTAAAATGTTATCACTTTTCTTCCTCACAATAACCCTGTCAGGTGCTACTATTACCCTCATTTTACAGCTGAGGAAACTGAGGCAGGCACAACTTAAGTCACTCATTCAGGATCACAGAGCTAGTAAGTATCCAAGGTCAGATTTAAATTCAAGTCTTCCCTACTCCAGGCCTGGCACTCTATCAACTGTGCTACCCAACTTCCTCTGCTGATAGATATATGTAAACGTGTCAAAAATGTAAACCAATTTCCAAAGATAAAAACTTATTTTTATTTCTACACAAGTATGGACATTTCAGCCCTCAAGTATCACCCACCATCACCACCTACTTGGGGCCAGAGTCATACACACAGACACTGTATGCATAGAAATGGGTTTTTTCTGCTCCAAGCATTCAAGAGCAGTTGCTTCTCTGTGTAGGCACATGAAAAATGAGAGGAAATGAAATGTCGACAGCAAGGGTCACCCCTTCTAATATCCGCCCTGTGCTTATTGAGACGGTGACCTGACTGATTCTCTCTCTATGTACTCGGTACATTCATTCTACCCTTTCATTGGGGGCAGAAGAAAATGACCATGGCCCCCTCCTTCCCATATCATCCATTTCCTGCCCTCCTCTGTATACCTACCACAAATCATTCTGGCTTCGGGGAAAAGGAGGACGTGAATCAAAAGAGGGGGAAAAAAAAGATACAGTTGTCCTCCGACAGAGTTTACAATTTCAGTTGAGAGATAAAACTAATGGATAAGGCATAATTAGATGACAATATGAATTTGTAGGTGATTAAGCACTTGGATAAATGGTACCTGATGCCAGGAATGGAGGTTCTGAGAAGAGAGAGGCCATGGGGCCTGAGTTGTTAAAGAAGACTTCAAGAGAAGGTAGGACATGAACTGAGTGTGGAAAAATGGGTAGGATTTGAGTGGGAAACAAAGGCAGTACAAACCACACCAATGTGTCCCTATAGATTTGTGGTGTGGTGTAATAGAATAAGAGGGCCTGTGTTTCTATGTCCAAAATTGAACTCATTATTTTTCCTCCCAAACCCTCCCTTCTCCCTAATTTCTCTATTACTATTGAGAGTACCAACATCATCCCAATCACTCAGGCTTACAACCTAGGTGTTATCCTTGACACCTCACTCTCACCCTCATATCCAGTCAGTTGCCATGACCTGTCAAGTTTGCCTTCATCACTCTCTTGTATATGGGACACTGCTATCCCATTGGTGCAGCCCTGATCATTCCATACCTCACCTATTCACATCTGGCCTATTGCAGTAACCCTGCTGGTTGGTATCCCTGCCACAAGTCAATGACTACTTCAGTCCACCTTCTCTACTCAGCTGCCAAACCACCCCTCACCCCCATCCCCATTCAATAAATTCCAGTGGCTCCCTCCAGGATCAAATATGAAATATTCTACCATTTAAAGCCTTTAATAACCTGCTGTTCCCCCCCCACACACACACACATACATGCACACACACACACACACACACACACACACACACACACACACACACTACACCAATGCGATCAAACCGAAAGAGAAATAAGAAGCACAAATCCATATATAAGGATCCCTGTGGGCCATGTATTGACTTAAATGGAATGTAATTTTTTATTGTATTTTTATTCATTTTGTGAAATATTTCCCAATTACATACTAATCTAATTCTGATTACACTCAGAGTGTTGGGCCACAGGCCCGTGTCTGACGCTGCTCCCTTACAGAGTACCTGAGTCCTTACAGAGGACCTCCAACACTGCGATAAAGTGACACTAGTCTCCTGGCTCTTGAACAAGCCATTCCATTTTCCCTGGCTTTCCTCAATGCTTGGAACACCTACTTTCCTATCTCAACCTCCTGGCTTCCTAGGCTTTCTTCATGCCCCTGCTAAAATCCCACTTTCTACAGGAAGCCTTTCCCAACCCCATTTAATTCTAGTGCCTACCCTCTATTGGCTATTTTCAATTTATTCTGTATGTAGCTTGTTTGTACATAATTGTTTTCATGTAGTCTCCCACCTTAGCGTGCAAATGATCTCCTTGAAAGCAGGAAATGTCTTTTGCTTCTCTTCATATTCTCAGTGCATAGCACAGTGCTTTGCACATAGTAGGTACTTAAATGCTTATTAACTAACCGAATCCCAGCTTAGCTACTTTTTAGCTACGTGGCCTTAGCTAAGTCACCTTTATTCTTCTGGGCCTCAGTTTTCACATCTGTATAATGAGATGGGTCCAGGGGTGGGGAACCTGTAGCCTCGAGGCCATATGTGTCCCCACTTGAAGACCTAGAGGGCTACATGTGGCCTTGAGGCCCCAGGTTCCTACCCCTGGTAGACCATACGACCTGGACAATCACTTATAGTTCAAAATCTGGTTGGATGTGTGGTACTCTCTGACAAGTGGGGGAAGATGCAATTTAAGTGACAGAAAATTTTGTTTTAAAGCACAGAGTAAAGAGGCATTTTGGAACAATGAGGCCCTAGGGAAGTATGGGCACATAAAGGCATGTTAACTGTGTTACATAGCCAAATAGATAGGCAGAGATGGACTTCTGTAGCTAGTCTATAACAGGAACCCCCAGGAACAGCAATGGTTAAAAACTCACCAGTGTGGAATATATCCCTAACTGGGAGTCCATTGGCATGTTAGTTTGGATTTAGGTTCAGGTACTTCCAGCACTGCACTGAGAGCTTTTAGAGGAGGAAACTGATGCCAGGCAAAATTAAAGGACTCATTCGACCTCAAATGAATAGGAAGTTTCAGAGCTGAGATTTGAACTCAGGTTCGCCCACTCCAAATTCAGCCCTCTTTCCATTGCACTAACCTTCACTCGACTTGGATGCATTTGGAGGAAGTAGCTTAACCTGAAAACAGGTCCAAACTCTATTTTGTAATGGGAAACTGAGTAGAGCCCTGCCCCGCCCCATCACACACACACACACACACACACACACACACACACACACACATTTCATGACCCTGGATTGTTTAAAATCCACATAGAAAAAGAACACCCCAGCACCGGTAAATACATAAATAAATAAATAATGCCTAGAATTGAAATTCATTCGCTAAAGAAAGTGTTTGATTTCTTTCAACCAAAGCCAGTCTTCTGCTCCCACCCAGCAAATCCTGAAAGTGCAAGTATTACAATACTTGCAGATTTCTATGTAGGCAGGGAATAAATAGTGAGCTCCCGTAATTAATAACTATTAAAGCTGTTTGACTGATCATATCTTTGGGCTTGCAAAATCTCTTCTGTGCAGGTGTGCATTAATGGAATCCATTAAATTCATATATTTCAACAGATAGTAATTTACGATCTTTTATAAGATCTGTCAGGAACCTCAGTAGGAGATATAGGACTGTCTCACTGCATTACATAGCAAATTGTGCTCCCCTTCTCTCAAAAATGACTCGCCTTTCCTGACTAAATATGAATGTCAATGCATTGGGCAGTCACATTAGGGACGTTCTGTGCTACTGGATGTCTGGGATTATGCAGAATAAGCTTTTTATCACCAGCAAACTGGAGAACAAGAGAGAGCAATATTCAAAGTGGCTGCAGGAAAAGTGTGTGGGAGTTCTATGCCTTTCACTTTTGCCATAAAAAGGGAGAAATTGAGAGTGTAGCCCTAGTTTAGAAATGGTAATGGGCTTTTCTAGGGGTGACTCATACTCTCTTTGCCACTTGGATTTGCTATTGCTTTTTTATGAGTTCTCCTCCTCCACTAAGACTCATATCTCCAAGGGCAATAGAAGTCACCTCTGAGTTCAGTCATTCCTCAACACAGTTACGCACACAAGCCCCAGATTGACAGTCACAACCCTCACCCTCCCTCACCCCCATGATAAGTCATTATTGGCAATGAAATATGAAATGTAAAAGTGAGCCTGGAATTTCTCAAATATAGACCTTGGGGCAACTTGCCTCTTTGATCATCTTATTAATTGTCAGTTGCCATCTTCCCCTCATGTCTAGAGTGAACAGAGAATGCTTTTTGTCTGCGACTCTATAGCAGGACCAGTTTCTATAAGAGATATATGTCAATACATGGAAGTCCTGGGACTCAGTCAATGTGGGAACTCTCTCCATCATCCACCTATCAATAATCTTTAGTCTTGGAGAGTTGCCTACAACTCAGAGAGGGTAAATGGCTTGCAAGGGTCACAGAGCTCATAGGTCTTAATGACTATATATGCCATATTCTACTCTACCAGCTAGCTTCTGCTTGCATGGCTATAGGCAGAGAGATAGGTGTAAAGACTATGCCTATGATGTCACTATTAAAGGAAACTTCCCCATGAGGAAAGCCCCTATACTGTGCAAGTATCTTCTCTCTTAGAGAACAGCTTAGAATATCGAGAGCTTGTGACTCATCCAGCACTGGCCAATATGTTTTAGAAGTATAATTTGAACCCAGGCTCTGTGGCACATTTCTTTCAATTATTCCATACTAGTTCTCTTACATAGGCGTAGGAGGCAATATTAATAATATGACTTATTATTTTTACCATTATTATCAAAAACTAACATACACAATTCTTTAAGGTTTGAAATATGTGTCACACATCAACTGCTTTAATCTTCAATATAAATTTGTCCTTTTATCAATGGGATTTGTTCTGTGAAGTTTGGATTCAGTCAAAGGGCTGCACTTGAGAACCTAGAGGGTCATATGTGGCCTGGAGGCCGCAGGTTCCCCACCCCTGCTAAACGCATTATTGCCTGCATTATACGTGTCAGTTTGGTGAAACTGGCCATTCTCTTTTCTTCTAGTTATTCCCTTTTTACCACCTGAGACAAAGTCCAAACTTCCACTAAGAGTTCCATTATTCATTAGGTTTCCCATTATTCAGGGACCACTTTTGTTGTTGTTCAGTCACATTCAGCTCTTTATGATCCCATTTGGAGTTTTCTTGACAAAGGTACTAGCTTAGCATTTCCCTCTCCAGCTCATTTTACAGATGAGAAAACTGAGGCAAAACAGTTAATTGATTTCCCCTGGGTCACATAGTAAGTGTCTGAGGCCAGATTTGAGTCTTTCTGACTTCAGGCCTGGCATTCTATCCACTGGGCTACCTAGCTGCTCTCAGGTACTCCCTAGAGCAATGAAATTCCCCTGGGGGAGCGGGTACCATCTAATGAATTTCTCACCTCATTCCATTAGTTAAGAGCCTTAATTAATAATGATAATTTCAAGAGAGGGACTTCGGGTAGGGAAGGCTTGATTCAGGTGTCAAGGCACCAGGAACGGGGAGAAGATGCTACTGCTAATACCTCTCACCTGCAGAGCACATTATACTCTTAAAAACAGATTCACATCCAACATCTCATTTGTTCCCTGAAACAATGCTATGAAATAGTTAAGGCAGATACTCATTCATATGATAGATGAGGAAAATAAGGCTCAAACTGCATGCCTATATTCCAGGTAATTGTCAGTATGGCAGCTGCTGCTTTCACATTCTTGAAGTTTCCTGAATCCCTTTGTACAGGGGCCTGGATTTCCAGGAACCAACTGGACAGCTGGTTACCCGTCTTTTCGTTATTAGCTAAATGAAGAGATACCTCAGTTTGAGGCTGCCTCTGAGGACCCAGTGGCATCTGTCTGAGGACTCTTCCAATTCCAAAGAGTCTGTGTTATACAAGTACACCTCACTTCATAAAAGCTCTTACATACCATAATGGTACCTTTAAAAAGAAAGATTCTCTCATCATTTAAAATAAACTGTTCATAAATATTTAATACATATAGCTTTTTAGGAGCACTTCTTTTGCATAATTAGATAAAACAATATTGCATCTGGACAATATCTGAGATATCTATACTGGTCCATGCTAAATATCATCAGTATATTTAGATGTACAGCTAGTTGGCACAGTGGATAGAGCACTTGGTCAGCAGTCAGGAAGATTTGAGTTCAAATCCTGCCTCAGTCACTTACTACCTCTGTGACCCTGATAAGTCACGTAACCTTTGTCTCAGTTGCCTCAGTTGTAAAATTAGGATAATAATATTGCCTATCTCCAAGGGTCATAATGGGGATCAAATGTTGTAATATGTATAAAGTGCTTTTCACAGTGCCTGGCACATAGTAGGTACTATACAACACTAGTTATTGTCCTTGTCACTGTCGTTGTTAGTAGATGTAGCCAAAGACATTGATGGCAAGAGAAATCAGCCCATACATCATCCACTTTGGTGATGACCAGGACTGTGTCAGTCATCTTGTATTTTTCCATTTCTCCCACTCTCCACTTCAAATCTATTTCTACATAGGGTCTCTCAAATGAATTCCCTTCTTTCTACATAAGAAAACATCAGGTGAAGATGAGAAAACTCATCTTCATCTCTTCTCATCTGTTTTAATAGCTGCCTGATAACTTATTCTGATGCTCTTACCTCTCTCAGCCTATCCACCTTGATCATAGCACCCCTAGTCTCACAGACCTTCAATGGTTTCCTATTTCCCACAGAAAGATGTACAAACTCCATATGCCAAGAGCCATGATCCTTCACAATGTGGCTCCCACCAACCTAAACATTTGATTTCTTACTAGGCCTCCTCATACATACTATATCCCAGCCAAACTTGAATATTCATTCTCCTTTTTTCTTCTTCCTTCTTTCCTCTTCATGCTTTTGCTCACATCCTCTATGCCAGGAAAGACTCCTTCCTCTCTCACCTCACCTTTTACTTCAGTAGTCAAGTCAGTCAGGCAGTCAAACTTTTATTGAGCACTTATGTGATATCAATGTCCCCCTACTGAAGTCCTTTTCTTCCTTCATGGCCCGTCAGATGCCACCTGTTTTATGAAGCCTTCTTTGCAGTACCAGTTTAAACTTGTCGTAGAATTTTCTTTGAACCAGTCTTTTTTTACTTATCGTTTTATATTCTTATAGTATAGAACTTATTAGTATGTATCTCTCCTTAAAAAGTACGCTCTTTGATGGTAAGATCTTATATCAATTTTCAATTCCCAGTACCTTGTTCTGGGCCCATTGCCCAGAGAATAAAAACTAACAACAGAGAGTAGAATTGAATTAATAAATAGATAAACATAATAACATTTGTTAAGTGTTGCTCCTTGAATGTAGTGATCAATCAATGAATCTTTGCTGAATGAAGGTTAAATTTATATGTAGCTTTATACTTTTCAATATATTCTGATAATAAGATTACAAAAAATAAATAAATAAAAGGGTCATTGAAGCATTTTTAAATGTACAAAAGAGAGCATAAGAAATTCCAGAAAGAAACAGAGAAAAGCAGGACAGTTTTAAAAGTGAGATATAGAATTTATCATGTACTTAAAAAGAAAAGTAAAATGTATGTGACAGATACACTATCTCCCATACATCCTACTCTTTCTCTTCTATTTTGCTTAGCTTGTTTCATTTGGTGTTTGTTACTTTTAGGATAATAAAAATAATTTTTCTAAATGAAAATCTTTGTGCTAAGATTAAGACTGTACACAGAAAAAAAATAGGCTGCTTGTCAAAGTTACATTTTAATATCCATTGTGATAAAGGGGTATCTCACTCTTTTTTTTTTTGATGACAGTCTTAAGATGGATTTTTTTTAATCATGCTGTCTGGGATTTTCTAAGTGAAACTCTGCCTCACAACTCTGCCTCACAACTCTGCTGTCACAAGATTAGGATTGTGTAAATAGGTTAAGTGACTTAGTGAAGGTTATAGGGCCAGTCATTACTGGAGTTGAGAGTAGGAACCATTGATATAGCACAGTGCCAATTTTGTTTTCAATCACTAGTTCATTAAAGAAAGGAATGGGTTCTAATTATTTATCATTGAAGTATTACAACTAACCAAATAAATTAATAATTTCATTTGGAGTTATAATAGATTACAAAATGTGATGCTGTTGGAATCTAATTAGTTCAATGCTATTTGAAGGCAAGTTCATTTAAAATGCTAAAGCATAGCCCTACCCCAACCTACCCTGACCTCTCTCACCTCCAAGATACTGATGTGTCCTAGTCCTGCCCTCCAAAAGCAACCTACTATCACAGCAAAAGAAAACTTATCTGGACTGGGGAAAAGACAAAAATTGAACGAGTAAAAAGGACACAAGGAAAAGTAACAACACTAATTTTGTAGCCCCTGGAGTCTTTTAGCATGAGAGCTTGAAGAGTATTTAGGTGGCACTAAGACAAATATCTATCAGCAGGATCATTTATTCAAATAAGCTTGACAAAAAAAATGTTCATTTTTATTTCCTTGTTGTGTCATGTCCACTATATAGAAGGAAAATGGGAGGAACACTGTGTTCCATATTCAATATTCACTATAGATATTGACCTGGCTAATCTTAGCCTAAATAGAAGAGAAATACTAGTTTCATTGTTCACACTAGGCATATTGTGGTCAGCCAGGGGGGCCTCATTTTAGAAGGGACATTGATAAACTGGAGCATGATTAGGATGGTCAAGTGTCCACAAAGGACTCCTGCTGGAACTGGAAAAGTTTCACCTAAAAAATATGAGGGAAGGAGAAGAGAGGCGGTGATGTCTGTTTTCAGTATTTGAAAGAAGCCTTTGATTTCCTTTCAGAGATTCCAACAGTAAATCAGTAGTAACTAAGCATTTATTAAGCTCTTACTATGGGTCAGACACTATGCTGAGGGGTAATGATACAAAGAATGGACAAAACTCTCTCAGCCCTCAAAGAACTTACTTTCTAATTGGGGAGACAGCATGTCAACAACTAGGTCCATGTAAGATATCTATAGGATAGATGGAGGTAATCTCAAAGAGAAGGCACTCCTGGGGGAGTTGGGGAGTACAGGAAGGTAGAAGGGAGAATTTGAAGGAGACCAGAGAGATGAGGGAGCAGAGCATGAAGGACAACCAGTATAAAAGTATGGAGATGGGCCATGAGATAGAATATCTTGGTCCTGGAAATATCAAGGTGACCTGTGTAACTCCATAAGATGTGTGGATGGGGATGGACTATAACAAGACTGGAAAATGGGAAGGGAACAGGTTATATAAGGCTAAACAGAAGTTTCATACATAATCAAAGAGGTCATAGGAAGCCATTGGAGCTCATTCAGGATAGGGATGGAGGATGGGAGGGTGTGGCAGACATGGTCAACTGTATATTTGGAAAAAGAATCTTCACAGCTGAGTGAAAGATAAACTGGGGTGGGCAGAGACAAAAGATTGGGATACCATTTAGGAAAGTTATTACAATAGTTTAAGAAAGAGGTGATAAAGACTTAGACCAGAGTGGTGACTGTGTGAGTGGAGAGAAATGGACATACACAAGAGATGCTATGAAGATAGAAATTATAAGATTGTGGCAAAAGATTGGATATGTGAGAGGAATGGGAGTGAAGAGTTGAGGCTGACAACAAGTTTGTGAATCTGGGCGGCTAGGATAATGGTGGTGTCCTTGATAGGAATAGGGAAGTTCAGAAGAAGATAGAACTAAGACTAAGAAATGGAAGTTAGAGAGAAGAAACTGTGGATTCAATATGATAAAACATTTCTCCTAAATGAAATGGAATCTTGTGGTGTGGTGTGTTCCCTCTCACTGGATGTATTTAAGCACAGATTAAGTGTTCTCTTATTGGGGATAGTATCCAGCACAGGTTTTTTGCCTTTTCTCTTATGAACCTCTGTAAGCCTATGAACTTCTCAGAATATTTTTTTAAAACATAAACTAAAATACATAACATTACAAAGAAAATCAATTACATTCAATTAGTTACAAAAGTATTAAAACCTTCAGTTCAAAGACTTTGTGAAATCTATTCATTGACCTCTGGAAAGCCCATGGACCCCAGATTGATAATGCCAAGTATAGAAGATATTCATGGATTATATAGCGATTATAATAAATGGTCAGCAAGTTATCCCTCAGCTCTAAGATTCAGTGACTCAATGAGTATATAATTATCTAAATCCAGGCAGCAGAACAAAGACCAATGAGTTGAAGTTACTGTGAGATAGATTTTGCTTCAACGTAAGTAAAGAATAGAGACATCTAATCAAGAAATGAATGGGCTATCTCAGAAAGTAACAAGTTTCCTCATTAAATACTTGAAAATGAAGATTTTCAAGTAGGAGCTGTCAGAAATGTTATATAAAAGATGGTTGGCATGTTGGGTTAGAAAACCTCAAATGTCTCTGGGTTTTCATTCTCAAGCGGGTCTCCATTGGAATGGGATGAGTGCAAGCAGAAAAACCCAATCCAATGCATTACAAGCTATATACAAGGAGGAAAAAAAGTGTGGTAGTATGCCAATAGTGCTGAACTTGGAGTCAGGTGACAGGCATTTGAATGCCCGTTCTGATATTTACTAACTATATGACCCTTACCAAGTCACTGAACCTCTTTGAATTTCAACTGCTTCACTTGTAAAATGGGGATAATAATGTTGCATTATCTACCACAACCTAAGTGTTGATTAAAGATGGTTAGTAAACAAACAAAGTGAGGGAAGGTGGAAAGCAGAATGGATAGAAGACTTCCTTAGTTTGAGACAAAAAACAGAAGAAGGATGAATCAGTTGATGTTTCTAAGAAATGAATTTAAGTTGAATTGCAGGGGAGTAAAGGAGGTGGTGTCTATTCACTAAAAATCAAGAGCTCTTGCTTTGAGTGAGACTTGCTGTCTCAAGGGAAACCTCATCTTGGGTGGTGTTTATAGCTATAATGGACATGATAGTAAGAGAAACACATACATATATACCGTGCAATAAGGAACAATTCTGGCAAAGGGAACAGGATGGCTATTGTGTTAATGGATCATCCCTTTCCCTGTCTTTTGTGATATGAGATCGGATGAGATCTTGGCCTGAGGCAGTGAAGCTGCCTCAACACAGATTGCCTCTCCACACACTGAGGTAAATACTTTACCAGGAGATTTAAAGTGAAATTTAGAATTACAAAGATGTGCCTAGGAAACTAATTTTTTTCCTCCTGTGAACTCTTAAGAGGGCTTGTCAGTAAAGTTCAAGCAAGCAGGTGTGCTGAAAATTGCTTTAAAACCAAAGAGACAGTAGGAGGCATGCATATGCCAGAAATCACAGCCCCCACGAGACAGACAAGCCCATTTTTCAGCTCGAGCAGCTGCTGGTGCATCTGCAGACAGGTTGTTGTCAGGAGTGTTGAACAGAAAGATTCCTGGAGAAAGGTATGTATGAGAAGGAAAGAGGGGAAAGGGCTGCCCATGTAGGATGTAGCAAAGGAGCTTGGGGGATGGGCTGAACCTCTGGCCTGGCAAGGCTGAATCCAGAAGCCTATTTATGATTGCCGGAGAAAGGAGGAGGCACAACTCCTTCAGACTGAAAGAAAGTTTGCAAAAGTCGAAGTAATAAAAATTGTTGTTCACAGTAATGAGACTTTCTGGAAGACCATTAGTATTAAACAGTGTGACCCTTCCCCCAGAAAGAATGCTAAATCACAGTCACAAATAATTCCAAGTTCAGTTCAGCAAGAAGCAGATCAGGACTGTGCTTTTCAAATTAAATTCATCCTCATTGCTGTAGTGGTTGTTGTTATCTGAAATTAATAGGAGTTGCACATGTGGGTTGCAGAAGCAAATGTGGTCCGTCTATATTGAAGGGAGAGAAAACTCAGCAGAGATGGGGAGGGGGAAAAAAGAGTGTTGCATTTCAATTGGGTTAGCAGAAAATGTCTGTTGAAGTCTTATATGAAAAACTATTTTCAGTCGTTCCAGTCAAGCTATATCTTGTCCTGTCCCTTATGGTGATTTAACTATTTCTTAAGTACCTTGACTCCCCAGAGAGACTTTAAGCTACCCGAGAGCAGACACTTTCTGTCTCATACTCAAAGTAATGCTGAATTCAGCTTCGGATGACCTTGGTTCAAATCTCTGCAATGCTATTTTCTACCCCAAGACCTTGGACACGTCCCTTTGTTTGTCTGGACTTTTATTTTCCTCAAAGGTGAAAGAAGTGGTGCGACAGCTTCTGAAGTCCCTTCTCCCTGTAATGCTATGATTCCATGATCATAGCACCCAATGCAGTTCTGGTTGCTTAGTAGAAACTCAAGATACACTTCTTTAATTGGCTGGTTGAATTTTGAATTAAAGATAGGATAGAGGAAAGGGGTTTTAAATTCAACAAATATTTATGAAGTATTTATTTCTGTGCCAAGAACAGTGCTATACTCAGAGAACAAAACCAAAACACTATCTCTCTTCAGGATGCACAGCCAAGGAGTAAAATCCTTTCCTCTGTGAGCTTTTTCTCCATACACTGTCCCAACTGAGAATGAGTATCTAAATGAACTTCTGCTGCAGAATCATTGAATGTCCTACAAGAAGGCAGTGCAGAATAACTGGACAATAAAGAAGGGGTCGGTTGAGGCATTTTTCTCACACTACTTCAGAGAGATGGTATTGTTGGCAACTTCCAAGAGTTCCCTATATCTAATTTTGCTTTGCAATCAAAAGGGCAAAAGTAGCAGTACTACAAAAGAGATTAGAAGATGAACTTCCCTTCCTCCTTTGCAGAAATGGGAAAACACTGTGGGCATAGTATCTACTATTGCCAGACAGTTGATGTGTTGGTAAGTTTTGCTGAATGCCTTTTTCTCTCTTTCTTTTATTATTCTTTGTTCCAAGGAATGGCTGTCTAGGTAGGAGAGGTGAGAGGGATACATTTGGAAAAGAAAGTAATGTAAAAGCAAAACATATTGATATAAATCTCAGAAGATAAAAAAGAAGGGAGGATCCAAGGTAGACACTAGCAAACTAAATGGAACAAAATTGTCTATGGTTTCTGACACTCAGTAATCCCTGTTGTCAAAGTCAGGTTCTGCATAGGCCCTCCTCAAAGACCTGTTCTTGGGAGCTGGACCTTGAACTCTTCTCTAACACTGTTGGGGGCATTCTGATCAAAGTCATTGCTATACCTGACAGACAAACCTCTTTCTTTCTCATCCAACTGGACTTTGGTTCATCTCTGCCTGTTTTTATCTCTAGATAACTATAGTAAGTCCAAGCTTCTGTCTCTCTGTTCCAGTGTCAAAGTTCCTGCCTTTCCCATTTCCTTGGAGGGGCTGACCCCCTTGTCAGAGGGAAGCTCAGTTCTCCACTGGAAAGGACCACCTCTCTCCCCTCCCATAACATTTTATTTGTTTAAAGAATTGGATACTCCCAGGGCTATAAGTATTTTCCTACATCTTGTTCTCATTATTTCTCCCTGAGAATTAATTACAAGTCCCTCTTGTTCTTTCTGAGACATGTTTTCCTCACATACCTATTTCCCTGACAGGATCACAGCATCTCTGTGTTAGAAGGGAACTTAGAAGCCATCTGGATTAACCCCTCCCTGCCAAAGAATCCTCATCTACAATATCCCAGGTAAGTGGTCAGACAAGCTTTGTTTGAATACTCATTACTTTGTGAGACAGTCTGCTCTATGTTTGGATAATTTTTCAAAGTATTGGACAGTTTTTCATTACATAAATATTAAGCTAGTATTTCTGCAAATTCTACTCTTGCTCCTAATTTTTTCATCTAGTGCTAAACCTTTTTTCGTGGGATAATCTTTAAGACACTAGAGGGCAGATATCATTTTCCTATTGTGGAGGGGGAAACAACCAACCAACCAACCAAAAAAAAACTTGCTTATGAATGTATTGTTTGACCAAATTACATGCAAATAATGAATCCCCTGAAGTGGTCACATTTTCAGATTTTTAGTATTTGAAGTCACAATTACTTAAAATATGACAACTGATTCCAATCCAGTAAAATATGCAGTGAGATCACTTCAGGGAGATTTGTGGGGATTCGCTATTTATGTGGAGACTTAGCTGTACTCTTCCCCCCACTCCCTCTTCTCAATCTATTCGGCTATAAGATAAATACTAAATGCTATTAAACTGAAATGAATTACTCACATTCTGTTTTTCCCTGCATAGCAAAACCTGACTCAACTACCACCAAATTGCTTAGGCTTAATGCACAAAACCCTGCTGCACACAGCATTCTAGCTACATAGGACTCTGCAAATGTTGTACCCAGAAGTAAAGGGAATTTTCCATACCAACCATCCTATAGAGACATACTGTATTCCAGTCATCCATTCAAATACCACAGTATGCTATTGATTGGTTGACAAAGGTGCCACATTGGCACCTTGGGAAGTCAAGGCTTCTACCAGGCAAAGCAGTCCTCCTTGGTGCTATTCAGTTTGACCACTCCATTTATCTGATCTCCAGTTTATAGTCATACCAATCACTAGGTGAAATTCTCCCTAGGCTTTCAAGGAACACAAACTGAGCTTCCTACCATCACTAAGTCCTCTTTTCTCATTTCATCTATTTCAAGTTCCTACCACCAATCTTTCCCATAGCATGAGCTTTAGTCCCTTTACCAACTTTTTGGCTTTCCTCAGGACATGCTCTAGCTTATCTAAGAACAGTTGGCATTTAAATGTCTATTTTTGGCTTGTAAAACAGCATATATACATTTGCTTATTTGATCTTGTTCCTAAAGTGTGTCATCAAGAAATGAACACAAATTTTCAGATATTATCTGATCAGAGCAGAATATAGTAGGACAGCTGTTTTCCTGGTCTTAGATCTTCTTCATGCTGCTCAAGATTGATTTCATCATTATGGCTACCATATTAATTTTTTAATCACTCTGAGCTTGCCACTTACCCCCATCCCTTCACTTTTTTCCAAAAGGGTTTTTAGAATCTTTCTGGAATTATCTAATTCTACTTGGATATGGCTCTATTATCTTGTACTTGTGACATTGATCCTTTGAACCCAACTGTAGACTTTGTAAGTATTGCTATTAAATTCCATTATATTATATTCAGTCCTGCAAAAGACTTTTGGGATTTTAACTGTTATATAAAGTGTTAACAATCCCTTCCTGTGGTCATACATTTGATAAGTATGCAATCTGATATCTGACTATTTATCCAGGTATGTTTTCTCTTTCTCCCTCAGATTTCACTCTAATGCCCTCTTGATCGTGTTAACACATCTCCCTGACATTTCTAATTGGAATTAATTGGGAGATGTGATAGCTTCCTAGAGTGTAACAAAGAACTTCCTGTGGTATAACAAAGGTGCACTCTTCTTGATTCATATGAATATGAATGATACCACTATTTTAGAAGAAACCTAGAATGTATCTACCATAACTTAACCTCTAATTAAGGAATTGGGATTGGGCGAAGGGGTACAGATGGCATTTTCCAGTTTTTACATTTGAGCCTATTTTAGAAAAGAGTTAAATATTGGAAATAAAAAGATGGTGGTAACAGAGATGGTGTTGAGGAAAAAGACTTGGTTTTCTGAGCCAGGAAGACAAGACACTGGCAAGGGATGGAGTGACATTCACTGAAAATGAGATGAAAATACTTGATAGTCTGCATGCAACCAACTCCCGCCCTACCCCTCCAGTGAGAGAGAGTCACCAGCCACCACTCCCATCTCTTCTTTTTAGGCTCTGTATTCCTCATGTAGATTGGCACCATTGAATTCATTTTGTGATGAAGATTATAGGATACTTTTTCAGAAGGTGTAGTTTCCACAAAATGGATGGAGAACTCCATTGCCATTGTATGGTAGTTCAGAGTTTTGTTTTGTTTTTTCTCTATCTGATTCCTTTGTGTCATGTTCTTCCATTTATAAACATTGAAATTAGTTCTGATTACCTTTTACCTCCTAAGAATCTCATCTCTCTTTTTAAAAAAAAAATCTTCATTTATTACTTGTATTTTTTTCATGAATTACTTCTTCCAACTTATACTTTTATCCCTTCTAATAATTCAGAACATATTGAGAAATGCTGTAACTCCCCTTTTCTGCAGATAGGTAGACTGACACATATATCATGCATGTAACTGTCAAGTGCCTTTGGCAGGAAGACAAATACAACATATATCCTGACAACCATGCGTAGTTGTTTTAATGTTAAAACCTCATGAGTATTAAAATGAACTCTCTTCATTGAATCATACACTTTCAGAGTTGGAAAGGATATCACAGATGATTTTTTTTCAATCTACGCCTAGGAAGGATCCCTTCTATAAAGTCTCTGTACTCAGCCCCCTGCTAAGTATTTTTTCTATCAAGTCCTACAAAACTGAACAAATTTTGAGCTTAAACTAAAGAATATAATGTTTCCAAATTATCAGTATAGTGAAATACAGAGGACTGTAAGTTTGATCTGGAGAACATGAAGTTTTTGGCCACAAAAATTCAAGAAACCTTCTGTAATGTGTGGATGAAATAGTCTGTGTTCAGTAGAAAAGACTGCCCATACGGATAAAAATCTAACTCTTTAGAAGTACTAATAATATATCAATACATTTTAAACAATGTGTGTATATATCTAGGTATATCTATATAGAATATATCTATCTCTATCTACCCATTCATTTATCTATCTACATATAATCATATATACTTGCACATATACAAACCACGTATGCCCAAACATATATGAAGAGAAATTAGATAAGCACTTCCCCACCTTTACTGTCTCCTAGGTAAGGTCTTCTCCTTGAATTTGTTCTTCATTATTCCACAGATATCCTCTAGGTTCCAGCACTAACTTTAGTATATTGATTCCAAGTTGTAGTAACATTAAGGACAGTGGAGTCGATACCTCCCTCAAGAATGATAGGGTTGAACTTGTCCTAGAGCGTAGCTTTTAAATGGATCCTTGTGCACAAGTGAAGGAACTCAGAGATGTATCAGACAGAGACATTAAGCTATATTCAAACTTTTAGAAATAGTGTTAAAGGAATATAATATCAATTAAGGTAGGACTTTGTTACTGTTTTAAAATGATTAATTAAGTGTCTTTGATTGAGTCTTACTAGGTGCTAAACCCCAGGCCCAAACCCATATCTATTAGGTGCTAAGTCTATGGGGGCGGGAAGCCCTCAGGATCCTAAGGGGAGTTGCTAAGACCATAGCCAATAGTAAGAGCCTAAGTTCTGGTCACTCAGATGTCTAAAGAGTGCATAAAAAGAGAGAACAGAGCTATTTGCTTAGGGCTCTCACTCTTGGCAGAGTGCTGATTGGAGACTCTGGGCAGCTGTAGTTAAGTAAACCCAGATGTTGGGACTTTGTTAAACTCTGGTAACTATGCATTGAAATTTGAATCAGACAAGGTCTGTCTGTTGAGGTTTGTAATTTGTTTGTATTTGCCCTGAAGTTCAGGGTGCTGGCTTTTTCCCCTGAACTGAGTGAATGATATTTGTATACTGGATTAAAGTAAGATTGTTAACCCCTTAACATTGCTTTCCTTAGTAAAGCAGATCAAAAGAATCTGGGCTTGCAGCGTTCTGTGAGCTGGTTGTTGTTTGTTTTACACCCCCACAGCAGCTGCTAGCTGGATTGTTGAAACAAGAAGCCAGAGATTTCTATCCTTACTCAGACCTGAAAATAGGAACTTCAGACCACACTGTCTTCACATCCCCAAAGTTGAACAGAGTATCATAACAGAGAACCATGTACACAGAGGGGTATCCTGGACTTATGCATTTACTGCTACTATGAGCCATGTAGACTTGTCCAGCAGGAAAATGGGCACACACATGTCACCTGAACAACTAAGGGATTGAGATTTCCCAAAGGATTATTACGACCTAATATAATGGCTGGGCTATGAGTTTGGAGAACAACTGGAACATCTAAGGAACTTTGTCTCATCAAGGAAGTATAAGATAAGCTTAGAGTCTACATCCCTTGATTTATTACCTATTAATAAAACTTTCATTGATAAATTAGCCAGCATGCTCTAAGTGTGGAGTTATCTGTCTGCAAAATCCATGTATTTTCTTTTTTTTGCCAAGGAAAAAGACAAAGTTTATTAAGGGTATGCCATAATGGGTTGTCTTAAGAAATCCCACTCTTTGTGACACCTGTTTTCACAAGCCGGCCAGATTTAATCTACTGAGCTAGATTGAATCTGAGCACCTTCATGGAGGTGAGATGGAGATTATATACACAAAGGTTGTGGGAGGGATTGAGGGATGGTCTGGGGTGACTAGAGAAGGGGTTTAGGGAGGGACTTGAGGAGGAGTCTAAGGAGGACTGGGATGAGGTCAGACTCCAGGGTGGGAAATAGCTGGACAATAAAGGGCTAAGCTAGCTAGAGATTTGGGCCTAATGATAATGTACGACTTATGCCTTAGAGGAAGGCCAGATCTAGTTAGAAGATTCAGGGAGAGTTCAAGGGGGTTTCCAGAGACTGTACCCTCATCATTCCCCCCTCAAACAAATGGGACCCAAATTCTTTTGGGGTAAAGGGCAAAGGTCTCAGCTTCTGAAATTTCTTCCTGCTGACAAAGGGGTTAAAGCTATCCCTGCCTCTATGGGTCCTGTTCAAGGGGTACATAGTCTGAGCAGTCATCTACAAGTTGATGGCTTGGAGCCTGGAGGAGATAAACTTGGCAAGGAGGTTAAGCAAACAAGCAGAAAACAGGCAGTACAGGAGTATAGAGAAAGGACAATTTCCCTCGTGTAAAAGACAGTTTCCCTAATGTAGGTATTTTCAACTAGGTTTATGGATAAGTGCTCAAATGGAGAGAAGTATCACATGGCCCCAAAATTCCACCCAATTCCAATGCTAATTGATTGTCTTTCTTTTAACTTTCATAACCCCAGTCCCAAGCCCTTTGGTATGAAACTCTCTTCTTATTGGTGAAGATCAACGCATTGTACAGGAAGGAAAGTGTGAACATGGGCTTTGCGTGCATTTAGGGTCCGTTTTTGAGCCTGGGGTGTTCCTTTAACAAAAGCAGGCCAGACTTGGCAAGAGATAGGGAGAAGAGAGCTGTGGTTTCTTCTCTTTGGAGAAGCTTTCAAGAAGCTTGGAGTCTCTTCAGGTCTCTCCAAGCTTAAGTGTCTTTTCCAGTTCTGCAGTAGTTTCAGGTATTTCTGGCAGGAAGCAGTCTTTCTTGGAGAAGAATGGGGGCAGAAGAGGCAAGAGATATCTATTTTGTCTCCCTTCCAGGCAGACAATGGCACCCCTATGCCACAAGGTTGGGCCAGCTCTCACTACAAGTATTTATCTTACTGGTGTCTAGCACATGCCAAGAAAAACACATAATAAATGTTCTCTTTCTCTCTGTCTCCCTCTCCCTCTCCCTCCCTCCCTCTCCCTCCCCCCCCCTCTCTCTCTCTTTTCCCAACACCCACATTTTCTGTTTACTGTCTAAGTATCTACCAACTCTATCTATCTAGTAACTAAATCTGTTTTGCTTATTGTCTTGAAGAATCCACAACATGAAATTTGTGCCTTTTTGCAGCACAAAAAGGTCTATAGTCAGGGTCTAAGATCCTGGATTAGGAGTCATAGCTGCAACATTGATGTCCTTACTACCATTATAGGGTTTAGCAGTGTCTTTATGGGACAGAGTTTCAGAGATAAAATGAAATAAAGGATCTTGGGTTCTCCTTTCTCCCCATAAAACCTAATTTCATATGAAGTATTCAGATAACTGAAACAAAATGTCTATTTATTGAGCCTCCTTTTTTTCTGGCTATTCACTTCACTTAATCATTCAGCTTTGTTAGTATAAAGCTGAGATATAGGAATCCAGAACCCTGACAGCAAGAAGAAAAAAAAAGACAGAAACATAGATTTAGAGCCATAAAGGGTCTCTGAGGTCACTTCAACCCTCTCATTTTATACATGAGGAAACTGAGGCCCACATAGATATCCAGTCTATATAAGTTCCCCAAATTAGTAAATAATAGATTTAGGATTGGAATGCAGTCTGACTTCCAATCCAGCACTATATATTTACTACATTGCCTGGTCTCCCTGGATTTTGGATTAAATAGGAGATCTCCCCCATTCCTTTTGTTTCTACCATAATCCAATTCTTGCCCTGTCAAAATAACCCCTTTCCACTAGAACCCAGGTCCTATTTATCAATCCAAGGTGGTTTCTACCTAGCAATCCAAATTCCCCCTCTTGACTCCCAGGGTAGGCAAGCACACAATGGAAATGCAAAACACTAATAACATATACATCCCCAACTCTTTCACAGGGGTATTGTAAAGACTAATGAGATATTGTTTGAAAAGACCTTGGTGGCTTTCTGAGGAAAGGTGTGATATACATACAAACAGATTTTTCTGTTCTAATTACAATAGCTGATCTGGGTGTCAAGGTATGGGGCCAGCCAAGCAGTGCCTATATCCCTGGCTTGAAGAGTGTGCTTGTGGAGATGGGCCCATGTTACATGGGTCTTGCTTGTGTTAATCACTTTTCAGATGACTGTCAGACATTGGAGACAAAGCTTGGGATTATTTATTTAGCTGCAAAGCGAAACTCAATGGTTATGTACAAGCTCCTGACATTCTTGACCTTCCTTCGCTGTCTCCCCCACCCACACCCAATTTCTCCTGCTGCTATTGGACTGCATTTAGACTTTCTCTTTTGATAAAATGTCACTAATACTGCCTTTGGTTAGGGGAATTTGAGAAACCACATTAAGCAGAAGAGGCCGTTTCATCCTGCCTTTTCATGAGATGGCAGCAAGTCATCTTTGCAAAGCTCTAATAAGGTGAACGAGCCCAACAACATAACTCAGTCGATAGCGCGTGCATATGTCTTCCTATTTATCAGTGGGTCTATTTCTCTGGGTCCTTCTTTGCACTGGGTTCTGGGGGCTGTTGTTTTCTGTCTGCTGAATAGTACACCTTTCTCCTGCTGTCACCCTGGCTCTTGTTATGTATGAGTTGTCGCCTTCTAAAATCCCTTATGCTGATTTTCCAGACACGTTTATTTATGTTTGCTCACTAATTGAAAATCTCATATTTGAAGTTATTATTCTGATTGATGTCTGTCATTTTGATCAAGCAGTGGCTCACAGATGCTTTGTTAGAACAATTTTACAAGTGAGTTTATCATCGTGCCTTTCCCTCCTGACCTTCTGTATGGTTGGTAGCAAAAAAAAAAAAAAAAAGAGAAGAAAAAAAATCTCAGTGGAACCTCAGAATGAGCTTGGTGTTTGGCAAAGCTCGCAAATGCAAGTTTCTTGATGTCTTTGTGAGGAAAAAAAAATTATGCAAGTAGTTCTGTCATGTTGCTCAAATGGCCCCTAGCTCTCTATTATCTGTGGTAGTGAAAGAGTGTGTTGCCATATGGAGCTTGAGAAGTGAAGGAGAAGAATTACTTTATCATACTCAGCACCATCTTTTGGAACCGGCCCTACCTCCTGAAAACTTGGTCATACCTAAAGCCTGGGCTTCAGCTTTAAGGTTTAGTTAAAAACAAAACAGCATTATCATTAGTCGGTAATGATGTTGGTGGAGTAACTAAAAATCAAACAAGTATGGGGAAGGAAGCGATTTTCAGCAAGTCACTTTCATAGTATGATAGATAGAGTGTTGGATTTTGAGTCAAGAAGACAGGAGTTTACAGTCTGCCATGGTTAAGTCTGAATCTCAGTTTCCTCATGTGTAAAGTGAGGATAATATTAGCACCTAATTCATGTTGATAGACAATGGATGTAAAATGCTTTGTAAAACATACAGCTCTATCTGAATCACCATAGTCTTCCTCCTCCTCTTTCTCCTCATCACTATATGGGAACATAGACCACCAGAAATTGGAAGTAACAGGTAGGACTCAGGAAGGGGGAAACTTTAGGAAGGTCTGGAGGAGCAGACAGGCATCAAGAGTCAGAGGGTCTAGAGAATATAGAAGTCCTTCCAAGGTGGGGGGGAGTGGGTACAAATATGCAGAATAGGTACAATGACAGAACAAGATAAGGAATAATCTAGGTAGGACAGGAGTTCTTAAGCTCTGCTCCATCACTTAAAAAAATGGTAACCATTTCAGTGTAAATGATTTTCTTTATAATCTTTTGCATTTAATTTTAGGTATTTCAAAATATTAGTCTGAGAAGGGGTCTGTAAGCTTCATTGTCCTATCATAGGGGCCTATGATTCACTCATATCCACCACATGCGCATGCACACGTGCTCATACACACACATTAACAACATCTGATCCAGGGAATGAGGGAAGAAGCAAACAGAATAGCTAGGATAATCAAATAAGCAGTGTGGTACAGTGGAAAGACCACTGAATTTGAAGCCAGGAGACTTGTTTTTAAATCATGGCTTTGTTACTCTTTCTAACTTCACTATAAACATTGGGGGCACCACCATCCTCTGAGTCACCCATCCTTGAACCTCTCCTAGCCATCCTCTAGTCTCAGTATTTTGTTCCCCCTCCACCCATATCCAATCTGCTGCTGCCAAGATCTGTCAATTTAACCTGCGTAACATCTCTTGAAGACTCCCCCATCCCCCACCTCTACATACACACACACACACACACACACACACACACACAAGCACAAACTTGTCTCCTCTAATACTGCCCCTCCCCCAGCTCAGGCCCTCATCACTTCATGCCTACACCATCATAATAACCTGATGGATGGTCTCTGTGCCACAAGTCTTTCCTTGCAGGGTTTTGAATGCTGAACAGAGGATATTATATTTGATCCCAGAAATAATAGGGCCACTAGAGTTTATTGAGTAGGATGGTGTCATGGCCAGATTTCAGCATTAGGAAGATTGATTTGAAAGCTCAATGGAGGGAGGATGGACTGGAGAGGAGAGAGAAGCAAGGCAGGCAGACTAACCAGCAGGCTGTTGTAATGTTCTAGTTGTTAAGCAAAGTGGGCCTGCACCAAAGTGGTAGCAGTATCATAGGAGAAAAGGAGGATGCATACAAGGTATGTTACAATGGACAAGAGATGCTATAAAGGAGAGAGTAAAGGGTTGAGCCCTGGTGAAAGATAGGATAGTGCCCTTAATGATGGGGAGAGGGTTTGGGGGTGGAGAAAGATAATGAGTTCAATGTTGATAGCAATAGAAGAAGGTGCGAGTGGGGGGAAATGTGTAAGCATGCAGAAGTTAAAAAACCAGAGATCTACCACAGTTCAGAATGTGAGAGAGTGGTGGGTGAGAGTGGGTGAGAGAGAGGCTTATCCAGCAGGTTTGGGAGTGAGTTCAATTAGAAGGCAGTCAACAACATCTATTTCAACTCAATTCAACAATCTTTTGTTAAATTCATTAAACAAATATTTTATTATGCAAGATTCTGGGGATAGTAAAGACTTGTAAAGACAGTAAAGGCTTCTCCCTAAAAAAAAAAAAATCTGAACTAAAATAGTATTAAACTCTCTGGAATTTAAGATGGTCTTAGCAAAATTCAGGGCCAGGGTCTAAAATTATAAATCATTAAGGAGAGATATAAAGAAAAAAAGATTAAAGATATTGACTAAGAAACAGTATTTGCTTCTCCTAGTTTAACATGCTTCTCTTGAGCTGGAAGGTTTCATACTTACTGTGGCTCTTTCATTCCATTCCTTTATCCACAGCTGTTGTGTTGTAGACAGTAGCACACACATCTGCACATCCTCTCACTGAGCAGCATTTATCTGGGTGTCTATGGGAATGTTTATGGTAGATTTATTTTAAATCAAATTCATTTAAAGCACTAATCAGGAAGACTGGATCTGTTTGCTGTTTTCTACTCAAAATCTATACTCATTGCTCCCAATAATCTTAATCACTCAGCAGTAGATATAAGGTTCAACTTTAAAAGCACATACCCTACATTAAAAAATAGATTTATAATATTTGAATTTCCATTTTTCCAATTAATTTTCCAACTACATCAAGAAACTGAATGATGATTTGATTATTTCATTTACCAAAGCTAACTGAAGTGGATAATTGTGAACCATTTCCAATTCAGAAGGTTAATTGTGGCTATTTGGGAAATATGTTTTGCTATGCTGCATAAGGAGAGCAACTATCACCAAAAACATCAACATTAAGTAGGAATTTTAATTCCGTTATCTAACTAAAACAAACTTTTGAAGTTTCAAAATTTCTCATCAACACCAAAAACATTTAATCATTTTAATAAAATTATCATAATATTAATGTTATATTTTGACCCCTCAGATATAAATATGACACAGTTACATAGACAGAACAAATTGCTAAGCCTGACCCTTAGGAATTTTATTTATATATATATATACACATATATACATATGTATATGTGTTGGTGTGGGTGTGTAGGGGTTTGTGTGCATGTCTACACATATACACCCACCCACACTTTTATATATATATATATATATATATGTATATATATATATATGTATATATATGTATGTATGTATATGGGTGTGTGTAGGTGTATGGCTGTATATTATATATATGTATGTATGTATGTATGTATGTATGTATGTATATATGTATGTATCTTATTGTGCTAGTTTCTGAGCAAAACCTTTCCCTTCCCTTCCCTTCCCCTTAAAAACAAAATCTGAACAGAAACAGTATTAAACTCTCTTTAGTTCTTAGCAAAAACTAAGGCATATGCATATTATATATATATATATATGTGTGTGTGTGTATGTATATATATGTGTGTATATATATGTAGATGTATGTGTGTATGTATATGTGTGTGTGTGTGTATGTATTCCTAAGTGGGGCCAGGACCCAGAGAGGTAAGGGTGTGGGGGTAAGAGGTTGGGAAATAGAAGAAAGAAGATAATATGGTCTTAGGGAGGGAGACTAACAATGGAAAGGGCAGAATGTGTGTTAAGGCCCAGAAATCTGGGACAAAGAATATCCCCTACTTCCCCTGCACTGCTTCCATCCAATATTAATTCCATCATTAATTTATATTTCTAAAAGTGAGGCTCAGCAGAGGAGAAAATGGGAGAATGACAAAGTTCAAATCTGATAAATCTTAAGCTTCACCTCCATGAAAGATGCAAAAATAATAAAGGAGGCACCAGAAAATAAGATTCAGAACAGAATAGAAAGGAAGAAAAATAGTGAAGAAGACAAAGCAAATAAAATCTTCTTGGGAAGTGATGTGATAAAAGAAAGTAAAATAAGTGTCCAGAGAAGAAGATTTTGAATAAGCTATATAACCGGTTAGTGAAAGTAAAGGGCCAAAAGAGGGAATAATGTAAAATAAATTAAAATAGGGACAATCAAACTAATGATTTAAGCAAAATCAGAGAACTTGCTATATGATGAATAGGAGTCAGAAATTGAGAGGAACATGTGGGAAAAGATGATCATCAAGGTAATGCCAGCAAACAAAACAATGGCGAGAGCAAAGTACTGACTAGGAAAGAGGAAGTAGACAGAAACCCACATAAAAGAAATAAATGGAGAAAAATACGAAACTAATATTCAATTTTAAATGTGAATAAATTAATCAATCCAATAAAAGGAAAGAGTGACAGCATCAATAGGAAAAAAAAAATTCAGCAACCTGGTACGTACAATAAGCATTTTAAATATACATAAGTCACATACAGTTTTCAAATTCCATTTTTAAAAAAGTGATTCCTGATGGTCACTTTTCTCTGATTCAATCAAAAGTGATATTTTGAATTCTTCCTTGACAAAAGAAACAAATTAAGGCTGATTATTCACCCTTTCAGTGGAATCTTCATATTCTTACAAAAACATTTGCCATGGTATTTGTTGTGCTTTTAAGTAGTTGACACCCATACCAATTTACTAATTCAATTTACCAAAAATAAATTTAAGATCAAATTTCCAGGAATACTATTGTTGATTACAGAAAGTTACAATTCTAAAATGAAAAATTCTGGGTCAAAAATTGTCATTTCAGTGTTTGCTTTCAAAGGTGCTGATTCATATTGTTGCATAACAGAGGTGATTGAAAATGCCAGATGAGGACTTTGAGAAATGGAATCGGGATATACAAAGAAATAGAGGAGGGAGAGTTGAATATTTATGAAAAGAGTGGGTAGGCCACTTGAGTATATTAAGGAGAACAATATATAATAAGTCAGGAAAGTTAGGCTTGAGCCAGTTTATGAATGGCTTTGAATGCCAAACTGAATGGTTGATATTTTACCCTAAAGGCAATAAGGAGACGCTACAGTTTTTTGAGAAGGATGGCGAAGCTAGATCTGTGTTTTTGAAGTATCACTTTACCAATCCTGTGGAGGCTAAATCGGAAAGGGAGCAGATAAGCAGGGAGATTGATGAAGAGGTAATTGACTTAATGCCACTAATATTAAGCAAATATCCTCAAGGAGTTCAAGGGCACATGGAAAGGATTCATATGTACAAGAAAATTTATAGCAGCATTTTTTTTTTTGTTACGAAGAAAACCTGGAAAAAACAGAATATATATATTTGTTCATCAGTTGGGTTCATCAATTCCTCAGAATCAGGAAGATTTGGGTTCAAATCCCATCTGAAACAAAACGGCTTTCTGAAACTGGGCAAGTTCCTTTGACCTCTCAGTGTTCTAGACAAATCTGAGACTATGAGTTGTAGAAGAGGTGCCAAACTACTTTGCTAGAGTGAGTTTTTTTCAAACACTATACCAATGAATTCACAAGTATAGTGCTTCTCCTCCCTAAAAATGACAAATTTGAATTAATGTAGGATGAAATAAACACAAATAGGATAATTTATGTGATTACCACAATTTTAACATGAAGTGAATATAACTAGTGAATACTAATGAAGGTACCTTTTTTTTAAATAATATTTTCTTTTTTCCCAATTACATGTTAAAACTTTTTTTTAATATTTTTAAGGTTCTGCATTCCAAATTCCATCCTTTCTCCATTCCCCTCCCCTCCTTCCTCCCTGAGACATAAGAAATCTGATATAGTTTATGCGTGTGTAGTCATTCAAAACATTTCCATATTAGTCATTTTGTACAAGGAGTCTCAGATAAAAAAAAAGAATGAAATAAAGGAAGAAAAAAGAAAGTGAAAAATAACATGCTTCAGTCTGTATTCATACAGTATCATTTCTTTCTCTGGAGGCAGATAGTGTGCTTCATCATGGGTCCTTTGGGATTGTCTTGGATTATTTTGTATTGCTGAGAAGAGTTAAGTCATTCACAATTCATTATACAATATCACTGTTATTGTTTAGAACATTCTCCTGGTTTTGCTTACTTCACTTTGCATCAGTTCAAGTAAGTCTTTCTAGATTTTTCAGAAATCATCCTGCTTGTCATTTCTTATAGCACAATAACATTCCATCAGAATTTTATACCTCAGCTTGTTTAACCATTACCCAATTGACGGGCATCCTCTCAATTTCCAATGAATGTAACTTTGACAAAACCCTAGTTAAAAGAGTTATGTCAAAAGGCCGACAATAAAATCTATCTTCCCCTTCTTGGAAGCGAAGTGATAGGCTCAACCAGAGGTACACGATAATATATTCATTTTAAGTCACAGATAATATGTTGACTTGTTTTTCTTTCCCACTCCCTGGTCTCTAACCTACTATTGCCTTCTCTTCTAGGGTTACCTTCCATGTACTATGTATATGTCTTGTGTATACCTGTTTATGTACATTATGTGTCCTCCATTTTCTTCATGAAGGAAGGAACTGGTTTTGCTTTGTTTATATTCTGGCATGGCATAGTACTAGCACATTAATAAATGTTTGATTATAGGTGGGAGGATATTGGGTAATAACATAAGCAAGGAAGCATCAATGCAATATTTTAAATACATAGTTGAAAGCAAATAGTAGTACAAAATTGGACACAAATAGAGTAAACTTGTTACAACCTTATTAAATTTGTATATTATACATACTATGATATCTTTAAAACAAACTATATCTTTTCGGTTTCTTATATAGTCATCTTTCTTATACTTCTGTATACACTGAATTTTTTTCTTTTATTTTTAATGGCTTCTGTTCAAAATAATAGCTAGACGGATACTCAAACAAGAAATAGTATATCACTGGGTTTGTGCATGAAGTCTTTCCAATTTGGTAAGATCATTCCAGAGCTTGGGCTCTGCCAGCATAGCCACTATGGCATGATGCAATATTAGAATAGGACTTTAGTCCTAATGGTACATTATGTGGGGCATATTTTTTTAACTCAAACTAATGAAGAAAGGGACATGACTAATGGGGTTCAAAGGAACAGCAAAAGTCAAGAATATTTGAATAAATCTACCAATCACTAAGCATTTACTAATAATGTCTCTGTGCCAGTACTAGGGATACAAAGAAAAAGAATAAAATCCTAATAACAGCAATAACAACAATAATATCTAGCATTTGTAAAATCCTTTAATGTTTAAAAAATGCTTTTCATGTGTTATTTTATTTTATCCTTTCAGAGTGTGTTCATTCTAATAAGACCCCATTCACGTGGAGGACAGATATGCCCTGACCCACCCCTTTTCCCCCTCCAAAAAATGGAGAAAGATATTGGGGCTTTCCTATTTCCTCGTTCAACTTTTGACCTGAATGTGATTTGTTCTCTAAAACTGGAGATTGGTAAGAAGAATGGAAAGCATATATGAAAAAAGCATAGAATAAATTAAGTGTCAATAATATTCATGGATGTATTTAACCTGGCTCCAAATCTACTGGCTGATTAACTCCAACCATTTTTTGATTTCTCAGGGTAGTAACTGGCTGAGCTTTTAAGCCAGTCAGGGGAAAGTATATTATTTCCATCCTCTTTTTAAATACTCTATAAAGAACTCTATCGTTCATAATAGCTTTGTTTACTGCGTAGTACAGCATGTTCTAATTATCACCTCTGCCTCACTAACCATACGGCTTATGTTCCCACACTCATCAGTTATTTTTATGCCTCCTACAGAAATGAAGAGAACATTAATAAGAATAATACTTGGAGGATAACATTTCGGGTAAAATTACAAGAAATTTAGATGGTAGTATCAGAAATCAGAGGAATTCAGTTAGAGGCAGAATGACCCACAATCAACAGCTCAATTCTTTTTGCTTTTCATCTGTGATTTGCTTTCAGTCGTAAGTTTTGCTCTTTTTCTCTTTTTTTTCCCACTTACTTCTGCTCCTAAGCTCATTTCTCATTTTATTTTTTTTTCTTTCTTCAGATGTGTATCACTCACTTTCTTTCCATTTATCCTTTTTTAGTTCAGATTTCTTTCTTCTATAATTTTCTTTCCTTCCACTATTCGGCCTTTTTTTCTGTCTAGTTTCTCTTTCCTTCTATTCGTCTCATTTTCTCAACTTGCTTTCTTTATCTCCCCCCATTTCTCCCTTCTCTTTCTATCTTCCATTTATAATAACTTCTCTAATGTATGCGTAGAAAGTATCTTTTTATATCCCTGACTGGCAAAAATGTATATACATATATATTGATATGGGAATTAATACATTTCAACACGGGAAATGGGACCAGCGGGAATGTCAAATGAAACATTAAAACATTTTAAAATCACTACATAAGCTGACTAAGCTTTAAATAATATTTGCATGGCAAAGAGTCTAAATAAAGGAGTCGGAACAACTAAGTAATAGAGGGGAAAATGGCCATAAAAGCAATTCTTTAAAAAATAATAAGTTTGCTTTGAAAGAATTGCAAGCATCTTTGGAATCTGTAAAGGGTGCTGTCAATATGCCTCATGTGGATAATATTTCATAAGGTTTTAAAATATATGTGTGTATTTCCTTTTGAGAAAGAAAAGGCAACAGGTCTCATTTTATTAAGAGACACATTTGCTGTGTGGTTGATTTTAGTATTCAAATAATGGTTAGGGCTGGCCAAGACTGTCTCCTTTTCTATTACATGGACCTTAAATGGAAGTAAAAAAGCAAGAGGAAAATATTACTAAGAATAAAGGAGAAAAATTGGAAAAACAAGATATGTCAGCCCATGGATACAAATATTTTCAGCTATGACTCAGAACAGGTTTGGCTAGATTGAGGATTACGTCAACCCTTCCCTTAACAGTTAAAGCTCATCAACAGTGTGAATTGATTGGAGTTTGAAAAAATAGCAACTAAGACTACTTTCACATGTTTCAAATCAGCTCTTGGAAATGATTCATTTTAAATGAAAGAATTCCCATGAGAACGGTAGTGTGGTACAATCACGTTCCAGTTGTCTGCATAAGAATTAAATGCATTCAAGGCTACATGTCCCCTTTCCAGAAGGCATTTAACATTTAACCAGTGACCTGAAAGATAAACTTTTCCTATCCTGGGGTTGAAAATGAGAGTGGAGGCAATTGGAGTCTCTTTTTCCTTGCCAGACTCTCTCCTCCCTTTCCCTAACAACACCACACAAGGCGCTTAACCAGGTGCCATGGGAAATGACACTGATTATTTGAGTGTGGCTATCCAACTCTGACTGCAGTGCAAATAGTTTAAGGGGCAAAATGGATATGATGGCCACCATCTTAGAATCATAGAATCACTGAATTGTAGAGCTGGAAGGAGACTTAAAGATCATCAAGTCTAGTTCAATGCTTTATGTACTTAAGAAATTCTCTTTCTATCTGTCTACTTACCTATAAAAATAATTCACTCATGCAAATGAAGAAACTGAAGCCTAGGAAAGTGAATTGACATATACAAGGTTATGCTATCTGCTCTAATGGTATCCTTTGTCAGGAGAGATAACTGAGGGCTGACTCCATTCAGGAAAAAGGGATGGGGGAACCTGACTTATTTATAGTTTTCTGTATGCTTTGTCTATCATTTCACCTTAAGGTGGGTAAGTGCAATGCAAATATTGCATGCTATCACTATTTGCAAGAAGAAACTCATTTTAATCGGATGAGCCTTTGCTGAAGTTCATTGTTACCGTGATTGCAGTATGCTTCCCATGTCCACCAACACTTTATTTACACTTTGAAAACATCCTCAGTGGTAGGTAACCTACCAGACATGATTCCTGACTGACTTGTAGCATTTTCAAGAACCAAATTTTGTTTTCAGATCATTTTAAATATTGCATTGTTGCCCAAAGAACCATTTGGCATAGATACTACCCTCTTCTACCCACCTCATATATTCAGATGCCTATGGCCAGGAATCTATATTAACTTATTGAGTTAATAGGTTAAACAACTTATTGAGTGGTGACTTTTGTTTTGAAGTGAAGGCCCCATTCCTATACCAAATCTTGCACAAAATCCCCACCTCCCTTCTCTGATGAAGGAAGTAAGTTATCACATCCTCTCCTCCCTCTTTCTAGTTTCAACACAATTAAAACAATTTGCTTGACCTTTACGGGGGAAAAATTCTCTCTCCTTGCAAAAGATAGGATAAGTAATTCTCATAAAAGAAAATCAGTAGCTAATTCATTCTGGTATCTTAATGTAAATCGTTTATCTAGAAACATATCAAGCAAGGACTTATTTTTAAAAGGGGGATAAGGGTATCCTCTCTGTAATTTCATGTCCTTTATGAAAATATGCAGAATAACCTTCAGTTCACTCCATCCATATGCAAAAAACAATCATTTGTAAAAGGATTGCTCTCCCCTCCCCAATAAAATGCAGTTGCTGGAAGGGGGTGCGTGTGTGTGTGCATGTGTGTGTGTGCGTGTGTGTGTGTGTGTGTGTTTCCGTCTTCTTTCCTCAGGACTAGCTGTCAGCTGTTACTATCAGCAATGATTAAACATAAGCAAGAGTTGTGATTCATCAAGAACAGATAGAATCATCACTGATGTAAACCTTCTCTAGTTCCAAGGTCACATTGGGTAGGGAGCTAGGACAACTCCATCACCAATCTATGCTGCCGAGTTTATTTATGGTAATTCATTTACTGTCGTTTCATTACTGAACAAAGCAATGTATAAACACATGCACGTATGCATACATATCTTCAGGTGTGTACACATGTGTATAAGTATGTATGCACATACATGCATGTGCATATTATGTATGGAAAACATTATGTACATCCACGTACACATACATGCCGGTATTGCTATGTGGTACAGCTGGGCCTGAAGTCAGAAAGACTCATCTTCCTGAGTTCAAATCTAACCTCAGAAACTTATTAGCAGTATGACCCTGGGCAAGTGACTTCATCCTGTTTGCCTCAGTTTCCTCATCTGTAAAGTGAGCTAGAGATGGAAATCACTCTAGCATCTGTGCTAAGAAAACCCCAAAAGGGGTCACAAAGTGTTGGACATAACTAAAACAATTGAACAGCAACGAAACACATGAATGCATTATAGGTATATGTATATGTATGTGTTCACACACATCTGTAGCTAAGCAATTTTTCCTGAAACATAGAAGTCTTTGAGTAAGATTGTTCAGTGAACCATTCATATCTAGACATTCTGACACCTCAGAAGTTTAAACAAAAATGGATAGGAACATTTCAATCTAACTCAGTACTTCAGCCTGCTGGCTCTACAAAAGCCAACTAAGTTTAAAGAATAATTTTCACAGCATACTATTTACCATGAACTCGATGTTTAGTGAAATGCACACAAAATCCAGCTCTACAGGCATGAAGATGTTTCATAAGAACTATAACTTGGTTTGGTTTATAGAGGAAGTCTTATGTATTGAGCTGAAATATACATTCTTCAAAGCTCAGCCTGAGTCCTTTTCCATAAAGTCTGCCGAGACTAAAAGATCTAAAAAAAAAGAAGCCACTTGGCAAGACTAAAGTGTCAAAAATTCTTGCAGAAACATGTGAAAAAGATAGACAACTGCTTGTCCAAAAGAAAGGAGAGAGGAATCCATGGATAATGTTCTCAAACCCCAAGTTCTTATGTATAGGTCCATAGAATCTTGGTTTCTGAGGGATCATGATTCCTGAACCTAGGCAAAGAAGAGAGAATTCCTGAGAAGCCCCAGATTTACAGTTTGTGTTTCAAGCAGCCCTGAGTTTGAGAGTTATGGAACCTAGCCTTCTTAATGGAGAAAGGGAGTTTCTGAGTTCTGTGTCTCCTGGACAGAGAAGAAGATTTCTCATATAGCCCTTATGGTTAGAAATATAGCAGCAAACAATAACATGGGAAAGCAAGAGGTTGGAATCTGGCCATGATCTGCTATTACGATGAGTTATTTGATTGGTACAGGGTCTGATGGGAAAGGGGTTTCCTGACTAATAGCCCCAAAATATAATTGCTTTCTATGAGGTGAGATCTAAATGACAGGGTAACACTAAAAGTTTGGGGGAGACTATATAGAACGATGTGGGAGGAAGAGATTTCACATGGGAATGGAAGGATATTGCCTTTCTAAAAACCCCAAATTCAGTTTCCTTTTGGGAGGGGAAGGGGAGATTATGAACAACTGTGAGGGCTTTACGTGTTCTTTGTATCTTTTTATTAGTTCTTCTGAATCCATTGTTCATCCTGTATTTCCAATGGGGTAAAATAAAGATTTGTCCTCTACTTAATATGTATCTGTTACCTTGAAAGCTTGTGAGGAATGTGAGGCCTCTCTTCCCCATATTTGTGAAAAGTTGAATGAACTATTCATAACTATATTGAAATTCCCCAGCGTGAACTACAGGTGAAGATATAACACATTTTATCTTTTAAGGGAAGTCCTCAAGTTGGGATATAACTCAAGGAAAAATACTTCTCCCCTCCCCCCAAGATTTGGGGTCAGAGAGACTATGTACAGAATGCTAACCTTTTCTAGGGCTTTTAATTGTGACTTCAATTTCGTACATTTCACTACTGTTCTGCACTGGATCTTTCAAAGTCTTTATTCCTCAAGTGGCATTTTACTATTCTGTCTTCACTATTTCTCTGACCACCTTTACACTTTCTCCTTCATTGAATCTTCTTCCTCCTCTCATTTCCTATGCATATATTTTCTTAATGGTTATATCCTCAACCTCCCTTTTCTTTTGTAACCAAGTGTTGTTTTCTATATGTCAGTTATTCTCTGGGCTTTAGTAAGCATCTTAAAGAAGACAACTCGGAAATTTAAATCTCAAATGTTCAACTCTCCTCCTGAACTCAAGTCTGACATTTTCAACTTACTGATAAACATTTATACTTGAATGGTTTTCCTGAACCTTGCAATCAACATATCTAAAATGGAACTCATCATCTTTTGTCCTAAACGGGCCATCTGTTCTGACCTCCATTTCTCTTAAGGGGTCTGATATTTTCCCCAATAACCCAGGGTTGAACTTTAGTGTCATCATTAATTACCTATTCCTCAGCCATTACACTCACCAAGTACTATCAATTTTACCTTTGAAATATCTTTCAGTTCCATTCCCTTCTTTCCATGTCCAGTGTCATCAACTTAGATGAAGTTCTTGTTACCTCATAGACATAGGAAAACTACTGTTCCTGCCTTCAATCTGGCCACACTCAAACTCAACCCATACAGTGTTGCTGGGTTCATCTTCTAATACTGACTTGATAATGTCACACCACTACTCAAATAAGTGCTCATTGAATTATGAATAAAGTCCAAATTTCTTAGGATCAGATTAATACACACTCACACACACACGCGCGCGTGCCACATAGGTGGGTAAAGAGAAGGATCTTTAGGAATATACATTATTTGTTGTAGAGTCATTTTTCAGTCATGTCTGATTCTTCATGACCTCATTTTGGGTTTTCTTGGCAAAGATAATGGAGTAGTTGGCCACTTCCTTCTCTAGCTCATTTTACAGATGAGGAAACTGAGGCAAACAGGGTTAAGTGACTTGCCCAAGGCCACACAGCTAATAAGCATCTGAGGCCAGATTTAAACTCACAAAAATGAGTCTTCCTGACTCTGGGCCCTGCACTCTATTCATTGCACCACCTAGCTGCCCTAGGAATATATATTTAGGACATGCAAAAGTGCCTTCAGTGAAGAAAAGACCATTGGGGCAATATGAGAGCCTGCAGAATCAGAATGGTGAAATGCTACAAAAGGAGGAAAAATTTTGAAAGAGCCAGTGCTGAAGTGAAAATGTATCTAAATCCTCAGTATTTCCTTTCAAAATAGGGAAGTGAAGAGAAGATTCTGAGAAGATGGCATAGTTGATCAGAAACTTTCAAGCTCTAAAGATTTTCCCCCACAAACAAGACAAAATAGCACCTCAGGGCAAATGTAGAGTGGTAAAAATCAAAAAGGGTTGTGACAAAACAGTAATCTCCTGGAGAAGAAGGAAGAAAAATCCCTGACTGAGGTTTGGTCCCAGTGAAGTGTAAACACCACCACCGAAACAGCAAGCAGCAAGCTCTGGGGCTAGCTGGGTTGGGAGGTAGGTAGCCTCTGCCCCAGACACAGGGATTTTCACCTCCCTGACAATGTGGGGAGTCAGGAGCCTAAGCAGGGGAATATTGAGGGGACGTCTGCTGATAAAGGACACCAGCCCCAGCTATGCTGCCCAGATGTGGTCCTGGGTGAGAAAGTACCAGCACACACCCTGTGAGCATAGAGGCAGCAGGGACACCACTGGCTGTGGGCACTTACAGGAGGGTGGAGCTCTTAGTTTTGGTTCCAGGCTAGAGGGAAGAACTGAAGGAGGATCTAAGGACAGAGGCATCATTCCCCATATTCAAGGACTAGAGGTGATTACAAGTTGCTATTTGGGGAAAAAAAAAGAGCAGGCAAAGGAGAAAGAACCCAACCTCAGAAAGATACTATGGGAATAGAGAAGACCAGGGTTCATCTTCAGAGGAGGATAATGAAGCAAAGAAAGGCCCTCCTACCACAAAGGGTCATGTGAAATGGTCACCTGCCCAAAAAGAATTCATAGAAGATCTTAAGAAAAGACTTTAAGAATCAAATGAGAGAGATTGAGGAAAAAATTTTAAAAAATTAGTACAATCCAAGAAAAACAAGAATATTATAAAAAGAAAGTGAACCAACTAGAAAAGGAAATCCAGAATCTTAAAGAAGGGGGCAGCTAGGTGGTGCAGTGAGTAGAGCACAAGCCCTGGAGTAAGAAGGACCTGAGTTCAAATTCAGCCTTTCTAGCTGTGTGACCTTGGGCAAGTCACTTAACCCCAATTGACCTGCTTTCCCACCTCTCCCCCCCCAAAAAAAGAATCTTAAGGAAGAAAATAACTCCTTGAAAATAAGGATTGGACAAGAGGAAATCAGAGAAGTTATGAAACTAAGAAATAATAAAACAAAATATAAAGAATGAAAAAATAGAAGAGAATGTGAAACATCTCATTAAAAAAAACTGATCTAGAGAACAGATGAAGAAGTGAAAACATAAAGACTACCTGAAACCTATCAAAAAAGTAATCTTAATACAATAATACAAGAAATAATTAAATAAAATTGTCCTGAAATGTTAGAACAAGAGGGGAAAGTAGAAATAGAAAAAAAAATACAACAATCACCACCTCAAAGAGATCCTACAAGGAAAACCTACAGGAATATCATAGCTAAATTCTGAAACCCCCAGGTCAAGGAGAAAATATTATGAACAACAGGAAAAAAATAAATTATGGAAGAACCACAGTTAGAATCACACAAGACCTAGCAGCAGCTACACTAAAAAAAACAAACAAACGACAACAATAACAACAACAACAACAACAAAAACATAGGTCTTGGAACATAGAAATCCAAGAGCAATAGAACTGGGGTTGTGACTGAAAATATCATATTGAGAAAAGTTAAGTATAATCTTAAATAGAAAAAAAAAGATGGTCAATGAACTTCCACACATTCAGAATTTTATTACAAAAAGACCTAAACTTAAAAAATTTGACAAATAAGATCCAAGAGAAATATAAAGTAAACATCAAAGATTAGGACTCAATAAGGACAGACTATCTACTTTTTATACAAGGAAATATAAACTGTATACCTAAGATTGTAATTAGTAATTAGGTAGTTCAAAAGAAAGATTAGAGTAGAGCTGAGTATGATGTGATTCTAAAAAGTATTACTGTCTAGGAAAAAGTAAAAAGAGTAATTATACAAATGAGGTATGAGAGGAAGAACTGATACAGAGGAATTAAATGGCCAGTATGGGTGGTGGGTGGTAGTTCTCCAGAACTACCCTGCTCTCCTCAGGGATGGGTTGAAGAGGGAACAATATATATATATGTGTGTGTGTATGTGTATGTGTGTATATATGTACGTGTATGTTGTATGTATGTATGTATATACACATGTATACACATATATTCACACATACATATATGTGTGTCCATATATATTCATACATATATGTGTGTGTGTGATATATATACATACACATACACACATATATCAAGAAGCGTATAAAGGTCTTCTAAGTTCAGAAAGAAATAAAAGTCTAAGGTGATGGGGGGAGGGATTTTTAGAGAGAACCCTACTCACATCAGATCTGGGTTAAAGAGAGAAAATATGTATATAATATAGAAGGGAATAAAAGTCTTCTAAGTTTATAAAGAAATAAGAGGGCAAGGGAATAGGATAAGAAGCAGTATCTAGATTAATGAGAATGGGGTAAAAAGAGAATAAAAGACAACTTCCTCCTCCCAGGGTACCTTCCCACAAGTTTAAATGCTATTTTCCCTATGCAGCCTTTCCTGGTTCCTCTCCATCTAACTGATTTACCCCTTCTTTGAATTCCTAAAGCAAATTGTTATAACTTCTTTATGGCCCTTATATAATATTTCAAGATTTAATGAGAAATATTTTTGTGTGCATCTTATTTGCCTTCCTAGATTATAAGTTAACTGGGGGTAAGGATCAAACCTTCCATTTTGCACCCCACTTCCTGCACATAATTCAGTACATTGTACATAAAAGATGTTAAATAAACATTTATTGAAATATCAGTGAATGAACAAATGGAATTTTTACCAAAGGAGAAGACAAGTAAATTTTCAATTAGAAATCATTTTCTTTTCCATGCTATTCAGAGATTATTTTTTTATAAACAAGACCAATGTGATTCTCTCAGGTCATGACTTTTTTTCTTCTCTTAATAGTTAACTTCTATCCAACTTGCTCTGGCTCTGAGATTCTGAAGCAGGAAGCTAACTTTTTTTAATGTTTTCTTATTTTTAAAAGTTCTTTCTTTTTCTCCTCCTGCAAATCTTTTGAGTTTGATGGATACCAAGAGACATATATCAGATCTTCAGCAGTATCCCATTGAGAGTTCACACAGCACTTCAGTCACTTATTCATGATATATGCTCTCAACAGTTAAAGATAATGACTTCAGGAATAATCTTTCATAGGTTTTATATTAAATGAGACTAAAGTGCAGGCGCAGTATTAAAGCACCTTGTTATTTGCAGAGTACTTAGAGTAACCTTAAATATGGAGATGATCAAATTTCATGACCTTTAGTTTTAATTCTTCCATCTTCCCTTTTTGTGTAATTCCTATTTTTAATAAAGATGTGTGTGTGTGAGAGAGCCTGTGTGTGGCTGCCTAAATTACACAATGCACTTAGTACAACATTACAGCTTTGAATTTAAATACACACAACCAGGAAATATCCAAATGAATATACCCATTTTAATGTGAGCTTATCTACATGGCATATATGACCATATACTTTTAAGAGGTCATTATTTTAAATGTATGCATGGGGCATATTATAATGTTAAAAGGATATTCCTCAGATTTTTTTCTTTCCTGATTTGCAAGTTTAAATTTTTCATACAAATGCAGTGTGCATTAAGTTGAACATTTAGGTTACTTTGGGGGAAAAAAGGATAGAAGTTTATTATTCAAAAACAGCAAGCTACCCACTATTGCTCTGAAACAGTGGTTTCAAAGCAATCCTATAAAAGCTGAGAGAATTTCAATAAAGGATGTTTTTGTTGTCATTGCCATAGATGCCTTTTTAAGAGAATGATGCTCTTCTTAACCCGCAAAAAACTATGATTTCAATTGAGTTGAGAACTTCATGTGAGGAAATTCTCTGTATCAAGTAGGTTGTCTTTCTTCCAAGTATCTGACAAAGAGGTGGTACTTCTACCTGTCAAGGCCAACGCCTCTTCATGTGATTCGGATCTCATTCTCTCCCATCTTCTCCAGTAGATTTGGAACCAAAATTATTTCTCTACTTCAGCTTCAGTCTCTCCCTACCAAATAGATCCTTCTCTGTTGTACTCAAACATGCCGAGTCTCCCTACATTTAAAACATCTTGATTAGGGCTAGTTCCCACTGTTCCTATCATCCTGTATCTCTCCTGTCTCAGCCAAACTCCTTAACAAAGCATTTTACATTCACCATGTCCCCTTTCTATGCATTCATTCACTTTTCAAACCCTTGTAATCTGGGTTCTGACTTCATCACTCACCTGAAACTGCTCTTTCTAAAATTATCAAGGTCCTCTTAATTGTCATATCAAATGTATATTCTGCATTTGAGACTATTAACCAGTCTTCTTCTGGAGAACCTCTCCTCTCTTGGCTTTCATTACACCATTCTCTTGGTTCATTTCTTACCCGTCTGACCGCTTTTCCTCAGTCATTTTTGGATATTGCCAAAAGTCCTGTCCTTGACCCTCTTTTCATCTTGCTTTATGCTTAGATGTCTCCCAGATCCATCCCCTGAGCTTGTGTGCCACATTACCAGCTGCCTTTTGGACATTTCAAATTACATATCTAGGAGACATCTTCAATTCAGCATTACTCAAAAGGAAGTCATTATATTGTCACTTAAACTGTCCATTCTTGTAAACGTCCTCAATTCAATTGAAGGCACCACCTACTTCCAATCCCCCCAGTTTATAACCTTGGCATTATCTTGGAGTCCTCAATCTCTTTTCATCTCCATAATCCATCTGGGTCTTTCTATGTTCACAATGTCTCTGATAACCAATCTCTTCTACTTAAACAGACCCTCATCATCTGTCACCCCAATTATTACAAGGGTCTAGTAATTGATCCCCTTTCAATACAGTCCTTTAACCCTCTAGGCCATCCTACGTACTGCTGCCAATGTAATTTTCTTAAACATAGATCTGATCATGCGATTTCCCTAATCAATCAACTCCCTTGGCTTACGATTGATCCTAAGACAAAATATAAACTTCTTTGTTTAGCATTTAAAGCCCTGTACAACCTGGTCCTAACCTACATGGGGCCTCATTGAATGTTATTCCCCCTTCCACACTGTGTGATACAATCAAATTGTCTTTCTCTCTGTTCTTCATACACAAATCTCTAGCCAGTCTCAGTTGTGGTTGTTGTTGTGGTTTGTCCTTCATTCTCGAAGAAGGCCATGACAGCAGGAAGATCAGGACCTGACCTGCAAGTCAATTGGATTTCAGTGAGGCAGGGCTGTGCAAAGTTACCAGCCTCACTTTCTGCTCTAGAGCCATTTGGGTCTAGCGGCCAGATATGGCCCAGAGCTAGTCTCTGTGCTTTTGCACTAGATAGCACCATTCCTAAAATGCTCTCCCTCATCTAGGTCTCCTAGAGACTCTCTCTTCTTTTCAGATATAGCTCAAACACCATCTTCTGCATGAAGCCTTTCCTGATCACCCTAACTTCTAGTACCCTCACTATAAACCTATCTTATATTGAACTACTTTGTAAATATTTGTGTTTATTCATTGTATATTTTTGCTATGTATATTTTTACATGTGCTTGTGTCCTCCATTTGAATTGTAGCCTCTTTGTGAGTAGGAACTGTTTTACTCATTACACTTCCATCCTTGTCACCTAGCATGATGCTTGGCATATGGTATATTCTGTGGTTTACAGTTTTAGGGAGTTGCATGGTACACTAACAGGTTAGGTGATCTCTTCTGCATCACATAGCTAGTTGTGTCAATTGTATAGCTTGTATATTGCCAAGCTGCTTCTCTTCTTAAAATCAGTGAATACAAAACAAATACAAATGGCTTCAAGTAGACCATGTGTCCTATATTACAGGATTAACCATAACACATAAAAACACAAAAGAAGGAACTCTTATGTATGAGGAAAAGAATACCTATCAGAAGCACTTGCCAGGGAACTACTTATCTTGATCTTTTATCACAATTCAGATGGCCTTGGAATCTGTAACTTCTTCTTCATGAATCCCAGCAACCTCATCTATCTCAAATCACTCTCCTACAGCCCTTCTGAAGAAGGAACCAATATGTCCTACTCCAGTCTGGAAAGCCAATTAGGTCAATTAATTAGGTCAAAATCATTAAGACTATTAACATTGACTTTAACTAGGAGGGATAAACAAATCTCTGAACAAGAAAGAATAAGCTTGACTTCCTTTCAGATTATCTAAGTATCTAAGTAAAATTTTCTAAGCCCAAACATCTCATTATGAATGGGTTCCATTGTTTTATTCCTTCTGCTTAGCTCAGGCAACAGGTTAACAAATTTACAATGAACAAGATCCATCAGCTTTCAATGTACATTGATCATATGTGGACCTAGTTGTCTTTGCACTTTTGGCCATTATACTGGGACACCAGTATAAGCATGGTTTCTTCATGGGGACCATATTAATCCCTCCTATTCTGTGCCCCTAAGTATTTGTATGCATACATACAGAATGGCTTGTGTAGTCTTATTTTCTATTTTTAAATTTATTTCTTTGCACAAGTCCCATCTCCCTTATTTTCCCCCATTAAAGTCTAAGTTTCCAAAGAAAATTATAGTATCATTTTGCTTTTGTAACCTTTCCCTGCCCCAGCTCATACTAAACATAAAATGCCTCTGATTGATGGGCAAATACCTACTTCCTGGACTTAAAAATAAAATGTCAAATGTTGCAAGACTATGAGTATGACTATTAAAATTCAGGAAGGTCTCCAAAATAACATTCACATCTATAGAGCTATAGGTACATGGCTAATGAACTGCACATCTAATAGGCTTCGATTTAGAGATCTTTTATAGACTCGTTCCCTTTGGGTCACCACACTTGCCAGTTTGGACTTTTGAAACCCACTAATATGGGCTGACATAACAAATTAACAACAAGGAAAGTTCACCGAAGGACAAGTGTGAGAAAGTGTGCCAAATATATTAGCATTCGTTTTGCAACCTTGTCTCCAGTTTGTGTGAAGTTGATGGTTGGAGGTTACGCTTTCATTAAAAAATTGACAACATTTTAAATGCTAATCAAAACTGCTTGTCCTTTCTACTTCTATTTATCTTGGAGGAGAAAAAAAGGGAGAGAGAGAGAGAGAGAGAGA
>CM053622.1:299944205-299960974 GCA_028646595.1 Phalanger gymnotis
GATCAGGGTAGCTATGCTTTTCACACTTAATCATCATCACAAAACTGCTGTTGTTGTATACAGTGCCTCCTGGTTCTGTTCACTTCACTTTGCATCAGTTCAAACACATCTTCCCAGGTTTTTCTGATACCATATTGCTTATCACTTCTTATAGCACAATATTATTACATCACTATTTTAAATACTAATCAAAACCTGTTCAGCCATTCTCCAACTGATGGGCATCCCCTCAATTTCCAGTTCTTTGCCATCATTTGCTTTAAACATTTTTTGTGCATATAATTATTTTTCTTTTTTCTTTGATTGCTTTGGGACATAGATCTAGTAGTGGTACTGCTGGGTCAAAGGGTATGCACAGTTTTCTAGACCATAGTTTCAAATTGTTGTCCAAAATGGTTGGATTAGTTCACAACTTCACCAACAAAAGGCAGTCATTTTCCAACACCATGTCCTGAATGTCTTTCATTCTTCTCCACATACTTTCTCTTCTCAAAGTTAGAGGATATTAATGACAGAGCCAGACATTGTACTAATTTCCAATTAATTCTTTTTGCATCTACATGGAAAAGAGGCTCAACCAACTGCATGATGTACCTGATTTTTTTTACCTGAACTTAGAAGCCAGAACGAGAGCTTCAATTGGTTCTTTGGCTCATTCACCAATAGTCTAATGAAGGTTTTGTCTAGGTCATTCTCCCCAGTGTAAGAGAAACAAGAAGGCAAAGATTATTTTGATTTATTCATACACACACACACACACACACAGAAACATAAAGGGTGACACACAACATATCATAACTGTGGTTGATCTTACTCATAATTCTGTCACTGATGGGGCATCAAACAGTCATCTGTAAAAGGTCTCAGTTGTCCTCTTCAACACCTCAGCATTTTAACTTTCCCTTAATGCAAAGGTTCAAAACTTATTTGGCCTAGCTCCCCCTCTTCCAAAAAAAAATTGCTCAACACTCCCCAGGAAATTTACTTTCTCTAACCCTTTCATGATATTTTTTTAAAATTTGAGTCATCACAAAAAAAACATATAAAATATTTTTAAATGATGCATCTTAAATTTAATAAATTATTATAAATTTGTGGTTTCTTTCCTGCATTGAAATTTTGATGATTCTATATTGCATCATATAACCATATAGAATCATATTATAAACAAGTCATTACACACACATATTCCTGCTAATGGACTTCCTGACAATGCGTGACATGCTCACCAGCCAAGACTTGCTTGTTAGGACCTGTTGGCAGATTTGACCACTGATTGGTTATAATTTGATTTTGTGTGTTTATTTGGAAAATAATCTAGTCACTATGACTTTAACTCTGTTACACAACAGATGAAACATGTAGGAATGTTTTTTTTCGAAATTTTCTTATCTTCTCTTTTTTCCTTATGCTTGCACCAGCCCCTTATTTTTATTCAATGCCTCCAAGTATACATGAGGCTTCTACTGCCCCCCTGGATTCTTCCAGTGTCCCCTGGGGGGCAGTATCACCCACTTTGGTATCCTCTGCATGGATACCATGCAGCCATTTATCTAAACCTTTCTCGACCCTGCTTATATTTTCAGCTTTTTCTATTACTTAGTGTAATAAAGTCCATAAGCTTACTTCCTCCCATGTAAATAAATACTTGTCTGTATTATCCTAGAACCTTACATTTCAAACTGCAAGAGGATCTCATGCTCAAGAGTTTTCTGAACAGGTCCATTTTCATCCTTTCCACCCTTTTGGGATTTTATAGACTTAAATCTTTCAGGTATCTTTTTCACCTTTCATGTTTCCAAAGCTGAAAAGTCTTGAATTTAGTCTGCCCTAGTATAATCACCTCTTCACCTCTTGGTCATTTTCTTTTCCTTTTTCTGAACAGTTTTTTTTTGCTCTGTTTGGAAAGAAAAAGCCAATTTGTACATAAAGACCTAACCTGAAAAATTGTTCACTAAGTGGTGTAAGATTGAAGAGAAAAGCTGGACTGGCTCCAATCTATCAATCAATAAACATTTGTTAAGTTCCTACTATGGTCTAGGTGCTGTGCTAAGCACTGGAGATAGAGAAAGAGGCAAAAGGCTGTCCCTGCCCTCATCAAACTTTCTATTCACTGACGCGTCATTATGTCTTGTTTACATGATATGATTCATGTCTCCTCAGTCACAAAACAAAATTTTCAAAAATTCTCCCATCTATATGCTAAAATCTGAAATTTTACAACTGGAAGTTTGTTTTGCTTAAGGTATCATCTGTTTATGAATCCTCTTTTCAAAATGCAAATATCCTGTGAAGGAAGTCATAAAGCCACATCTATCCATGTGGGGGGGGGCGGGGCATGGTCTCCTTCAGAACCACATCCCTCACAATTCAATGTAGAGTGCTAGAGGTGATGACATTCTCCCAAAATGTACTCTTGTTGGATATGCATCTTTGCAGTGCCACTGTAGAAATAATGGGCATGAAAGATTAAAAAAGCACATCAAAAACAGATGAAACCTTATTTTCTACTTGCTTCAATCTCAAATTTTAAAATATCAAAAGTAAATGATGTTGAAATATGCTGCCTTCACACACACACACACACACTGGGCACCTGAAATAAGGAGAATGTGCAGAAGACCAAAAACGAAGAAGAAGGAGGAGGAGAAAGAAGAGGAGGTGGTGGACAGAAAGAAAAACGAAGAGAAAAAAAGAAAAATAAATAAAATAAGATGTGAATCCAGGAAGCTGCCCTGAAATTGCATGCTACTTCTGAGCAATAGGATCCCTTTTTGCTGCTGGGTAATGGTGGCTATAGATGTAGTGCCAGCTGTTGTCCCGTCCTAAGAAACCATGCCACAATTCCAAGACTCACATTTCCCAGATGTGATGCATAAATGTGATGCCCCTCAATACATGAGCCTCCTTTGATGTATCACTGGGCAAGTGCACAAACCCTAACACATTGACCCCCAGCTGCTCCAGTGTACTTTCATAGCAGCTGGTAAATTGTGGAAAGAATGACCTCACGATCCTAGTTTTGGTGTTCATTTTTGAAAAGTTAGAATTTGGGAAGTGGGTAGTAAGAGAGTTAGCCACTTGATTTCATATTTCTCATTATATCTTTAATTTGCCTTTAAGCAAATGGCCTTTCCCATTGCTCTGTTACATGGCTGATTGGGGGAAGATTTAGAGAAAAACATGTGAAAAATAGTCAAATAAATATTGAACCCCAAGAGGCTTAAGGAACTGAATGTGGAGGTGGGGGTGCTACATGAGTAATTTTTATCTTAATTACTGTCATTAATAGTAGAAATCCCCACTAGGCTATAAGTTCTATGAGAATAATAACTATCTAATCTAAGACCTAATTTTTAGATCACCCCCACTGCCTAATATAGTATTCTGTTAAGGAGATACTTAAAAGTCTTTATTGAATAAATGAGAGATTTGATCAAATGATTGAAAGCGTAGTATTGATAGATTAGAAACTTTGAAGAATAGAAGCAGGTACAGAAAGAAGGAAAACTGGAAATGTGAAATGCTACTTATGGAGATAAGCTCCAAATGAGGCCCAGTCAAGACACTATGTAGAAATAGAACACTACCAGGAAAGAAAGTTAGAATTTGTTAAATGCTCACTATGCATCAGATACCATACTAAATCCTTTATAAATATTTTCTCATTTGGTCCTCACAATAACCCTGTGAGGGGGTGTGCTATTATTATCTCCATTTTATAGATGAAGAAGCTGAGACACAAGGAGATTAGCTGACTTGCCTGGGGTCACATACCTAGTAAGTGTCTGAAGTGAAATTTGAACTCAAGCCTTCCTCATGCCTAGCCCAGCCCGCTATCTGCTATACCACCTAGCCGCCTCTAAGACAAAGACTGAGTTTCCCTACATCATCATTTTGTTAAGTGATGGTCCTGCCTCCAGGGTATTTTAGTGAATGATTGCCTACTAGTTTCATCTCCATCTTCCCAGTTCTAAGCCCTTGTGTAGTTTTCTTAAAACACTCAGTCTGAGACTCCTTAGCTCTAACGTGGTCTGATACACTGAATCTACCTCTCTGGATGGTGGGAGGAAGCAGAGCTCATAAAAATTACTGGGAAGCATTTTGCATCAATAAGCCATAATTTAAATGCTAAATAATCACATAAAAGAGATAAAGTCTTCTTTTCTCCTTCTTGATTCAATTTTAATGTTTAAAATATCAAAACTAAATGATGTTGAAATATGCTGCTTCCCCTTACACACACATATGAGTAGGCACCTGAAACATGATAGCCATTCTTTCTCTGGCATTACAGTTACAACAGCATATCTATGCCTCTGTACATCCATCACCTTTTAGCCTTTCCAAGGACATGATAGTGTTATCATCTCGTTAATATCATTTTATAGATGGAGAAACCCAGAGCACCCAGAGATAAAGCAATTTCCACAACTCCGCAAGGTCACACAGTAAGGTCTGAGACTAGATCTAAGAAAAACAACGAGTGTCTCCTTATTCAAATGATGCTATTTTTGCTGACAAGTCATTCACGTGGTCAATAAATTGGAGGTCCAGGCTAACCATGGACACCAGAGTGACATGTGCAGATACAGGTGACAGACAGACTTAGATAGAGAGACATTCTAGTGCTCATGAAAATAATGAAGGGCAACATCAGCATATTCTGCCACTGGAAACTGTCCAATTAAGTATTCATTTCATTTCACAGTCATTTTTGAAAAATAAATCTGTGTATCTTTATACCTTTAAGCTCAGTAGTTTTATGCATTAGGGTTGATGTGCATATCAAAATGTGGACTATTTCTTAAATTGCTAGATAGAGCTGGTGTGCTGTTACCATTTATATATTTAAGTTGTAACAATCATGTGCTTTTAATACATTTCACCTTCAAAGATCTGTACGGTTTTCAGCTTGTAATGTATTGCAGGGTATATTAGGTACACTGAGTCCGTCTGATTCACAGTTTTCTAATCGGCTATTTAGAGTTTACACCAAGCAGAAAATCAATGTATTCAAAATGTAGTAGCTCTCTTGTTAACTCTAGTCATTTGCTTAAAGAGTAATGTCAAGCCGATAATTGAAATATGGTCTAACCCATGCATTTTAATGTAAAATAAAAAAATGCTTGAAATATTACTAATTTGATTTTTTTTCTTTCCCTCCTAAAGGACAATTTTGTCTGCCTGATTCTCACCATGTATGCATGGGTAGTGGGCATTTATAAATACGTGCAATGATTCCAGAGACACAGAATTGTCACTCTCTCTAGGGATGATTTGGCATTTGCAGAGTGACCTATGGGTTAAGCCATCCCTTTTTGTTCTCTCTCTCTCTTTTTGTAGAGTGGAGGGGGGGAGGGTTCTAGGTGAGTGGAGAGGACGGAGAAAGGGACTGTGAAAAGAAAGCAGCAGGAATAGTAGCAGCTGCTTAAACTCCTGGAAATTCCTATGTGATTGGTATATTTGGTGGGAATCATTTCACCTGTAGCATCTACTTTCAGGTACATATACAGACATGCTGAACCTATAAATAGAGTAGATATCTATTAGTAAGAAATGGCATGATTTAGGGCAGGGGTGGGGAACCTGTGGCCTCAAGGCCACATGTGGCCCTCTAGTTTCTCAAGTGCAGCCCTTTGACTGAATCTGAACTTCATGGAACAAATCTCCTCAATAAAAGGAATTGTTCTGTAAAACTTGGACTCAGTCAAAAGGCTGCACTCAAGGACCTAGAAGATCACATGTGGCCTTGAGGCCACAGGTTCCCCACCTCTGATTTAGGGGAAACCTCCCTTCCCCCAGTTTTCCAGAGCCTTTGGAATAGTCACTCTTTTGGCTTAAGGAATTGAAGGTTCCTTTTAAAATTAAAATGTTATTTGGTAAGGTGCCTCCTTAAGCTCAGATAAACACTGTGGGGCTGCAGAAACCATGAGGGAGGGCAAGAGATGCCTGGAGAACAATAGAGTGTGATGCTGAAAAGAAAGGGCTTTGGAAAGGCAGTTAAGATTGCCTGTGCTTATTTCATGATTCTGACAAGGACAGCACACATGGCGCAACAAACGTATTCATCTACTGTTTGTGTGGGTGTGTATTCAGGGCTAAATGAATGTTTCCTTTGTCCTACTGAACATCTAAGGACTACTTGGAACAGCTAGATGGTACAATGAAAAAAGTACTAGGCTTGGAGTCAGGAAGACCTGAACTCAAAGTCCTAACAAAGTAGATACAAAGTCATTTCTGAGGATAGTATTAGCAATTGTGTGCTTGGGGAGGGGGGTGTTGAGGAGGAGGTATGTGGAAGGACACAGTGCGTAAAGGTTACCTGTGCTCATTCTTGAAGGAAGTCATGGAGCTCATGGAGAACAAATAAGAAAGAAGCACCTTCCAGACATGATGGTTGGTATGTTCCACGGTACAAAGGCAGGCAATGGAATGTCAAGAATGTTGTTGTTGTAGCTGTTTAGTTATTTTCAGTTGTGTCTGACTCTCTGTGACCCCTTTTATAATTTTCTTGACAAAGATACTGGGATGGTTAATCATTTTCTTCTCCAGTTTATTTTATAGATAAGGAAACTGAGGCAAACAGGATTAAGTAACTTGCCCAGGGTCACACAGCTAGTAAGTGTCTGAGGCTGGATTTGAACCCAAGTCTTCCAGACTCCAGGCCTGGCACTCTATCCATTGCACTACCAAGCTGCCCCCAATGGCAGAAATGAGGAATAACAAACAGGCCACTTTCGCTAGAATGAAGCATGTGTAAGAAAGAGAAATATTGCAATAAACTTGAAAGAGTAAACCAAAGCCAGATTACAAAAAAGCTGTCAAATTAACAAATTCATATTTTATCCCAGAGGTAAGAGAAAGGAAGGGAATAAGCATTTATTAAGTGCCTACTACATGCCAAGCACTTTGCAAATATTATCTCATTTGATCTTCACAAAAACTCTGAGAGGAAGGTGCTATTTATTATCCTTATTTTCTAGTTGAAAAAACTGAGTCAAATAGAGATTAAGTGAATTGTCCAGAGTCACAGTGCTACTAAGTGTCTGAGGTCCAATTTGATCTCAGGTCTTCTGACCTCAGGCTCAGCGCTGTCTCCATTGAACCGCCTATCTGCCTCTAAGGCACAGGAATGTGGTTGTTAAACCTAAGCTTTAGGAAGATCGAGTTAGCATCTTTTCAGGGGATTTATTGGACAGTGGAGATCCTGATAGGAACCACCACACCACATTTTACCCTATGTTCAGAAAGTCATAGAGCTAACAGCAAACATTTCTCAGTTCCATATCTTAAGTCCAAAGGGGACTTAATCATCAGATTCAGTCTTACAGAGGTGAAGTACCTCGTCATCTATCTGGATGATTGTAAAAGCAATAGGAAAACTCCACAGCCTCCAGAAATCCTTCTTCACTTTCTGGCTGATACCCCAAGTCTTAGAGGTAAGGCCTTTATCCCATTGGCATTTTCCTTGTTAAAATATCAATTCCACTGCAAGGTGAGCATTAGTTGTCATTAGTCATCTACAATTCTGTGTAAATCAAGAAAAAAGAACAGGTTTTGATAGGAGGAGGAAGAGGGAACACAAGAACCTGGCGGGAGGGCACAAATATGGAGGGGGACGATGGGAAGGAGAGGTGCTACAAAAAAAACTTCAGTTACGATGGCTGCCAGCTCAGGTGAGTTCTGGTCTTGGTGAAATGGTGAATTCCCAGGTTTAAGTCTTCTGCCCCAGCTATCAATTTCCTCCCATCTTATAGAGTTTCCACTGAATAGGCAGCCGCTTACAGTTCTACAAACACACTTCTGTGGGACCTGAGTCTGGAGAACAAAGAAATATGTCCTACTGAAATTTCAGGGAGGAAGGCGAAGAAAGTAAAACATAATTATCTAAACTGGAATTTAATCCAAATGTTTAAGTTAACACCCCTCCTCCTGCTCTGCCAGGAGCCAGCCACTACGTCTTCATTCCCCAGTGAAGCAACAGTGAGATTTAAGGTTCCTTCCTAGCCCTTCCTCAGCTAGCCAGTTCTTGACTCCAGAGCCAATTCTTTTTCCTATTCCTGTAGGGTAAGAGAGGATATAAAGAAATAATAAAAGCAAAATGCGAAAGAGTGTTTTCTATATCCCTGACCATAATCAGTGTGAATATTTGTTTATATGATCTTGTAGGTAAAGGAATAGATTAGCCAGATAATTCAAGTTCTTGAATACTTTTGTTCGATGTATAGAGAGAGACTTATCTTTCTTGTGCAAGATCACGTATACTCTGAAACTCACACTTTCTAAGTATCTCTTGTTTCTGGGGGTGGTGAGGGGTAGGAAAGCTATTCTTCTGATTGGAGAGAGTGAAAGATGGCATTGGAGAATTCCTCCCTAGTGCCTCCACTTAAGGAAGGAGCCCAGGGCAGCCACCTCATAAATTGCTCTCTGGCTGCAGGATTTCATCCTGTCCCCACTCTGAGATTCCTCCTCCCACAAACCCACTCTTTTTACATGATCCACCCTCCCATTAGATTCTGAGCTTCTTGAGGGGGCACTGTTTTTTTTTGCTTGTCTTTGTGTCCCCAGCACTTAGCACAGTGTTTGGTGCAAACTAGGCACTTCATAAATGTTTATTGACTGATTTACCTCAGGTTTTTTGTTTTGTTTCAAATAAAGCCTGGCTTGGGGTAGAATTAATTAGATCTGAGGGAGGTTTTTTTGCACCATTAGCTATAAAAACTGTAAGTTGGTGCAATGCTTTTCATATTTTATTTTATCAGCTACTCACAACAGCCCTGTGAGATAGGTGATCTGTTTATCCTTCTTTTAAACTATGAGGAAAATGAGGTAAGACAAGGGATTTTCCCAGAATCACACAGACAGCAATTGTCTAAGACAAGATATGAACCCAGGCTACTGACTGCAAGCCCAATATACTACCTAAAATACCATGTTCCCTCTCCTTAGTATATGAGCGTAGCAATAAAGATGATGAAGATTAATTTGTTGGTGATGATGATCAAAATAGTGGTGATGACAATGAGGATCCAGAGATAGAAGGGGCATTCATTTTGCCACTTCATTTTACAAATGAGGAAGTTGAGGCATGTTGATATCAATTGACTTGTGCACAGTCACACAAGTGAATGCAGGTCCAAGGTCCAGCCCTCTTTCTCTGACATCACAGTGTCTGCCTGGGAGAATATCAATGAACCGTGTGTTGATGAAAGACTTGAGGATTGGATTAAGTTTATACTGAAAGGAGATCCACCAATCTCAGTAGCTCAGTTCATTCATTCATTTCATTATTAAGGATTTAAACTATATGAAAACAATGAATGCATCTTTGGGCTTGTTGTTTTATTTTAGGACATCCAAAGTTTTTGTTTTTCTTTTTTTGGGGTCTTTTTCTCATTAAGCTCCTACAAACTTGCGAAGATACACAAGTTATACATTTGTTTAGGTCTTTATCTATGTATTCTTTGTCCATCTTCTGCCCCAAACACACAAAAAGGCAGAGGCACACATATGAGCATCATCATCATCACCACCATAGGAAAGGAGTGAAGAGATGAGAATGGCATGAGTCCTCAAGAGGTTCTCTGGATGTTCTTACTGGAGAAAACTGAATAACCTTGAGCTCAGTCATGGATATATAGGTACTCTTGAAATTTTCCTCTGTCCTCTTATTGTCACAACAGACCCTGCCTGAGTCATGATGTTATATTAATGAAATGTTTTGGGCATACATTACAGAGATCGGTCCACTTACTGGGTGAATCTCAAAGCTGTGTACATCACGTAATCACATAAGATGATTGCTTCCAGCATAGTCCCATTCCCCAGTTAATGAGATGCCCGAGTGACCATGGGAATAGGATTTATAGCCCCTCAGAAGACAACAATGATGCTAAGCTCTCACCCCAATTCTACCCAGATAAATACCAGTGTTTATTTGTCCTCATCAATCCATAAAACCACCCTCTAGGACTACAGTACTTAGTGGAACTCGAAAGTTAGGCATCATCAATGAATGTTTGGGTACCCTTTGCTTATTGGATGAAAACCTCAGTAAGGGCATGAGAGAGCTAAGAAACAGAATTAGGGGTTTGGACCTAGAGGGGCTATGGAATTATCTCTTTGTTACTTGGTCTTTTAACATGGATCATTAGAGGAGCCCTGAAAGTGACAATTGATGGGATATATCAAGAGCAATGTGGCAATAATCATTAAATTCAGAGAAATAATGAAGCCAGCCACAGATTTGATCCTTTTACAGGTAAATTAATTTTTAAAGGGAAAAAGACAACAACAATAATGCCATTCTCCAGGCACAAAGTGTGCCTTTCACTGTGCCTTGTGACTTAACAAACATATCATCATTGAGTATATGGAGGATTGGGCAAGAGTGTAGTCAGATGGTTCTCACTCATTTTTTTTTGTTCACAGAACAGTATCCTTTTTTTAATATGAGGAATAATGGCACACTAAACATTTGAATTGGCAACACCACATGAGTGTAATAGGAGTGAGGAAGAAGGATTCCCTTTAATAAGAATAGTTGTTTTGGTGAGTTCTTTGTTAGTTCATGGTCAGATGCAAGTGGAGTGAGGTTGGTGCATAACTTTGTTTTTGGTTTTTTTTTTTTTTCTGAATCCTGTGCTTACTCTATTATATATCCTGGATAAGTAAAACTTTTATCAAGTAAAAAAATGCATTTTCTTTTATTTGCATATATTATATCCCAAATTTCCCAGCATACTAAGGAAGACTCCAAGCATACGGGTTTGCTATCATAGCACCCTTTGGGAAAAACTGTAACAGACCTCTCTCCATTACTGGAAGAAAGACACCTCAAAAGCCACGTCCTAGGGAGAACACTTCAGGAGCATGACGGAGATATGAGAAGGACAGAACATATTTCACTGGTAACCTTGACTATGTAAGGACAGAAGAATTATCACTATGGATACAATCAATAAATAATAGCTTGTGTTTGAGGATAGATGATGATGAATGCTGCAAAAGAAGGCATAAAACCCCCAAATTTGCCTAATTGTACAATATTATACCAGGAGGGGAAATTTCTTCCTGACCCCAGCTGGTGATCAGTTTATGCCCTGAAGTATGAGATTTAATGATCTGTATCATTTTTATCATGTCACTGCAGATGTTATTCTTACTCATGTGAATGCCTAATCCTCTTGTCAGATACTTAGTATAACTCATTATCTCTACACTGTCTGAGGCGAATCATTCACAGCCAGGGTTTCCTGATGGGGGTGCCATCCACCAGAAAGACCAATATGCAAATGCAAAAAAATACCAACCATTTAGAATAATCAGATATAACTCAAAGGATACTTGAGGTATTCTACTAGGCTGTAAGCTCCTCTGGAGAAGATATTCTTTCTTGTTCAACTTTTCTGTCATCTTCTATGCCTAGCACAGAATCTTGTGAATAGTAAGCTCATTAAATGTTTATTGAGTGAATGAAAAAAAAAGATGGCATACCTTGGCTTACCAAGGCAGAAATATAGGACAATACACTGGCAGGGAGAGTTTAGAATGTTCAAAATGGCCTTGTCCTTTGAGACATTCTTGTCCTTTTCTTATTACTTTACTTCCCTAATGTTCATGGGAGTGTGTACCACTACCACCACCAATCAATTATACAACAATCAAATCCAAAACAGGAGAAGGTAAGTGATTAGAACTTCTGTAGATGAGACAAACACTCTGATAACTAATTTCCCAGGGATTTTAAAATAGAAAAATCCACATACCCTCACAGCTTTAGTTTATTGAATACTACTTTGGGTTTGAGACTGAATTTGACTCCTGATTCCATCTTAGATGAAATATGTCACACATACTTTCAAGGGTCGTTGCTAAGTGGAAATGCTGAGGTGGGACAGCCACTGTAGGTGAAAGTTCTTATATCTTTCCTAGTGCTATACTGATAAGACAGAGACAGGCCATAATTCAGTCTGAATTTCAGGCAAAGCAGCATACCCTAGAACTCAACATCAAAAGTGACTTGCCATCCTAACTAATTTCATGTATTACTGAGAAAAACAGAGAGAAGAGAAACATTTAAATTTGAAAAAATATACAGGTTTAAGAAGATCCAAAAACCTAGACCTTGGCTACCAGTTTCTTGTCGTTCTACTTGTATAGACAAAAGAGAAGAGAATTACTGATTGCGTAAACATAAAGATTTCTGGTTCTTTACCTTACAAGTATATTTACTGTGTAGACAGATAATATTTTGTCCTGAATGCATAGACACAAGTAGCTACATCATGTCAATAACTCTGCTGCTACTCTCTCTCTGGCTACTGTTTCTAGTTGGAGGAGGGAGTTACCAACTAAACAGAAACCTGTTCAGTCACATAACAACTCCTGCTTCTTTTCTTGCCAACAGTGACTTCACATTTATGCTTTTTCTATCTTTGTTCATTTTAACTACTCCCTCTCTAGTCTGCTCTTGCATAAGGTCAAAGTGGAGGAGATTGGTGACTATAGGGCATTCATTCACTCATCAATGTCCATGTAAAGAGGAATATTGGTAATATATCGTTGAGAGTATACATATGCTCTAGTAATTGGATTTCCAGAACAACACATAGAATTAAATGACAAGCTCCTTGAGAGCAAGCATTGACAATTATGTTTTAGTAGAAAGAATATTTATTGATCAAAAAGACAAATTCTTGGTTGTGACCCAGCTCTCCCACTAATGAGTTGTGTAATCATGGATAGGTCCATTAATTAACTGCTTTGGATTACACTTCTCTCATTTATAAAATGAGAAATTTTGACTAGATAATGTCTTAATTCCCTTCCACTTCTAACATTCAACACATCTATGAATCACTGTGTTCTGCCATCACTTGATTTATCCTATGAACTACCAATGTTTTAGAAGTAATTCTAGCTACAGGAGTAGATTTCTCAAAAGAGAGACAGACTGAGCAGAAGAACCAAGACTCAATTCACATTCTAGTCAGGCAATGATTTACCATGGTTTAATAATGTGTGACCAAGATATAACCACAGATAACCACTGATGATATATTGGCATGGGAGACACGAAATGGATGATCCCTATCATCAGTTCAATACCAATGGCCAGTCATTCATCATGGTTTAACAAGACTAATGCTAGATAAAATAAAATCAAAGTGGTAATTGTAAATTTGAGATTAGCTCTCCCATAATATAGTGATTCACCATTCCAGTATGTTTAAACAATCTTGATGCATTGTGAGGTCTGCTTCTGTGGTTTCCAAACCATATGACACACCTAATAAAACTGCTTAGCAAAAATATGCATTACCACTGAACTTCTGTAATTAAATACGTTTATTATAATAGGGATACAATTTGCTGGAGCTCTGAGTGCTAGTCTGTGTAATTAATAATGAAGCGTGTTTTAATGAACATTTATTAGCAGTATGAAATACAAATATCTTGTAGATCAGCTACCATCTAGGAAAACTTCATTTATTCCACAAGATTAAAAAGCCTTGTGTTAATAATATCAGCTTTGCAGTCTCAACAACTCAACAATCCACTCAGTATTGCAAAAGCTCATTAATTTGGACCCTCCTCATTTGAAATTGGTGATAATTCAGAAGTGGCTGGACTGTTTACCACTTCAGAATCTGTAGAGAATGACAAAATCTTAGAGCTCAAAGGAAACCTAAGAAATTTTTAATCTAACCCCAGAGAGGTAAAGTCACATGCCCTAGGTCACATAGCTAGCTAGTTACAAAATTGGGGCAAGTGTTTTTTGAACAAATTAATCATGGACATAGCTTTATAAAGGAATATGTTAAGCAGTACTTCAGAGAACCTAATTAAAATCATTTCCATAGTTATCTTCCACTTTCAACTTCCATGGGAGTGGTTTTTTGGGGAAAAGTTCAGAAGCAGGATTTAAACTAAAAAAGAAGACAAAATTGTCAAAGTGATTGGGAGGGATCTTGGGTTGTTAAGAGGCTAAACTTTGTATTTGGGGAAGAAAAATTTGGGAAGATTTGAGGGAAAAAAGTCAAAAGAGGAGAAATATTTGAGATCTAGGAAGAGAAAGGATAAAGTTCAAAGGGAGGGATTCAAGCTGGAGGAGGAGAAGGAAACTCATTTGAAAAATAAGAATTCCAGGAGTGGGGGCTGCAGAGGTGAAAAAGTATCAGAAGGAAGAGAGGGACTTGCATTGAAGGAAAGCAAAGGCTTTAAAGAGAAGGAAGGAACAAAGGAAAAATGGGAGATGAACAACTAAAGGAGTAGAAGATAACTGGGAAGTAAAACAACATAAAGAAATCAAATTATTAAGGCATGGAAACAGTAAAAGAAGGGAAATAATGTTGGGTATGGCTGTCAAGGTGCTATTGAATAGCTGAGGATATGAAGAGAGTGTATCAAACGATGCTATGCACACAGACACAGACATACATACACACACACACACACACACACACACACACACACACACACCTGTTTCCCATAGCAGTTTTCCAAGGGAGCAACTAATAAGAGTGACAAGGATTGAGGAATCCCCTTTCATCAAGTATGGAAAACAAGGAAATTTTTTTTTTCCTGTTACTGAACTGAGCATTCAATGTTTATATTTGTATTTCTGCCATGGCCAGATCAAAGTGCAGGCTGGTCATCCTCCAGTAAACTAAAACAAAGAACCTTGAGGAGCACCTTTCTACTCTCCTGGTTGTCAGAGGAAAAATGACATATTTTTGAAAGGAAAGGTTTCAGTATAAAAGCAAAGAAGAAAATGGATATAAGGAAACAGAGGGAAATCTTAACTTATGTCAGAAGTTGGAAGAAAACCACACAAAGGACAAAGAGAAGAAAAATTGGCAAGTGAGTCTCTGAAACTAAGGATAGCCTGCAGACAATGCCCAGTGTGGCCTTCCTGAAAAGATGATGGAGCTCCACAGATGTTCTCATGTGAGAGATGACCCAGAGATGATCAGAGCAAGAAAAGCCAAGAAGAAGTGGATGCTGACTCTCTGTAGAGGGGAACTGAGGCAGTTTTTTGTCAACCTGATGACAGTAAAAAGGCATGTTGTCTTCCCAAGGTATGTATCCAAGACATGACAAAGAATTTCATAATTCTCATCAAATTAGGTGACTATTATCCATTTCTGGTGATTTTTGTCACAATGAAATTGAAACCTGGAAACCTAGAAAATATTGCTAAAGATGGCAACATCTTGGGTAAGACTCTACAGACTTTGGGGTCACAGATAATATTTTTGCTACTGCTGGTTATAGAAGGCAAGGGCTTCAAAAAAGGAGAATTTGAAAGAATTCAATTGTTTGGGAAGGTGGCATCTGAATGAGGTTTGGGTTGCCGGGTCACAACTAAAAATACAAAAGTGAAGAGTTCCTGGCAAAAGAGGAGGTGTATCTAAGAGGGCTGGAAAAACTCTAGTCTTGCAAATCTAATTTAAAAGGGAATAAAGAAAAGGAGAGAGAGAAAATTGTGTATGTATAACCACCAAACCAGATACAATAAAGAATATGGGGGGGGGGGAAATAGTAATAGAGATGGACTAGAACTTCACAGAAAAAAAAATCAAGAAAGGTTTTATATATATGTATATATGTGTGTGTACATGTGTGTGTGTGTGTATATGTGTGTGTGTATCAAATGTCCATATTCAAATGAAGAAGTATGGGTAACAATTTTTTTTAAAAAAAACTAAATATTCTAATGCAAAGTGTAAATCTCATACATAATATCACCGAGACTTGGCAGGACTAGACCCAAGGTTGGGATAGCTTTAGAAGGGTATACTTGATTTTAAAGAAAGAGAAAAGGTAAAAAAGGAAGATAGTGAAATAGCATCAAAAACTAAGTGAGTAAATACAGGAAGTAAAGGAGAAAAAAACCAAAAATGCATCATTTAGCAACTATTTACTGTGTGCTAGGTCCTGTGCTAGGGTCTTAGCCTTAGAGAACATCTGGGTAAAGACCAAAGGAGGCAGGAAAAAAAGTAGGTGATTATCATCAGAATGTATTTATTATACTTTGACTGAAAGACAAAATGATTAAGAACTTTAGGAAGGAGATCACAAGTCTGAGATCAAAAAGGTATGATATAAAAGTTGTATATGGGGGGGAATGCCAAGATGGTGGCTGGAAAGCAGGGACTAGCATGAGCTCCTCACCAAGTCCCTCCAAAAACCTATAAAAAATGGCTTTGAACGAGTTCTAGAACTGCAGAACTCACAGGGTAGCAGAGGGAAGCAGGGCTCCAGACCAGGACAGCCTGGATAGTCTCTGGGTAAGGTCTATCCCACATGGAGCAGGGAGCAGAGGGGAGCGGGGCTGAGTGGAGCAGAGGCCAGAGGGGGTGGTGCAGACCAACGAGACCAGGAGCCGGGCAGAGCGTGCCTTAGCACCCTGAATCAGGGAGCTGCAGCAGTTACCAGACTTCTCAACCCACAAACACCAAAGACAACAGAGTAGATTAGTGGGAAAAGCTGCTGGGGACAGGGAGTTTGCAGTTCGGCCACCACCCTGGTGGCAGCTACAGAACTACAGCTGCAGTTGCTTCTGGCCCCAGGCCCACCTGGTGGGAGGAATTAAGTGGTGAATCAGAACAGGAGTGAAGAGCCTGCTGAAGATCAAAGTCCAGTCCAGGTTGGGGGTTCCTGGGGAAGGAAGAGTGCTGGTGAGGCAGAGCTGGCATATCCCCCCAAGCATGAAACATAGAACTATTTAGTCTATAAGCAGTCATACCCACTGAAAAACT
>CM053622.1:299961474-299989363 GCA_028646595.1 Phalanger gymnotis
ATAGGTTAGGAAGAAGCAAAATATAGTTAGTCTTTCACAACATGAGTATTGTGGAAGGGTTATACATAATGATACGCTTGTGGCCCATGTTGAATTGCTTGACTTCTTAGGGAGGGTGGATGGGAAGGGAAGAGGGGAGAGAATTTGGAACTCAAAGTTTTAAAAAATAGATGTTCAAAAACAAAAACAAAAAAGTTTTTGCAGGCAACAAGAAAATAAGATACACAGGCAATGTGGCATAGAAATTTATCTTGCCCTGCAAGAAAGGAAGGGAAAGGGGGATGAGAGGGTAGTGGGGTGACAGCTGGGAGGGCAGACTGGGGAACAGGGCAACCAGAATATATGCCATCTTGGAGTGGGGAGGTAGAAATTGGGAGAAAATTTGTAATTCAAACTTCTGTGAAAATCAATGCTGAAAACTAAATATATTAAATAAAATTTATTTAAAAAAAAGTTGTATGTAGCCCCAGTTATCCAGACATGGGATCATAGATTTAGGGCTGGATTGAATCAATTAATAAGCATTTATTAATCACCTAGCTTGTCCTGGACAATGTACACAGTTTGGGAGGTATAAAAATGAAAATAAAATAATCCTATCTTCGAAAGAAGACTGGGGAAAGGTACTTTATAGTTATGGAAGTGGTCAAGGTCAAGTTCGTAATTAGCTAACATATTGCAAAGGTATCAGAGATATGTTCAGTTTTAAACAAGAATATACATGCCATGTGGAGAGCTCAATATTTCTTTCTTGAGTAAAGTTTCACCTCATCCAGAAAGCCTTCCATGGCTTTATCAGCCTAGTAATAATAGCTGGCATTTCTATAGTACTTTAAGGTTTGCAAAGTATTCTCTGCCATCTCTGAAGTCCTATATCATATGTTTTCTATGCTGTTAATTAAACACTCAGTCACGTGCTGCCTGGTAGTATCTCTTTTATTATGGCAGGTAACCCCTCTTTTCTATTCCCATACCATCATCCTGGTAGAGGCCTTCATTATCGACTGACTGTACTAGTTCAATAACTTCCTAATGACCCTTTGTGAGCTATTCTCTCCATGCTTCATTCCACTCTTCAGTCTGCCACCAGATAAATCTTCCACTCGAAGAAATCAAGTCATATGTACCCTTGCTTAAAATTAATATAGTTATTTCTGTGAGTTGTCCTTGTAACTATTGTTTTTGTTGTTGTGCTAAAATTAAACACTATCTACAGCATTACCATGAAAGACTTTCCTATAAATACCATCAAAAGTGGAAATAAAGTTATTCTGACATGACCTTTTCTTGATGAAGTCGTGATGACAGCTTGAGATCAATGCTCTTTTTTTTTCCTAATTGTCACTACCCAATCCTTTAATCATACATTCTAGAATGATGTGAGAAATCAAAGTCAAGTTCAACATCTTGTAGTTTCTGAATCTCATTCTCTTTCATTAAGACAAAAAAAAGGGGGTATTTGTATTTTTTCAATCTGGAAGCACCTTTCTGGTTTGCTGGTATTTTCCAAAGATAGTAGCCCAGTAATCACTCTTGGATATAGTTCATCTGTGCTTGTTATGATAAAATTGTTTACTATGCCCAAGGCAGTATAGTAGGCCCTGGGAATTGACAGAGAAAAGTGAAATACAGCCACTGTGCTCAAGGAACTTTCAATCTCTACTTAGAGAGTGAATAATGTGTGTATATACATCTCTGTGTGTATATATATATATACATATATATATGCATATGTGTGCATATACGTATATGTGTGTATATTGTTTGTGCATTTCTGTGCACACACAACTATGGAAGAGAAAGAGTTGTCAAGAAAGAAATTACATTTGTCCAATGACTGTATGTGTGGGATGAGGGGCAGTGAAGAAACAATGATGCTACTGAGGGTGAAGCTGATGTCGTTAAGCCAGGTGACTATAATGATGGTTGGTGCCCTTGACAAAAAGACAGAAGTTCAGAAAAAGAGTGGGCTGGAATTTATACAGTGCTTTTAAGATTTGCTAAGAATTTTACACACATTTCATTTGATCTTCACAAGAATACTGCGAGGTAAGGGTTATCATCATATAGCAGTTTTATACATGAACAAACTAAGGATCATATAATTTGATTATATGGACAAGACAACTAGTGAGTTTTTAAGGAAAGATATAAACCCTTGTTTTCCTGACATAAAATCCAGCATTCTCGTTTACTACTATATCCCTTATTTATTTGGGGTTTCAAAATAAATGCCTGTGGTTCCACACAGCCCTACCTGTGTTAAGGTTCTGTGTTTGTAGCTTTCCCTTTCAGTTACTATGTTCATGCATACTGTTCTCTAAACATTTACTTACTATTAGCCATTGAACTCCCTCATTGTGTTTAACCTTGACAAAGGTGGAGATAAATATATCTACACGCACACATATACATTGCTGTTGTTGTTCAGTCACTTTTCCGTTGTGTCTGACTCCGTGACCCCATTTGGGTTTTTCTTGGCAAGGATAGTGGAGTGGTTTTCCATTTCCTTCTCCAACTCATTTTACAGATGAGGAAACTAAGGTAAATAGGATTTCATGACTTGCCCAAAGTCACACAACTAGCAACTATCTAAGACCAGATTTGAACTCAGGAAGATGAGTTTTCCTGCCTCCAGGCCTAACATTCTGTTCACTGTACCACCTAGCTACCCTAGCTGCATATATAAATATAAATATACGTGCACACATACATATGCACATGTACAGACATAATGCATGTATTGTGCGCATCTATGTGCTTATCTATACACATATATCAACATACACATGTGCTCCTATATTAATATACACACATGTGCATGTATGCTCATGTGTATGCAGGTACATATGCATGAGTATAATATGTGTGCACACGTGTTTGTGTGGTCTCGCCAATGGAACTTTATAGCTTTGGAGGATAGTAATTTTATATTTGCCTTGCTGAATTCTCAACACATAACACAAGACTAATCTTATCATCACTATTCAATAAATACAGGTTCATCGAATGAATAAATAGCTGAATAGATGAACCAATGAAATCTGAACATATCTCAGTAAGTACTTATACTAATGGTATTGTAATAAAAGAATATAATTAACAAAAATGTAAAGAATCTGTGACTGTGATCTTAAATTCTACTTTTGCAAATCAAGAGGCAATCTTAGACAAAATGGTGAAATAATAACGAAAGTTTACATTTATGAAGTACTTTCTAGTTACAGTGTGTTTTCAGCGTGTGTAGACCCACCCAGCTGCCAGACTCTAGAATACCATTCCTGGCCTGCACTACTTGCGACTTCATCTTGTTTCCCTCCTGTGTTGAATTTAAGGATGCTTAATGTAGCCAGACTGCTTGGGGTCTGCTTCCTGTTCCACCTGTGTGGAATAACAGGCTCTGTGTTTTTAGTTCTCCCTCTGAATTACTACATTCATATGCACACTTCTCTGTAAGAATTGAATTGATGGTCATGAACTCTCATGTGTATAAAACCTTAATATTTGCTAGGGCCCTTGCATATAGCTTGCTCCTCTCTGTCCTGTTTAGTTCCTCCTTGTCATTCTAAATCACACACATTCACACATATACACACACACACACACTCACACACACACACACAACCCTACACACGCACAAAATCAAAGAAAGATATACTAGAGATATTGTAGCGGTAGCACTGATGGAAAATGCTGAACCAACTACTCAGTGTTGTGTGGGTCCCCTTCAGGGATAATGGCATGCAGAACCACTAGCTTCTTGGCACGACCTTGAGCAAATCATTTATTCTGCATCTGTGTTTCCCCATCTGTAAAATGGAGATGATGTGAGGACCCTTCATCCCTTCCAGTGTATTTGGGGGGATTAATTATTGAATGTTTATGGAGATTTTTGAAGATGACAAGTGCTATATAAATGCTAATTGTTATTATATAAAGTCTAAGATCATTATTGCTACTTCCCTTGGAATTCTAAGTAGGATGGGAATGGCAAGTGAGGCTGATAACCCTGCACAGGAAAATCACAGCCCGTATTCCAAAATATACACTGATTAATGATAATGAAATATGTCTTCCAGCCAATATATTTAACATTTCATTCTGAGTGATGACCTGTCCTTTGCTTTGACTGAAATATATTTATTGAAATAGTTATAAGGGGACCAATCTAGATAAAACAAGATGTGACCTTGGCACAAGTTCAAGAAAAGCCCAGCCTGGACTGAGACCTGTTGCAGAATCTAAAGTTTAATTGACTTTAGTTGGGTCACCTTGTCAGAAAATCATTTCAATTTTAGGTTTGACCTTCTCTTTTTATGAAATTAGACTAACATGATGATTAGGTGGAGTTCAGTCAGGAAGGGGAATTGTATAGTCTGGAGTAGTGGAAATATGTGTTCTAATCTTTTGTCTTTAATTAATTATTTTTGCATACCCTTACTTAAGTGTCTCAACCTCCCTGAGTCTCCGTATCCTTAGCTGCCAAATGAAGGGATTAGATGATAGGCTCACTAAGGCTTGCTCCAACTTTAAGTGTATATTCATATGATATGATGAGCTTCCTTTCTCTCTGGATCTTAGTTTAATCATCAACAATATGAGGACGTTGGAAAGAATGGTTTCAAAGATTTCTTTCAGTTCCAAGACTAGAATTTGGTTTAAGTTAGAACAAGCTAGCTGATTATCCAAAATTCTGGTAATAGATGGATTATACAATGGAGGACCAAGTGACAGCTGAGAAACAAAGGGCTAATGGATGAAAAGAGAGGTTTCAAAATGGTATCTAAAAAACAGAGCAAAAAACTTTTCAAAAATTCAAATGAACAAAGGCAGAGAGATTATGGAATTCTTAAATTTGAAGTGCATGTGTATGTATGGAGGGGAGATATTAATATAGCAGCAAGAGTACAACTTCCCTTCTTATTCCAGCCATACTAATTTTATTTTTGAAAAAGTTCTTTTCTTTCATTTAACACAACTGAAACTGTCTTCTTATTGAAATTATTTCAGGTCCTTTCTGATTCATTTTTAGGTTAAGAATTTTCTTCCTAGCCATAGAATTGAAAGTGACAAATGTTGGAGGTGGTGTGGAAAAATTGGGACACTAATTCACCATTGGTGGAACTGTGAATTGATCCTTCCAGTAATACCATCTGGAATTCTCGCCAAAGAGTTATAAAACTGTGGATACCCTTTGACCCAGCAATACCACTATTAGGTCTGTTTCCCAAGGCGATTGTGGTAAAAAGAAAAGAACTTGTATGTCCTAAAGTATTTATAGCATCTCTCTTTCTAGTAACAGAGTTGGAAATTGAGAGGATGCCCTTCAGTTGGGGAATGGCTAAAAAAGTTTCATTATGATCGTGATGGAACATTACCATGCTAGAAAAAATGTTGAGCTGGTTGATTTTAGGGGAAAAAAAAACATGGAACAATTTACATGAAATAACAAAGAGCAAAATGAGCAGAACCAAGTGAATCTTGGACATAGTAACAGTAATATTGTTCTAAGAACAACTTTGAATGACTAAGTCAGGATGAGCATTATGTACTGATATGCCCAAGTCAGCTACAAAGGACCTGCAAAGGAAGATGCTATCAACATCCAGAGAAAGAACTGAAAAAAATAGAAATATGTATAGTATGGCTTTACAGATATGTATGTGTATATATGTGTGTGTTTTTAATACACATATGTGTATATACATATATACATATGAGTGTAAATACATATATGTACATATGTGTATATATGTATATCTATATGTATATATATATTCTGTCTAATGGTAGATTGGGGAGGAAGAGATTAAAGTACACAGCAGAGGAAAAAGAAAAATTAGAAGGAAGTACAGAAAAGCGGGGTAGCTTTGAAAATGATAAGTAGTATTTATTACATCGTTTTCAAAAAAAAAAGTAAATATTGTGAAATGGAAATTCATGGTTTTATGTTAAATCTTTTTATGTTGTGCCACATACATGGAAATGTTCTTTATTGTTGTCTTTTTTGTATTTAATTTCAAACTGAATTTTAAAAAGGCAGGGAGGAAGAAAGCTATATCCTACTAATCTCCACAAATATTTATAGGTAATACAATTTTTATATTTAGGGTTTTTTTTAATCAATCTAAAGCTTATTGTAGTACAAAGTATAAAGGGATGATCCAAACATAATTTCTGCTGAACTGCTTTCCAGTTGTTTCTTTTTCCCCCCAGCAATCTCTGTTGAACAGGGAATCCTTCCCTATTTACTAATCATTTGTGTGGTTGAGTTTATTCAGCAATGGACTACTATGTTCTTTTGTGACTAATTTTGTTCCATTACTCTGCTCCACCCATTTTTTAAAGTATCACTAAATTGTTAAATAATTATTGCTTTGTAGTATACAACAAGAAATGAAAGTCATGCCCTTTCATTCTTGCAGAGTCCATTATTTTCATTCAAATTCTTGACATTTTACACCCATAGATAAATGTTATCATCAATTTGTTTAGTTCTATAAAGTAGCTTTTCAATATTTGCTTGGTATATCACTAAGTTCTTAAATTAATTTTATAGTATCATTGAATTTATTAAATTGGCATGGTCTAGCCATGAACAATGAACACTTCTTTAATTATTGTCCTTCCTTATTTCATTAAAGCATTTTAAAGTAATATTTATGTAAACCCTAAGTGTGTATCACTAGGTTTATTCACAATTATTTTATGCATTGTTACTTAGAAAAGAATTTCATAATACTTCCTGAGACTGCTTAGTGTCACATAGAAAGGCAAATAATTTTATGAATTTGTTTTCATTCTGCTACATTATTAAAATTATTAGTTTTTTTTTTCATTGAAATACTGGCATTCCCTAAGCCAAGTATCATTTAGTTTATGTTTGATGGTTACTTGTGGTTTCATGAGTGCATTCCCAGTGAGGAATCTCTATCTGCCAATCTTCCAATGCAGGTCAGGAACTCTTCTGAAGCTTAGAGTCTTAAAGAGTTCCTCTGGCCACTAAGAAGTGAAGGGATTTGTCCAAGTTAAATAGTCGATGTACATCAGAGACAGAATTTGAACCCAGGTCTTCTTGGTTCCAAGAACAGTGCACTATCTTACTTTTCATGCAGCCTCTGAAACAAAGTATTATGCAATAAACAAATAGAGATAGTGATGTATCCTTATTACTTATGTTTACCTACTGACTTTTTTTCCCCCTGTCATTGCCATGGATAACATTACTAGCACTATATTGAAAATAGTGGAAAAGAATGGATTGTTCTTTAGGATAGCTTCTGATGTAGCTTTTAAAAATACTGGTTTTAGGTAGACAAATTGGGTCATATTTTAAAAAAGAACATTTTATTCCTATTCATCTTTGTTTATATATATACATGCATACACATATGTATATATACATATATACATACATATACATACTTATATGTACATATATGCACATTTATAGACACACAGATGTATATTATATATATACAAACACACATATATACGCTCTATATTATAGATAGCCTCTTCTGTATCTATTAATTCTGTTATTTTTATAATTGACTTTGTTTAATAATTACATTTATAGTTTTTCAAATGTTAATTTTCGAATTCAAGAATAAATTAATCAATCATAGTGAAAAATACCCATACACATACATATGCATGTATGTATGTATATAGGTACATACATATGTATGTATGTATTTGATTCTGTGAGGAAGACAGTCAAGGCAAAATTGAGGCAATGTAAAAACATAAGCTATCAATAAAATGTATTTTAAAATTTTGGAACATCTCACTATAGCCTCAACATAATTAACAATATAACACTACATATATGTATACACACTATAAATATATATGTATTTATATGCACATACATGTATGTGTACGTGATTGAAATTATCTTTTATTTTATATCCTTTCTGATTCTTTGGTAGGTTAAGAATTATTTTCCTAGCCACAAACCTGAAAGATATACCCCTGCTATTCTCCACAAACATTGATAAGGTCTGGAATTTTTGTAATTAGTTGTTTTTTTTTTATCTATTTGGAGCTTGATGTGTGTGTGTGTGTGTGTGTGTGTGTGCGTGCGTGTGTGTGTACTCAGTATACTACATACTGAACTCAGTTATCTAGCAATACATGAATATTATATTGTGATATGCATTTATACACACAGGTATGTTTGTACATATACGCATATGTAAATATATATATTTATTTGTAAATTTCATGCACAGAGTTCATCCTAAGAGAGCATTTGTTGTATAAATGAATGTATAGATGATAGATATATAGATAAGAGATCAAAATGAAAAGGTTTCTCAAATGAAATAAATAAAATCATATGTTCATAAGATCACAGGATTGGAGCGGGAAAGTGCCCTCAAAGCCATTCAGTTCAACCTCCTCATTTTATGAATGAGGAAACTGAGGCCTGGAGAGATCCAGTTCCATAAAGTACATGTATTTCATTTTTCAGAAAGCCCCAGAAGACCCGCATGCAGATACTGTTTGCTCTTATTTCACATAATTACAAAGAGCCTACATATCTAATTTCCTGAGCTCACAGCAGATTTGAAGCCAAAAATCTGGAAGAAGAAGAAGAAGAAACTGCTACAGGCAGACCTGCTGACAGCAGTGAGAAGCAATCCCTGGCATCCTGACAGTGATGGAGGACACAGATAAATGAGAAAAACCACACACGAGAACTCAAAAGATACAGCAGTGAGGGGTCATTTGTTTCTAGGGGGCAAATAGGCCTCCACATCTCACAAAGCCCCGAGGTCTTTTCTCCATTACAGCACAGTATTCTAATTATAGCTCACATTGATGCATCTTTTTTTTCCTCTGTGTGGTTTGCAAAGCTTTCCATATATTATCTCATTTGATCTTTACCACCACCCTTTGAGGTAAGTAGCATAAGTATTATCATCCCTGTTTTATACCTGGAGAAGCTGAAGCTTAGAGAGCTTAAGTGACATGCCCAAGGTCTCATAGAGAGGCAGAAAGACGGACCTGGAACTCCAAACTGGATCTTCTGACCCCAAGGCCTGCACTGTTCATGCTGCTGCCTGCCTGAATAATTGATGGTCATGAGGATGACCCTGAGTCATTGAGAAAAGTTTGCATTCTGCACAATGTAAGCAGGGAAGGAGATGAACCCACAAAGAAATTATTCCACTAAAAAAGAAATTATAGTGCTGAAGGAAGTAAGATAAAGTCTTTGCTATCTGGGATAGGAATCTTCTTAGTGCTGAGGGTGGGAATTTCCAGGAAAGAAGCAATCCTTTGACTTGAGAATGAGAGAAATTGCAAATGTGAGGGGGCCAGGAGAAATGACCATATCTTCGCCCAGAAGCTAATTGTACCATTGAGGGGGTTATGTAAGTGTGGACCAGGTAGGTCTCTATAAGAAGCAGCATGATATAGTGCTTCTCAGTACAAAGGAAAAGATCAGGTTTCAAAAAGCTTGGGTTCAAACCTCTTTTCCACCACACACTACCTTTGCATCCTAGAGTAAACCATTTTGACCTCTCTAAGCTCCAATTTCCTCATCTAGAAATTAAAGGTTTCAGTTTTTGCAGCTATTAATATGTGATCCTCTTATATAATGAAAGGCAAGTGCTTGAGTTATAATCACTAAAGCAGTCTAAATAAAGATCACTGGAATTTGAAGAAGGAGGACAACAAATATGGTCCAAGAAGAAGTATTCATTGGCAAATCCACAAGTGAAATCTGAGATGCTGTCCAACTAAGCTCCAGAAGAATTATTAGACTAGGGGATGGGGATCAGATGGAGGAAATCCAAGGAATCAGACCTGCCAGATCTGATGGCTTGTTTGCTCAGTAGCCATATCTATCTGTACCTGGGTATGCGGCCGACTTTCCTTCCCCTCTCCTGCCTTTCCCTGCATTCTCTCTCTGCTTAATGAGCTTTATCTGCTCTATGAGCCAGCCATAAAAGATTCATTCACAGAGGGCTCTAGATGGCTGAGGGTTTAGTCTATATATTAATATAATAAACAGCTGAATTTATTTTTTTTGTAACCAGAAAGCACAATGTAAATAGAAGTTTATTAAAGGGTGCCCTGGTGACAATTAGAGAATGGGACTGTATAAAATAGGTGATAATTGTGCTGTGCAGACAGTAAGTAGAAAAAGAGTTAGAGAAAAGAGAGCTCATTTTTGGGCGATTGGATAAGTTAAAATGCATGCTTCTCCTGGCCTAATGTCCCTTCTAAATACACTTCCTAATATGCTGGGAAAATTCAAATAAAACGCCCTTATTTTCAAGTCTACTTTCCTGAAACATATCATTTTCAGGCTCTCTCCAGAGGGACCCAGGTGACCAGGGCCTCCCCCATTGAGTCTTTAGCAATACTAGCTCCAAACAGTTTTCATTATTCTTACATAAAAAGCCTGAGGCAGAGTGAGAGAAGTAAAATGTCCTCTGCTATAGGAGGAATTTCCTCACCTCCAGTCCTCCACTGGATCTGTGATCTTTTCTATTTTATATCCTGCCCAAAGATGCAGATCTCTATCCATACACGCCTGGGTCTGCCACAAGGGATCAGCATAGAGTGCTGAGGCGTTCTGCAAGTTCTCTCGACATTGTGAGGATACCAAGGGAACACAGGAGTTGTCTCTTAGACTATTTGAGGTGCTTTGTAAATCTTAAAGCAGTACACAAATGCGAGTGATTATTGAAGATCTATTTTTATTACCATCCTCTCTGGGTAATTCTGTCTCTGCCTCTGTCTCACTGTCTCTGTCTGTCACCATCTCTGTCTATCTGTCTCTAACAGAACTACTTAGGTCTTTCTTTGTCTCTCTGTCTCTGTCTGTCTCTCTCCCTCTATGAGAAAGTGCTCACTCACCGGAGTTAAATCAATTCTTCTAGAAATCCATTATTATTCCTTCCTTGTGTTCTATAGGGAATCTTGTTTAACTTATTCCACAGTTAGTTAAGGACTCAGTTGGTAGCATAACTAAGGCAAAACCCAAATATTATTTCTCCCTTATTGAAGCTTCCCTTCAGAATCACTTTAAATGAATGAATGAAACATAGATATTAATCTTATCATATGACAAGCGCTGTGCTAAGAACTGGTGACTCAAACACAAAAGGGAAACATGTCCTTGCCCTCAAATAACTTACTTTCTAACAAGGGAGACAATACGTACAGGGGAGTGGTAGACAGGAAGGGAACTACTATTTGAGAAGTGACAAAAGTGCTTAGTGGGAGAACACAGTAGTCCAAAAACATGTTTTTTCCAGGTATATTAATAGGAGTGGTGATTTGATTACTGTTTCTTAGAGAAAAGTGAAAAATTGTAGCTGGTTAAGAATAAGGTATATGCATAGATATCTGCAGTATGGAAAATGGCCAGAGGCAAATGGTAAAGATGAGGTTGTAGAAGTGGGAAACTGAGAGGCCTTATATCTTCCAGACGTTACCTTTGGACAGTAAAGGAATCGCAGAAACTGGAAAAGTCATGGGCAGACAGGGGGAGATGAAGTTTGCAGGACTGAAGCAAGAAAGAGAAGCAAACAAAGAAAAAAGAAAGGAAAGAAGGAAGACGATTGTGTCATGCATAATAATGTTTATTCTGATTATTCAGAGATGAAGCAGGACGGCCAGATCGTAAGGTATAGGATAGAAAAAGGAGCCTGAATCTGTCAGGTTGCGTAGTCCTTCAAAAAAAAAAAATCTCCCCTCTGTAGTAGGTCAATGGGTCACAAAATTCAGTACTTTGAAAACTTTAAAGTACTATGAATATGTAAGGTAGGAGGAAGAGGAGGAAGAGTAGGAGTAGTAGTGGTGGTAGTAGCAGTGGCAGCAGTCATGGTAGTATTGGTAGTAGGAGAAGGAGGAAGAAGAGGAGAAAGGGAGGCTAGGTGGCACAGTGGATAGAGCGCTGGGGCTGGAGTCAAGAAGATTCATCTTCCTGAGTTCAAATCAGGCCTTAGACGCTTACTAGATGTGTGACCATGAGCAAGTCATTTAATCCCATTTTCCTCAGTTTCCTCATCTGTAAAATGAGCTGGAGAAAGAAATGACAAATGACCAGTATCTTTGCCAAGACAACCCCAAATGGTCACAAAGAGTCAGACACGACTGACATGACTAGACAACAACAAACATAGGAAATTGAGGCTCACAGAGACTCATTTGCTATCAATATCGGAGGAATGATTTGAATTCATGCTCTTAATGGTGAGCTGGATCAGGCCCAGGACCTGGACTCAGGAGGAGCTAAGTTCAGCTCCTCCCTTAGAAAGGTACTTGTGAGCTCTGTGATCCAGAACAAGTCACAATCTCTCTGTGCCTCAGTTTGTTCATCTATAGATTGAGGGGATGGGACTTGGTGGTCTCTAAAGTCTCTTCCAGCTCTAAACTTACCATCTGCTACACTAACCTGCCTCTTGCCATAACAAAACATTTATATAGTACTTTGAATTTGTCAGTGTTTTAAATATGTTGCTTTATTTGATCCTCTGTATCAGATATCATTTTCATGTTACAGATGAGGAAACCAAGGCTCACAGAGGTTAAATAATGAGGCCATGGTCACCCAGTTACAAAGTGCCAGAAGCAGAAATTAGACCTGCATCTGTAGACAGAGCTGTTGTGGGGATAAGAGAATGAGCTGATTTACAATAGTGATTCTAATAAAGGACACGAGTCTATACTGTAAGCAAACCCCACTAGATACTTTCTTTAAATACATATTCTATATCAACCTGTTTAAGTAGTCATTCCTGTCTTTGACATAACAGTGAAAATGCCTGAATTTCCAGCTGTTTAGCTTTAGGATAGATGGGAAATTTGGAGATTTTCTTGCTTGTCTCTCCTCCACTCTTCCTCCATGTCTTCCCGGTTCTTATATTCTATGATTCTAGTATGTTGGGGTACTGTTAACTTGAACAAGCCCATATTTCCCCTAAGTACATTCTTTTCTCAAGCTTCCTCTCTTTCTAGACTTGGGTGTGAGTTTCTTATTTTCTATCTTCTTTCATTCCCTTACCATCCTCCTAGCATAACAAGACTTGAATTAAAGAAGAGAGAGGCTTTCAGCTGTTTTCTCTCTTAGCAAGACTGCCAGGAAGATTTTGTTTCCATTGCCACCTTCTTTTCTATCAATTTCCTTAGCACAGTGACTGGCACATAGTAGGTCTTTTCATAAATGTATGTTCACTGTCAGTGTTGGCTGATTAGAATGTTACCAGTAAAAATCCCATAAATGACTTTAGGTAAATTTTCTAGAAGGATTATGGAACAAATGTTGAATATCTATGTGTTGTGGGTCCCATAGAAGGCCTCTCCCATTAAATGAGAGATAATGTGAAGGACTTAAGTCTCTTACCAACAGTAACTATAGGACACAGAGAAGCCAAGAGCTAAAAGGAATGTTAGATGTCATCGAGTCCCACATATTCATTATGCAGATGAGGAAGCCAAAACCTAGAAGAGAGAAATGACAATTAGATGGTTAGTAGCAATTTCAGAGCCAGGCTTAATAACTCTCAAGTCTGGTATTCTTCCTAATATATCATATTACGAATACCACCTTCCATATTATTTTGAAAAAAATACATTGATAATGATTAATATGTGATGCTTCAGGTACAATTTGCTTTTCTTGGGCAGCTGAGTTTATCTTCCTGGGCATCCAACAAAAAGTAAGTTGATTGCAATAAGTTACAGAAGTGAATCAAACTTTTCACATACCATCAGTACCCTTCAAAACAAGGAGTCTGATGAGTTGGAACAATTAGGTTCTTTTTTTTTTTGAGGTGGGAAGGCAAGGCACTTGGGGCTAAAGTGACTTGCCCAAGGTCACACTGCTACTGAGTACTATGTATTGGAGGAGACTAGATTTGAACTCAGGTCCTCCTGGCTCCAGGGCCAGTATTGTATTCACTGTGCCACCTAGCTGCCCCTAAGAAGGATTAGAACAATTAGTTTCTTACCAAGGATGGTATGAATCTTAAACTTTACAACCTTCCCCCAAGCAGGCTTTTCACCTTCTATCATGAGGGCTGTGGAGTAACTTTAGTTGTAGATACTTGAGGTAAAGCCCAAGTCAAAGAGTTTGCACTAGTTAAAAGGATCTGAGAACAATGAAAATCTTCTTTGCCCCAAACATGACACTAACATTAAAATTATATGGCAGGTTCAGGTATTTGAGTGGCAGAAGAAAATCATGGTAGCATCAGAAATCCATCTAATACGTGCATTATCTTAAGGCCACATGTGGTCGGGTAGAAGAACTCCAGTCTTTCCTAGGCTTTTCAAAAATGAGCTACCTGTCCAAAGAGTTCATGGAGGAAGCCCAGTCCAGTTACATCCTTTCTGTAAGTAGGCTGTTTCTGTTTAAAAACACAGTCCTCAGAATGGGCCTCTTTTTAGGGAAGAATGGATTTTATACCTTTCTTATTGCCTGCCAAATGCCAGGAGCTTTTCAAAGTAATAGCAACTAGTGTAAAAAGAGAATTTGAAATAAAAGAAGCTTTTATTGCCCCAGAAAGAGGCTGCCCATAAACTTTCCACCTGCCTCAACCAGTGAAAATATATATATGTATATACATATATATATATATATATGTATGGGTGTGTGCGTTTATGTGTGTATGTTATGAATGTGTGTATATATTTACACACACATACACATGTATATATACACATTTTCAAATATACATATTTACATCTACAATTTCTGGCTAATGATAGTTTATCTTCCCTATTAGCCTTATGTCTTATATAACACATGATTTTTTAAAAAACTGAGAAAGAATCAGGGTTAAACCTCTTTAATTGCAATTGTCGAATTTATTCCAGTCTGACGCCTCATGGCTACTGTTACCAAGAGAATGCTTTACTACTGGTGCTGAAACTTTACCCTTTTTATCTCAGAATATCAAAGACCTCTACAAATATGAATTCATTAATTAAGCCTCTCCACCACTGCTAAGGGAACAAATTCTATGACCTAACTCCAAATCACTCCAAATCAGGTGGCTCTAGTGCCAGCCCCTAAATAGAAAGCACACAGCATTTTTTCATTCATTTCTTTCACAGTGTATTGAAGAAGGCTCAATTTGGACTTAAGGGACCAAAGTTCAAATCCTGGCTCTAGTATTTCTTTCTTGTATAACCTTGGACAAGTGAGTCCCCTTCTTGGGTCCTCAGTTACTTGTCTGTAAAAAGAGGGGTTTAGACTAGATGGCTGTTTTATAAAGTCCCCTCTGGCTCTAAAATAGTGATTCTGTGATCCCACCCACAAGAATTCACTGAAACTGAGAGAAATCTGTCTTGGAAAATGCAAGCCTTTTTCAAGTGAAGGTTTCATGGCTTTGTCCTTTTTTTCTAATGAAACCTCTTTTGTGGCAGCTGCTCACATCATTTGTCTCTAATTCTGTTTGGCTTTATTCCTTTTCTTTTCCCCCCTTTCCTAATGGAACAGTGAAACCTTGTGAACCTGACGAGATTTATCGAGTCACTTCAGTGTTGTAACAGAACAGAGGTGATAAAACCCCATTGTTTGGAAGAGAGGAACCTGACTTGGCTCATGCATTTCGGCCTCCCTCTCCGGATTTAGAGGAAGCTAAAACTGAAATGAAAACCCCATAGAAATATTTAGGTCTATCTATATGAATGAACAGGATAATTGAGCTCCGAATGCATGTTTGCATATTTTGACCTTAACTAGCTATGTTCCCTTTTTTTAAAAGGCAACAGAAGCCAAACTGTGTAACAATGATAGAAATGATATCTAGAATTTCTGTAACTTAAAGCTTACAAAATTCTTTATATCAATGGTGTCAAACCCAAACAGAAATGAATCCTTGGCAGCCACATATTGACTTAGAAAACCACAAATTAACATAATGCATATTATATTATATTTTCCCTCAGTCATATCTGGTTCTCTCTGCACTCCATAACCCTTAGCTACCCTTCAGTTTTCCATCATTGTTTTATGAAGATTTTCTTATGTGATCTTTAGAACAACCTGTGAAGCAGACATTATTATTTTCCTCAGTATGCAGATGAGGAAACAAAGGCTCAGAGAGATTGCAGGACTTGCCCAGGATCACATAGATACTGAATAATTGGAACACAGTGCCAGCTCAGGTCTTCATGATGGCTCAATTACCTGGGTGATTTTGTGGATGGACTCAATACTATAGGGTGCAGAATCAAGAGCTGCTGTGGGGGGGAGGGGATATCTCAAGGGATATTCCTGATATGAAGCTTAGATTTAAAGATTTTCCTCCAATGGCAATGAAGAAGGATATTTAAAATATTTGATTATTAATTACGATCTCATCATGGTCATGGGGAATTGTGAGGGACCAGTGATCAGGCTATGTCAGGATTGACCGAAGGAAAAAAGGAGTATTATCTTGAAGAAGAGAAGAGAGTGAATAATAGGGCCCATCAGAGAGGGATTAGAATCATTCTGTTTGAGCACATAGACCAAAAGAAAGAGAAATAAGTAGAAGTTGCAGAGAAGTAGACTAAGGATTAGTATAAGGTAAAACAACAAATAAGACTTTCCAAAGGTAAATTGTGCTGCTTCAGGAAATAGGATGCTTTCTGTTGCTGCATCATAGACTCTCAGAAGTGGATAGTTGGAAGGGATGTCATCAGCCATTGAGTTCATCACATAATCAAATGGATTCCCGTTATAACAAACTCAACAAGTACTCGTCCAGCCTATGTCTGAAGACGTCCAAGAAGGGACAACCTACCACCTCTAAAGAAAACCTGTTTTACATTTGACTATCTAATTGTTAAGAAGACTTTCTAGACTTCAAGTCTAAATTGACTTTTTTGTAATGTCCACTTACTGATCCTGGTTCTGCCCTGGGGACAAGCCAAACAAACCTAATTTCTCCTACATATATTACTCTTTCAAATACTTGAACACAACTCTCATATCTTCCCCCATTTCCTCCCCTGCACCCCTTCTTTTCTCTAGGCTAAACATAACATTCTTTCAACTAATACTCATTTGCCATGAACTCAAAGCTCTTCACTATCTTGATTGCCCCGCTCCAAACACTCTCTGGTGTATCAGTTCCTTCTTAAACTGCAGTACCTGAAATTAAACACAATATTCCAGAAAACATCTACCGGGGATATATTGGAGGGAAACTGCTACCTCTAACCACCTTCCCTGGAAACTCCTCCAAAGGGCAGCCAGGTGGTGCAGTGGATAGAGTACTGGGTCTGGAGTCAGGAAGACCTGAGTTCAAATCTGGTCTCAGACACTTACTAGCTTTGTGACCCTTGGCAAGTCACATAACCCTGTTTGCCTCAGTTTCCTCATCTGTAAAATGAGCTGGAGAAAGAAATGGCAAACCACTCCAGTATCTATGCCAAGAAAAGCCTCAAAGGGGTCACTAAGAGTCAGACACTACTGAAAAATGACGAAACTAAACAAACTCCCCCAAATGAAACCCAAAATTGCATGAGCTCTTTTGAGTGTCATTTCTCAGTGCTGACACATATTGAGCTTATCATCCACTGAAACCCCCCATAGCCTTTCCAGAATAACTACTATTTATCCACGCCTCTTTCACTTTTATGAAGTTGATTTTATTATACCCAAGTGTAAGACATTTATCCCCATTGGTTGTCAGCTTATTAGATTCAGTCTAGTTCCTCTAACCTGTCAAGATAATTTTGCATACTGACTCTCTCATCTACTGTTATGTTTCTTTTGTCATGTCATGTCATGTCATGTCATTTTAGTTGCAGGCTGGTGTCACCTGCAAATATGAAGAGTATATCATATATGTCTTTTTCCGAATCATTGATAAAATGTCAAACAACACAGTGCTGGGTATAGATAGATCCCTGTGGTATCCAATTCGAGACTTCTTGCCAAGTTGAAACTGAACCATTTATAGCCACTGAGTCTGGCCATCCAACCAGTTCTGAATTCATTTGATTGTATTATAATGTAGAAATGTAAGGCACATGGCCTACAGGCGGCCTACAACACTTCTGTGTGTCCAGAAACAAATTAAAATGTAATTGAGAAATACAAAATAAATAAAATAGGTAATGTTAATATGTGGTTTTCTAGGCAAATATTTGGCTGCAGGTTTCCTTGTGTATGAATTAGAAGCCACCTGTATCTATTTGAGTGTGATATAACTGTTATAATCTAATTCATGCCATTACATCTTCTCCACAAGAACATCATGAATACTTTGTCAATGGTTTTGCTTAAATATAGATAAACCATGTCTTCAGAATTTTCTTCATCTATTCTTTTAGTAATCTTGTCAGGAATTAGGTTAGTCTCTTTTCAAGCAGAGATAGGATGACCATTTGTTAGTTCTGTAATATGGGGAATTCCTTTTTTTAGGTATGGTTTGCACAGTATTATCTCTGAGGTCTCTTTTAGCTAAGATTCTGTCATTCTGAGAATTGAAATCTAAGATAAGTAAGAAAATGACTAAAAGAATACACATAGCTGAGTTCAACTAACCTGACCAGATGAATTTCACCACAGGGTACTTACTGAAATAACATGAGAATGTGACTTCTAAATCACTGTCTGCGATCTTTGAAGAATTGTGGCAAATGGAATGGTTACCATGAACCTAGAAGTCACAAATTTATAAGTTTTCAAAGTGAAGAAGGGAGATATTTGAAACTCATGATCAGTGAACTTAAAATCAATTACTAGGTAATATTTGGAATGGAATTGTTTTATACTTCATTTTTAATTAAAAATATATTCTCTCTCCCATCTCCCTTAAAAAACAAAACAAAAAAACTAAACCAAGCAACAACAAAAAACCGCATTGTAATAGAAATAGTCAAACAAAACAAATTCCAAAATCACAAATAATTACAGAAATGGGAATTAAAGCCACTCTGAGGTTCTACTTCACACTTATCATATTAGGAAAGATGACAAGAAAAGGTAAATGACAATTTTTGAAAGGCCTACAGCAAAATAGGGATATCAATGCACTGTTGTTGCTATGAATTGTTCAAGCTATCCTGGAAATCCTTTCAGAAATATGGCCCAAAAGTCACTAAACTGTGTATATCCTTTCACCCAGTGATATCATTACTAGGTTTATACTCCAGAGAGATCAAGGAAAGAATAAAGAAATCCATATGTACATAAAATATTTTATGGTAGCTCTGTTTGTAGTAGTAAAGAATTGGATTTCTAGCCTGGATTGTTAAATAGAAAGTTTTGAAATGCTAAAAAGAAAAAGGAGAGGTGATAATAAGGAATTATATGAGTTTACCATTATGAACAACTCTTGTCATGTGACCTCATTTTTTTACATAGTTATTTTACCAGAAATCAGAGAAATGCTATGAATATATTACATTTTGATTTAATTAATTCATTTGACATGGTATCACTGTGGACAATAGAGAGAGATGCTGACTAATAAATAGCAGAGTTAGGTAGTTAGAGAACTATTTGAACCACAAAAAACTGATTATTAATGAATCAAAGACAAATAGTTTACTAGTGAAGTGTTTTGTAACTCTGTCCTTGTAAACAGTGTTTCCTATGAGTCACTCAAGTGGCTTTGTAAATGGTATGCTTATTAAATTTGCAGATGGTACATTAAATGATAGGACCAGGATCCAAAGTGATTTTGATAGATTGCACCTGTGATATGAACCTAGCAAGATGGAATTTAAGAGGGACCAATATAAAGATCTTCCAGAGTTCAAAAATTCAATTGAACAAATCCAAAGAAAAGAAAAAGGAAAAGTAGTTCATGCAAAAGAAAATCAGCGTCTCAGTTTTTTTTGTTATATTAGAGAAATATGTCCGTCTATATGTTTCATGGCCAAAGTAAATTATTCCTTCTTTCATATGGCAGTTTGCACAAAAAATAAAATAAAATAAAATTGAAGATCGTGATCAATTTCCAAGTCATTAGCTCAATATGAAATCAGTAGAACAATAAGACAGTTAACAAAGGTACTGCTATCATAGGCTACATCAACAAAAGTATTGTATACAGAGGGAAAGAGACAGTAGTCCAAATGTACATTTTCCCTATTAGATCATATCCAAAATATTGTGTCCAGTTATGGACAACATGGGTGAGAAGTTTAATTGGCGATCTAAAATACATCCCATAGAGAGTATACAAAACTGTAGGAAATCAAAATCCTGCTGAATAAGAACCAGTGAAAATAATTGTAGATGTTTAGCTTGGAAAGAAGAAGCATTGTAGATTGATCATGCTTTTCAAATCCTTGACAGTTTATTACACTGAAGAAGGAATAATTTGCTCTGCTTGTCCATGAAACATAGAACAAGGATCAGGGTGTTAGAGGTATTTTTTTTTGTTCAGTTGCTTTTCAGTCATGTCTGACTCTTCATGACCCCATTTGGCAAAGATACTGAAGCTGTTTGTCATTTCCTTTTCCAGGTCATTTTACAGTAAGGAAACTGAGGCAAACAAGGTTAAGTGACTTGTTCACTGTCACGAAACTAGCATTTGAGGCTAGATTTGAACTCAAAAAGATGAATCTTCCTGATTCAAGACTTCCTGATTCTATCCACTCTACCACTTAGCTGCCCAACCTATTAGAGACATAGGTTGATATATTTTCTTTCAATAAAATGAAAAAAAAATAAACAAAACTTTTTTATAACTAAAGCCATGCAAAGATTAAGTAAGTTTTATCTAGACTTAATGTATTTATCATCACTACTGTTCATCAAATAATTACTAGGTGTCCATATTATTACATTTTCTAGAGTTGTAACTGACCTTATAGATCATTTAACTACCCTCTCCCTGCCCATTTAAAGGATATTGTTAAAGAAATTTGTACTTTGGGGAAGAGAGGCTCCTTTGCACTCTACATTTCAATGGTTCTATGAAATATATTCATAATGCTCAACTTTAAAAAGCTTCTTCCTCCTCCAACTTTCTTACCCCAATAATCAAGTAATATTTTCAGTATTAAATGTCTTGGTATGAAACTCCACTCCAATTCTCCAGTGCACTCAGTCTGCACGGACTTCTATTATGAAGTTTCTTCATCTCACCACCCTGAGGATCAGCTTGCTCAGAAGTGGTTTCAACTTGAAGGATTTTCCCCCAACATCTCCTCCATTTGAGTAAAGATAAAATCCCACAAATTGGAGCTTAAATCCATTTAGTGCTTGAAAAGTCATATCAAAAATCTAAGCATGATTCTTCCCACCTGAACATTTAATGATGCTGCTTAGCAACAGTGAGACCAGCTAGAAGTAAGAAGACAGTTTATGCTATTCTCTCAGTTAAAAAGACAACTGTCTTTCTTTCCTTTTATATTTCCTATGTTCACTTCTGATGTTAACTTGATAAAAGCTAGCAACAATCCACAGTGACTCCACCTTAAACTTATTTTATTTAACTTGTTTCTTTCCTCTTCCTGTACATTCCTATGCCTCTCTAAATTACTGCCTGAAACTCTTTGCTTCAACACCTAGGTCTCCAAGCCCAAATGATGTTGTTGTCATTCAGTAAGCATAAAGAAAGCATCAAGCAATTGTTAGACGTGAATGAGGCAATTCAATCATAGGCTATGCACTAATTAAGGTAATGATGATAAAAAAGGACACATTGACATTATTAACACAAATGACCCAAGGCATAGCTTAACATTTCCACCTTCAAACTCCCTCTCCCTCCTAGTCCCTAGCCTCATAGTGCATGACACATGTGCTCACCATGTACAGAAGGGAAGTGATGCATACCCATGTAAACAACCTGCTTATGTCTTTCTCTGCGTCTTGTTTTCTAGGTCATAACCCCTTCCTAGATTGTTTTCCTTCTACTCTATGCCAGGTTCTCTCTGATCCTTCAGATTTTTCTTGAAAGTTCTACCCTAAGAGAAAGCTTTCCTTGATTAATATCATCTCAATATATAGTAATGTCATTTCAGCACCTCCCTACTATTCATCATCAAAGTTTGAACTAGGAAAGAAAAATGAGTTGAGGAATTAATAAATATTTCATAATTTTGTCAGTATGGAAACTCTACCAACAAGTCCAGTCAAAAAGTGTGTATTTAAAACCTACTATGTGCCAGACAATGTAAGCACTGAGGATATAAAGAAAAGCAAAAATATTCCCTCCTCTCAAGGAGCTTACAGTCTAATGGGAGAAACAACATGAAACCAACTATGTACAAACAAGATATATATTGGATATATTAGAAATAATCCCAGAAGGAAGACACTAAGATTCAGAAGGACTGGAAAAAACTTCTTGTAAAAGATGAGATTCTATTCGAGTCTTAAAGGAAGCCAGGAAAAACAGAATGTAGAGATGAAGAGGAAGAGAATTCTAGGCATAGGAGACAACAAGTAAAAATGAGCAGAATTGAGACAATGAGTGTCTTGTATATGGATATATGAAGGGAGCAAGGTGGAAAAAGACTAGAAAGGTAGGAAAGGGCCAGGTTCTGAAAAACTTTAGAAGTCAAATAGATTTTACGTCTGGTACTGGAGGCAATTATGGGCCTTTTGAGTTTATTAAATAGAAGAGTGATATGTTCTTACCCGAGCTTTAGAAAAAAATCAATCTGATAGTTGAATGGAAGATGGACTGGAGTAGGGAAAGAGTTGAGACAGGAAGCCCAACCAGGATCATATTAAAATAGTCTAGGTGTAGGGTCACTGGAGCCTATGATAGGGTGGTAGACTAGAGTGAAGAGGATGATGCCACAAAGATAGGACTTGGCAACTACTTGTATATGGGAGGTTATGGAGAGTAATGAGTCAAGAATAACACCTAGGCACCTGGGTGACTCAGATTACAATGACACCCTCAACAGTAATTGGTAATTAAGGAAGAGAGAAGGGTTTGGGGAGGATAAATAATAGATAATTTGTTTGAGGTCAAGAGAAGTTAAGTGGTTTATTTTTTATCATAAAGGTAATAAATGTCAGAAGAGGTATTTGAACTCAGGTCTTTGTGTCCCTAAGTCTAGCTCTGTAACTACCACAACCCATTATTCTTCAGAACCATAAATTACATTTTGTTTTTGCCAGAACATATGTATTGGCTATCATTCTATATGTGTGTATATGTACCATGCAAGATAGCTTAGAATTTCTTTGCAGACTGTTTCCTTAAATTTCTAATATTCATCAGACTTCTCTTTGAAAAGTCATATTCTTTCCTAACGTTCAAGTCTTTTTGAAGACCCATCCCTTCCATAGACACCAAGTGTGATTCCCAAACTCTACCCTTTTCCAGCACCTTATCAGAGTTTCTGTATGTACAGCTTTCCAGGTGCTTGTGCTGTTTCTTGCTTGTGTAATTCTCTGTAGGCCAAGAAAAATTTCTTGAGGTCCACCATCTAGTCAAAATTATTCTACATGAGCTCCCATTCCTCTGCATCTTTGCCCCTCAATAAATCACAATGAAATGCTTGACATTAAATTAAGCCAATAGATTGCTAACACACTGTAGGACATATTAAGGAGCCAAAAGGCACTAAATAGTCAAACTCAAAATTCAAAAGAACATTTTGAAGGAGGCATGATTCTATAGCACTTTATTTTGGAAAAAAATAAAAGATTTTAGTGGAATTTACTTAAGGTAGACTAGCAAAGTAATAACAAGGGAGATTCTTCTTTTCTCTTAACTTAAACACAAAGGCACAGTCTCTCATCCTCTCTAGTAAAAGAGGACACTCACTTGGACAATTCATACTCAGGAGCATGCATTACAAATGGAACACTACTATGACAATTGAAACTGTCGCTTCCTTCTCCCCAACCCCACTCCCCCAACCTCCCCAAGTTACTGCTGTTATCTGCTGATTGAGTGATGACATCTACTAGGCTGCTTTTCTACTAAGTTGTAAGATGCATTTTCATCTGTTGGGCTATTTTTTCCCCCACTGAACTGATATTTATTGGTTCTGCTTTAGACTACTTTTTTGGTGCTTAATTAAAAGTGTCATGCATCCTTTCATCCACAGAGGAATTGTCACAGGTTTTTTTGTGAGACAGCTCATAGCCCTTGACTATTTCAGCTCTTATGTGAATCAGACCCATAGTTACACCCAGTCAGGATGCAAAAGTCAATCATATCTTTTGAACTCCTTTTCCTTCCCCTTCCCTCATCTCAGCTGAACCTACATCAACCCTTCTTGACATTTTGAATTGGCTTAGTAAACTACTTTAATCTATCATGTTCCAGATATTCTTTTCAAAAAGATGGATGGATGTGGGCTAAATTACGTTTCAATTAAATGGATTTGGAACTGATTAAATGACTAAATTCAAAGAGAAAATACAAATAATTCAATATCAACTAGCAAGAGGTCTCCAGTGGAATGCCCCAGGAATCTGTTTTTAGTCCTGTGAGGTTTAACTCTTTTTTTAATCAATTACTAGGACAAACGAATAGATGGCATGCTTATAAAATGTTAAAATGACATAAACTCAGGAGGGACAGTTAAGAAACTGGGTGACAATCTCAAGAGTGAAAAAGAGTCTTCCACTTGGGCTCAAAAAATAAATTTTAAAACTATATGAAGATAGAGGCATAGTTAGCAATTTCCTGAAAAAGGTCTGGGAATATTAGCGGACTACAAGGTCAATGTAGTTCAGTATTGTTATCTGGCAATCCAACCCTATCCCACTCCACCCTCCCCCACCTCTCAACCTTCCACCCCTCCGCCTGCCATAGCACGAAAAGAAAAAAAAATACTCAAGTGATCTTAAAATTCCTTACTAAAAGATGCATGACATTTCGGGACAAGCAAGTGCTAGATATTTTGTACTCTACCTGGATTAGGCCTCATAGGTAGTATTATGTCCAGATCTAGGTATCACTATTTTGAAGGAACATTTTCCTCATTTAGAGGGGTGCAAAAAAGAATGAAAAAAAAACTTTAGCCACATATCATACTAGGATTAGCTGAAGGAGTTGATCATATTTAGCCTTCAGAAGAGATTACATGAAAAATTACATAGCTTCTTGATGAAAGGATGTCATGTGAAAGAGAGATTAGACATCTTTGTTTGGTCCTAATGGGGAAAACAAGAGCAATAAAAGGAAACTGTAAAAAAACGGTAAACTTGAGTTGGATGTCAAAGAAGACTTTCTAACAATTAGAGTTATCCAAATACAGAGTGTCTCTGGAGGTAATAATTTTTCCTTCATTTAAAGTCTCCAAGCAAAGGTTGGATGGATATATCTTTGTTTTATCATAGCAGGGCTTACTTTTGGTGTATGATTGGGATTATTATTATTATTATTACAGCTAGTATTTATATCAATTTAAGGTTTACAAAGAAAAACATTTTACAAATATTATCTCATTTGGTCCTCATCAACTCTGGGAAGTAACTGTTATTGTTATCCCCACCCTACAGATGATAAACCTGAGGTCAATTCCTCAGGATTAAGTGACTTTCCCAGAATTACACAGTGTCTCAGGTAAGATTTGAAGCCGTATCTTCCTGCCTCCAAGCCCAACACTCTATCTACTGTTCCACCTAGCTTCCTAGGTGGATGCTGACATTCTTTCAAACTGAAAAGTTCTGTGATTCTGTATTGATATCACTAGGCTCATTCAAATTACTCTGCAACTTCACTTAACAATACCAGAGGGGTCATGTCGAGTTGATATTTTGTCCTGTATTTTTCTAGCTGTCCTGAAATTATTGCTCTCCATACATATGTAGACCTTAGGCTTTTCTGCATCAACTTGTCCTATGTTCCTATTAGTTAATCAAAGCCAGAGAACGACCTGGACATGGTAGATTAAAGACATCGTTGAATAGGTAACAGGATGAGACAAGACCAGGAGTCAGGAGATCATTAAGTGTATCCTTTTTAAACATTAAAGCACTATAGAAAAGGGAATTATTATTGTTATTATTCAGGGAAGTTCATTCTCATTTTGGAGATAAGACTTAGTCATGAAACAATTTGAGAACAATTTGAAAAAAAATTAAGGGCTAAAATGCATTTCAGTACCTGGGTCTAGTATAATACTTAGTCAATAAGCAACATCTATTGAATAAAAATAAAATTCAAAAAGGAGAAGAAAGGAAGGGAGGAAGGGAGGAAGGGAGGAAGGAAGGAAGGAAGGAAGGAAGGAAGGAAGGAAGGAAGGAAGGAAGGAAGGAAGGAAGGAAGGGAGGGAGACCAGGAGGGAGACAAGAAAAAATCTGATTATAATTACAATAAGAAGTCAGAGAAATTTGGAATTAATATAAGCAGTAAAGGCTCCATGTGGCAGTGGGACTTTATGCTTAGCCTTGATAAATGGCTTAGGACTTGGATAAGTATAGAATGAAGGTAGATGAGAAGTGGAGAAACCAGATAAGCAAAGGGGGAGGGGGAAAGAGGGAATAAGTATTACATATTCAGTGCCTCCTTGACAACTTTTCATGACCTTAACCATGAACAGAGAAATTAGGAGGCTGTTTATGGAGTCAATTATTAAGTATTTGAGGAACTTCTTGATTTGTAATAAACAATTTCCTTTGATGAAGTGGCACTCATTCCAATTTGTGGAGAGGTTGTCTTACCCTGCGAAGAATGAACTGGCCTGGATATAGATTACTCTTTCTCTCCCTACACTTCCACACAAATATGTGAAGACTGAGGATTATCTCTAGTCCAGATATAAATAACAGTTGCCTATTTGGACTGCCATTAGTTCTCGTAGACTCTGAACACCCCAACAATTTTAAAGATAATTCTCTGGTATAGTGGAAACCTCTGTCCTGGTTCTTGTATACCTTTTTGACACTGAGCAGTGGTAGAAACCACAAGAGACTTCTCCATATTGTTTCTATCATACAAAAAAAAATCAGTTCTTTAAAGTTCCATATGGAGAACCACCATGAAACTTTTGTGTCTGATGTTCCTGGTTTACTATTGTTCCTGGCGATCCTCAAGATCCCCAGACTAACTCTTCATGATTACCATATCCCTTATGACTCTAAGCAGAAAGTTATCCTACACAAGCTCCCTATATTACTAAGGCTCCATCCTATTTTCTATCAGGCTTAGATGTAACAAAAACTGTCTTATTCCTGAGCTACACTCACTGCCTTCCCATATCTTTAATATTTTTTGGAGGGCAAGAATTCCCAGGTTACACCAACCTAGAGTTGTAGCAACAGAAGACATCCATTGTTTATTCAACTGGGAGAGATGAGAGCTGGAGGAAAGGACATTAGCACTAACACCACTGGGCAAAGTGTTCTATCAACAGTATCTTCATAAGCCCTATGGCTCTAAGAAGCTCCTAGTAGATTGACTGCTCTAGCTATATTCACAATGTATGCCCAAACCTCAGTAAAGGGGATTAAGGGGTGGTTGAATGATTCATAAAGAATATCGTTTCTAAGATGGCGGCTGGAAAGCGGTGATTGGCGTGAGCTACCCACCAAGTCCCTCCAAAAACCTATAAAAAATGGCTCTGAACCAATTCTAGAACTGCAGAACCCACAAAGTGGCAGAGGGAAGCAGGGCTCCAGCCCAGGACAGCATGGATGGTCTCTTGGTAAGGTCTGTCCCCCATGGAGCTCCCAGCTCCCAGCTGAGGGGAGCAGAGCTGAGCCCAGCAGAGCCCAGCAGAACCCAGCATGCACAGTGCGGGCCGACCAGACCGCGGACCAAAGAGACCACGAGCTGAGCGGAGAATGCCCTAGCATCCTGAATTACTGAGCTGTGGCATTTACCAGACCTCACAACCCACAAAGAGCAGACAAAAGAGAAGGTTAGTGGGAAAAGCTGCAGGGACTGAGTTTGCGGTTCGGCCACTGCTCCTGGGGCAGCAGAGGTGGGGCAGCTAGAGAACTACAGCTGCAGTTACTTCTGGCCCCAGGCCCACCTGGTGGGAGGAA
>CM053622.1:299989863-300011863 GCA_028646595.1 Phalanger gymnotis
GGACCGACCTTACCCAGAGACCATCCAGGCTGTCCTGGGGTGGGGCCCTGCTTCCCTCTGCCACTTTGTGGGTTCTGCAGCTCTAGAATTGGTTCAGAGCCATTGTTTTATAGGTTTTTGGAGGAACTTGGTGGGGAGCTCACGCCAGTCACTGCTTCCCAGCCGCCATCTTGGCTCCGCCCCCCAGAGATTATATCTTAACCTAATCTTAGCAATTCTTTGGAACTCATTCTAGTTTAGCTCACAGTTGAATGAACTATAGCATAAGGTTAAGAAATTGCCAGTGGGTTTGTTTTCTTTGAAGTTTTTCAAGTTGGAGGGAATTTTAGGTAGCTAAGATATAGATTTTAAATATATTTAGGAATATCTGTGAGGAGGAAACAGATATTGGCCAGAATTTCTTTACTATAATTCCTAGTGAAGGCTAGAGTAGGTTACCAGCATTGTATCTGACATAGTCAATGATAATGGATAGATTTTAGTGTATATCTTTGTCTGCCTATCTGTCTGAAATTTTCAGCACTAAATCTATACAATGAGAAAACAATTGGTTAAACAGTGAACATTTCAGTAGCAAAGTCAATTCTCTATAAGATGATAAATAACTTACTTAAAGTTATATATACATATGTACATTTGTATTTAATATATGCATATATACAGTAACTTGTATGTAGTTATTACAGACATATGCTATTTCCCCATTAGATTAAAACAACCTTGAAGTCATGAACCCATCATATATATTTGTATACCGTATAACACCTAACACAATGATTTGCATGTTTTGAAAGAGTTAATGAATGGTAAGGTTGGTCCTGGAGCCTTGCTGGCCACACTATATTTATTGTAAAGGACAACAGATCATTTCTCCTGCATTCCAAGGGGTATGTCAAAAATCCTGAATCAGTAAAAATGTTGAACCACCAGCATAAGCCTGAAAGAGACAGGAAAGAGAAACAGAGACAGAGGAGAGGGTCTTATGATTGTTATGATTGATGCAGTATAATCATAACCATTATAGATTCATTGATTAGAAATTAGAAAGATACTTAAGTCCAACTTCTTTATTTTACAAATGAGTAAACTGAGGCAGAGAGTTTGTGCTTTGCCCAGGACTACATATCTGATTAGTTTCTGATGCAGTATTCAAACTTAGGTCTACCTAATTTCAAGTCCAGCAGTCTATTTAGTATATGACTTAGTGGCCTCTCTAATCATTCTCAATTGTAGCACAATTTGTAGTTTTGTCATGGATATTTAGGGTATCTATACAGAGAAAACTTGTAATATGATGGTCAGCCTATAAAACATAACTTAGTACTTTCCACCTAACATTGGTTCAAATACCACCTTTGTTACTTGTCACTTTGGTAACCCTGGACAAAGCATTTGATATCCTTCAGGCTTAGTTTCCTTATCTATGAAATGAGGGGATTGGACCATATGGCCTCTGAGGATTTTTTCACATCTAGATTTATGATCCTATGATCAGTATTTCCCATATAAATATAATTGAAAGGAAATGACTGTTTATCTTAGAAAGATTTCATAAGCTCACATGATTTAAGACTCTAAGAGATTTCAGAGGTTATCTCTTCTAATCAGTGATGTACAGATTAGATATTTGAGGACCAGAGATGTTGAGTGACTTGCCCAGGAAATTCTGTTAATTATTAGTAAAGCTGGACCCAGAACCTAGGTCTCTAGATCTCTGGTTCAGTTCTCTTTCAACTACACAGTTGGATTTTAGAAAATTCTCTTTAGTTCTTTACAGGGAATTACTCAATTTCACTTAGCAACTCCAGCAAAAATCATACTGAATTTGAAATCAGGGTACTTGGGATCAAATCCACCTAACTTACTGTGTGACTTTGGCTAAGATTCTTAACCTCTCTAACACTCTTTATTTGAGATTTTTCAGATATCAGATGAGAGAATTAGAACTGATTACCTCTAATGTCTCTTCCCGACATAAGTATATGCTACTATCATATGAACTAATCAGCAGGTACATTTATTAAAAACAGTATTTTAAGATGTTCCATATATGAAGATTAATGCCTATTATTTTTTCTATGTGACCTAATAGGCAAGTCTGATGTTCTTAAAATTTATTAGTTCAGTAGCAATTTATTAAACATACCACTTATGCTCAAGACTGAGCTGGATCATGTGAGTGATAAAATGTCTAAGACCCAGCTATATCCTATGTCTTTAAGGAACTTTAAGGATAGAGAGATAGTTATTTGTCCTTTATTTTTGAAGAGGACCAATGACATCATGGGTGATGTCTTAACTTGCAATGAATAAGATTTAAGTGAGGCAGAGTTGCACAAAGTCATCAGCCTCACCCTCTCTTCCTGAATCATTGAAGTCTAGTGGCAGGACAAGAATCAAGATTACTGGCAACGGCCCGGAATTCAGTGCATGACCTTTGGTCTTTGATGCCTGACCAAGCTCTAAGTGCTCCACAGCAACTACTTCCACCTCAGTAAGTATCTGAGGTCATATTTGGACTCAGGAAGATGAGTCTTCCTAACTGCAGGCCCACCACTTTATCCATTGTACCACCTAGCTACCCCGATTGTCAGTGGAACCTCTTTAATGACTTCAATCTCACCTGGTCTCACCTGAGCACTATTGTCATAGTATTCATTCAGTCATAATTAGGAAAAAAAGCATAAGAGACAGAGACTCCATGCACATAGGAACACATGGAAACCAAATGGGGAAGGTGCTCTCCTACCTGGCAATCATAGTAATTTTTCCTAAACCAAAAGCTTAACAGGGAAAGATTGAGAGGCTATTAAAAAAGAATTGCATGCACATTCAGTTCCAACTCAGTCTCTACTGAGGCATTAATCATTATAACTTCTCACCTAACACAAAGACTTTTCATCATCATAAGGTCACTCATGGATTGAAACTTCCTTTCTGATGTTTAATGTTTTCAATTGGTGTCAGAAAAAGAATATTGTGTCTGATCTGTATAACCCGTCAAAAATGATAGAAATAACCATGCATGTTAAAGGATTAGGTCCTCACTAGCAAATTTCCCTTTACAATTATATTGTTTCCCTAGTTCTTGTAAATTTACTGCGTATCACTTTATATACATTGGTGTGTGAATTACTTGGGAGAAGGTATAGTTTCATTTTGTGATGGCAATGTTCATGGTTTTGTACTCTGACTGACGCTAAATTGATTTGACTCTGACCAGATAAAGCTGGATTGAGCCACTTTTCCCATTTTAAATTAATGCCTTATCAAGTGAGGTGTGGATTTTGTGCCGTACTTGTATACTTCATTGCTCTCATTTGTTGTGGTTTTCTCTCACTGTATTTTTTTACACATGAACAATGACTCCAAGAAAATGTGTAAAAGTCATTGCTCTTAAAGAGCACACTTCAATGACTGTTAGAGATAGTGTAAGGACTATTGGTGGGGGGAAGTCAAGTATTTCTTATATTAGTTAAACCTAGAAAGATGATGAGTCACAGTAAAGCACACAAGAAAGTGAAGTCGTAAATGAAAAAAAAATCACCAAGAACTGAGAAAATATTGCTGCAAATTAGCCTATTCAATCCTCAGAAAACAATCAAAGACCTTTAGAGGTACCTTCAGGGTAGAGTTTTGTTTTTTGTTTTTTAATTTATTCTAAAATGAAGCGAAAGTTGAAAGTTGGAAAAACAGTTAAGAAAAGTAAAAACAAAACAACTGCTTATCATTACTAAGAAGAAAAATAAAGTTTATCCTGGGCTAGATAATATAAAGACTAGACTACTGAAATTTGAGGGTAAAAGTATATTTTTACTGTGATGCTATTTCATTCAAGGCTATACTAAGGTCACTGTCAGAAGAAATCCAAAGGAGCCTGTAAAGTTTGGGCATCTTTATTCAATCGTAAAACATCTACCCTAGGATGGGTGGTTGTTTGGGGACTTTTTAGTTCATTATTTCTAGTTCGGGTGGGTCTACATGGCTTGTCCCCACTGAGAGAATGATAAACTATGATAAATATGTTAATACACTGAGAATTATAATTTTTCAGAATTAAGGTTCCAATTAGAGATGGAATTTTGCAACATGGTCTAGCAATCATGTGAAATATCATGAAAGAGAAAATTTATTCAAGTGATGGAGACAAATATACTTCAGTGACCTGGGAACTCATTATATGCAAATGCCATTGAAAACCTATGGGCTATAATCAGGGCCAGATCTGGGAAAATGGACTATTTATCAAAAACGTGCTTAATATCTAATGTAATATAAATGTAGTTTCATGATGAATAATTAAAGAATATATATCTTTTAAAATATTTTAAATGTATAGAGATCAAAGGTTTATTGTATGAGTCACTAAATTTAATCAGTTTACTTTGTTCCAAATAATTTTCACATCCCTGTAAGTTTTCTCTTGCTTCCCTGAATTGTTTGCATCCATTATTTCTTATAGTATAGTAATAGTTCATTGCTCTCATGTACCACAGTCTGTTTAGCCATTCCCAAATCTATGGGAATTTAGCTTTTTTTTTTCTTCCAAGTTTCTGAGGTTTTTGTTTTTGTTTTGGTTGTTTTTGCTTTAAAAATGTTCCTATGAATAATATTTTTGTGTCTACAAGTCCTTTCTTTCTGTCTTTAGACTCAAAAAGCTTACAATTTAGAAGGAAAGATAACACACACACACACACACATAACTACAGTAAAAGGCAATGGGAAGGTAAGCGTAATATGAACATTTTTATCAAAAAAAAAAACCCTGGGAGATGAGGGGAAAGAAAGGTCACTTCCTACTGGAGCTATGAAGGAAGTTTCATGAAGGAGGTGACATTTGATCTGGGCCTTGAAGGATGTGTAGGATTTCAGTAAAAGTAGTTTCTGTGATGATGGGTTCTATGAAGTTTGGTGTCTGAAGCTGTTTCTTCATAATAAATAATACATAGGCATGATGGGCTAGTCTTTCTTCCTAGGTGAGTCTGAAAAAGTTAAATTATCTCACTGTCTCTGGAATTCTAGAATAAATGCTGCTGTAACACATAAAACCAAGATTTATACCTTGAAAATTTTCACTATTAGGTGGTCTCTTTTGCTGGCGCTTTCCTTTTGTGACCTCTCCACTGCTCTCTTCCCTGGTGTCATTAAAGGACCATCTTGCCTCTATAACTTATTGCTGTCCCCTTGCATGCAGGGACTTTACACTAGGCTTTGCTTATGGGATCAGAGGGATATTTAAAAGATAGACTGGCACTGCTGGAGATGCCACCTAACGAGAATGAAGAGACCAGCGATTTGCAGCTGATATTAGAAATGATCTTCTCTGAGTGACTGCAGGAGAATCTGTCCAAGTCTTCAAGGAAATCCTGATTTTTGCCCGAGTTGCCTAAAAATGACATCAAATCTCCATTTTGCCTTAGTTGGAAAGCCCTAGTAAGCTCCCTTTTTTGGACCTGTGACAACCTGGCTCATTAACAATTTGATTGCACAGTGTTCTTAGGAAAGATGCAGGCCTGTCTTTTTCTCCCTTACATATCCTTGCTTATTTATACATTTAGACAGTTGAAGTGTAAATGAATTTTAATCTGAAAGGAATTTGAGAATTCTGTGACCCCTTTTGATCTAATTGAAGTCCTTCCTCCCCAAGCCCCCACTCCTGCCAACCTAAACTCATAAAGTAGTGAAAGAATCATTTCCCAAACCTGAGAAATTTTACTATTTTTTTTTAATTTGAGTCAAATTTGCCTTTAAAGACAGAGCTTGGTGGAAATTTGAAAAGTACGAGGGATGGGGGTGGGGGTGGGAATTAATCGTATTATTTATTTGGCACTGTGTACACAATTTCTTAAGTGAATTGGTCAGGTTTCTAAATCATTTTGTTTTGTTACTGATCTTTTTATTCTTGTCTTTTGGTTTTAACTCATACCAGTTTGAACATTTGGACAGCATCTAATTCATGAGGAGACTCTAACATGGAGTCCCCAGCCTGCATTCCATAGGAAAGCGGCTTCTGATTTCATACATATCTCACATACACCATGAAAGACTAAATATCTACCAAGTGCCGTTCTCCTAGCTGAGGAATCAGTTCTGAACAGCCTCCAGAAAGGAAGACACAATGCTAACATTCACTGGTAGTACATGCTCTTGGGATTAGTTTTTCCAGGACAAGGAATTGAATAAACTAGCAAACACCTTGAGAACAGGATTTGGCCATTGTTTAATGGCAGAAAGAGCATTGGACAGAGATTTAGAAAATCAGAGTTGTAGTCCTAGATTTCTCACTAACTAGTTGTATAACCACAGCCAAGTCATCTGTTCTTTCAAAGTTTTGGTTTCTCAAAGATTAATAAAAGATATTTAATTTAGATAATCACTAAAGTTACCTCTGGCTCTAAACTTCTAGATTTACTCCCTTCATAAAGCTTCCTCTGATTGAATAAAAAACGAAGGCACAGACACACACACACTAATAATAACTGGCATGTACAGAGTGCTTTAAGTTTTGCAAAGTGCTTTACAAATACTATGCCATTTAATCCTCCCCCAAACCCTGGGAGGTAGGTGTTTTTATTATCCCCATTTTATAGATGAGGAAGCTAAGCCAGATTTGCAAAAGTGACTTGCTGAGGGTCACACAGCTAGTAAGTGTCTAGTCTCCCTGCTCCAAGTCCAGCTCTCTATCCACTTTGCCACCTAGCTGTCTTACCCATACATAATTCATAGTTTTATACACATACTTCATCCCACTTTTATACTTTCTAACACTGCAATACAAATAGACACTAGAGGTAGTAGATGCTTTTTTTGAGTGCAACTTGTTAGTTCTTTTCAAGTCCTTTGGTATGTATCTGTTTCATCTTCACCAACAGTCTTTCAAGGGAAGGAATGCCAGAACTATGCTACCAGTATAGAAGGGGGTAAGCATATGATTGATAGAATGACTGGTAAATGAGCTAGCAAAATGGAGCTGCCCCTGTCTACCATCACCTACAGGAAGATATGGTACCAAAAGGTTCTTCTCATCATGCTCCCAAATAAAAGTATTTTTCTAATCCTTTTAAAGTAGATTTCTTACTGATGTTCTACTTAAAATCTCCTAGATTTTACCTTATAACTCTTCTTTCTTCTTTCTAGAGTCCATCATTTAAAACATTTTAAAGGAAAAATAGGAAGACAAGACCAATTAATACATTGAAAAGAATCATCTGACATTATGTGCAATATTCCACACTTGTAGACCCCGATCCCTATCTCTTTGAAGGAGAAAAGTTGTCTTCAAATATCTCCTCATTAGGGATGAGATTATTCTTTATAATTTTGCAACATTCATTTTGGATTATTTTGTGTGGTGGTTTTTCTTTCCATTTCTATTATTATTATCATTGGGCATGTTGCTTACTTCATACTACTTACTTCATTTTGCGTCAGTTTACATATATAATTCTTTCCATGTTTTCCGTATCAATTTCTTGAGGTAATATTTCATTAAGTTTGTATAGCATAATTTCTTTAGTCATTTCTTAATTGATAGCATTCTATTTTATTTCCAGTTCTTTGCTAGTACCAAAAAAGTGCTACTACAAATAATTTTATGCATATATTTTTACCAGTGGATCTCTAAAGTATTGATATATCCACTTTATTGTGTAATTCTAAATTACTGTTTCATCATCTCTACCAACAATGAATTAGTATGTCAGTCTTTTCCCAACCCACTGATATTTCCTGTTCCCATCCTTTGTGATTTTTGCCAAATTTCTAGTTATGAGGTAAAACTAGGGTTGTTTTTATTTGCAATTCTCTTAAAATTATTGATTTGAAACATATTTTCACACAAAAATTAATAGTTTGCAATTTTTCTCAAAAGAGTTTATTCTTTGAGCATTTATCTGTGGAAAAATTACTTGTGGTCTTTTATTTCTATTAGGTACCAATATCTTGTATGGTAAACCTCTTTCAAAGGTATTTGATTACAAAGATTCTTTCCCAATCTACCGCTTTCTTTCTTACCACTGGTAAAGTTAATTTTTTTGTGCAAAATTTTTTCAATCTCTTGTAATTAATATTACCTATTTTATCTTTTTATTTGCCCCTATTCCTTGTTTGATTAATAGTCTCCTACCTATTGCTAGGAAATGTATATGATATACCCATCTTCTGATTTTTTTTAATGGTATGATATTTAGTATTCAGGTTATAAATCCAGTTTGACTTCATCATGTAATATGTTGCAAGATATTACTCTAAGCCTAATTTCTGCCAGAATACTTACCAGTTTTCCTGGATGTTAACAAATGTGGTACTTCTTACTTTATTAGCCAAAATTTCTTCTTTAATGAATCTTTGTGTGTTAATCAGAAACTTCTCTTTGCAAGCATCTTCGAAGCATGAATATCCCTCTGGACAGGCTAACACGTCCCGTATACTTCACTGTAGATAAGTTTATTGGATTTTATTTTCCCAGCTAATAAAATTAGGGAGCTATCAGTTTACTAGGTACAAGGAATGGGTAAAGTAAGTTCTGAAAGGAGCAGAAGAATGTGTAGAAAGGGAGAATGAGGAGACTGACCACTTTTGGGCATGAGTTAATTCTGTATTCAGTGTTCAATTTAAATGGACTCTGGTACATGTCAGTAAGGTGGTATGGGGGCTGTCCCCATATACAACTTCAAAAGGATGCATGATTAGCTAAGGGTATCTCATTGAAGATTTTCTGTTCCCATTTCATTGGTAGCCTAGCTTTTTACCTAATTCTGTCACCTAACCTGAAGAGGGACAGGAGTTTTAGAGAGGGATGAAAATGTGAAAATGGGCTGTTTTTTTCTCAGCTCTCTAAATCCCAACTAGATACACCTAAATGTACCCCATAGGTTGTTTTGAATACATTTTTAAGCCTTAAAACATTGCACAGATATGAGATATTATTGTCATTTCATTTTAAAATCCCATTGTAATATGGCATCAATTTTTACTTAGCATGCCTAGTACATCCATTCCATTGTACTTCACCACATGAAGATTGCATTTATCAAACAGTCAATAAACAACTCCCCCCACCTCATTTATTTATTTGCACATACTGTGTCTCAGGCACTGCAATAGATGGAAGAGTTGTGAATGCAATGCATAAAGTAATCCCTACGTGCCAGAAGCATACATACTATGGATATTACTGTGTTTACCCCTGGATCCCAAGTTTTAAGGAGAGGGACAAGTAAGATCCTAGGAATCCACAGGATGTTCAAGGGACTCAAAATCATATCGTGTGGAGATTCTTTGAAGAAACCAGGAATGCTAAGGAAGCCTGGAGAAGAAAAGAGTTTAGACTAGCTTTGCTTGATCCTAGAGGGTATAACTCATAACAGCAGGTAGAAAGGAAGAGAAATAGATTTAGGCTAGTTTAAGGAATGGGAAGATGGAGTGCAGAGGAGAGAAACCTTCCTAAGTAAAGAAATCATACTAAAGTGGAATGTACTGTCTTAGGAGGAAGGTAGTCAGTCTACCATCCCTGGCAGTCTTCCAGCAGAGGCCTGTTGGCCATTTGTGAAAGTTATTACAGAACGGATTCCTGCTTTAGCTAGGAGCTGACCAACATGGTTTCAGAAGTCCTCAGCTCTGAGAGCCCGTGATCCTTTGGAAGAAAGAAAAATGCAGTTTTCTCATCAACCCTTTCAAATGTATTCAAGCATTTATAATGAGAACAATGGCTGCAGTTTGACAGTGGCAGATGCCCTATTAAAAGAAAAAATAGAAAAATGAGTCATTTGTAATTACTTTTGCCAATGAAGTATTAATTCAAAATACAGTGGAGTAGGTGTAGGTGGGAGGGAGGAGGGAGGATGAAGAAATGCCTTCTTTGTTGAATAGAGCAAGAAGTAGGGAAATTTGATAGGATTTTGATGGAAACTAATTAATGCAAAATTGACATTGGCTACACCCAAACCAGGGATCTACAAAATATCATGGAATGCTTACTCTATATGCAAGGTACTGAGAAAGGTCTTGCAGAGGACAGGAAGGCACTAAAAAGGAAAAGACAGAGTCTCTGCTTTCTGGGAGCTTGAAAATTAGTTGGTAGTTGGGGAAATAGAATATTTCAATATAACTAATATTTCAGTTTATTTTATTTCATTACAGAAGAAGGTGGCCTGGACCTGTGTATGCATCTGTATAGGGAAATTCTTGTGTAGCAACTACCAATTTATGAAGATCAAAAACTTATTTGTAATTTGTAGTTTTATATACTTGCTTAGAGATACTAAGAGATTAAGTGACTCATCCGCTCCCACGTAGCTAGTAAGTATATATGTGATTCAGAACTTGAATCCAAATCTTCTATCCACTCTCTGCCACTGCTTCTCAACTAGCAATATAAGCCATGAGTATCAAAACATTAGGATAGTAGATAATAAGTGCCCGAGAAATTCAAAGAAAGGAAAGATCTTTCTGGGCTGACAAGTCAGGAAGTTTTCATGGAGTAGATGCAATTGGAAATGAGCATTAAAGGGTGGGTCACATTTGAAAAGACAGAGAGAAAGAGGAGGTTATTCCAAGAAGGAAGGAATGGTGGGAGCAACGATCTTGTGTATATATGCAGGAACAACAAATAAAAAATTCCTCGAAATAGTCTCTTCAGACTTGACTACCAATGACCCCTTCATTTGCCTCTTCCCCTATCAGCAAAGTCATCAAGACCACCCAGATTGTATTACACACTCATTCAGAATCCATCGATAAACCAGATAAGTGTTTCCCAGTTTTGGTGATTCATATTACAGCAAATGATATTACTAGAAAGAATGTAGAAAATATTGTGAAAGATTATGAAGGCTTAAGAGAAATCCTCAGAAGTTGGCAGAGTGTCAAGTTTCCTATGGGTCACTCTCCCCAGCCACAACAAATAACACTGCTAAAATGCTCCCCAAAGTAGAAAACACAGCAGAAGATCATCTTTAAAGGGAAAAATAATTTCAAAATGAAGACCAGCTGACCAACCCCTTCCTCCAAACACTTTCACCACTTCTAGTATCTCTCTGTCTCTCTTAGCTTTCCCTAAGCACCAGTGATGGCCCAGGGTAGCCTTATAACTTTCTGTAACTAAGGCCATTTTAGGCCCCCGCTTTTTGGTGTTAAACCCTTAGCAGATTCCAAAGAGAATCTCTACTATCAGGGCCAGATCAAGGTTTATGAATCAGACTAATCTCCAGTCTGTAGAATAGAGACTCCTAACCCCTGAGATTTTCTGGATAGAATTCAGGGATTACACACACACACACACACACACACACACACACACACACACACACACACACATACACACATCTTACCACAAAAAGGTTAGGGGTCCAGATTACACACACACACACACACACACACACACCCCCGCACATCTTACCACAAAAAGGTTAGGGGTCAGCTGAGTAAGAGGATGGAACCTAGGGGCACAAGAAAACAAAGAAAGGAAGGGACCAGAAAGGTAGTCTGTTTAAAAGTAATTAATACAGCCCAAGAGGACATAGGTAGCCCATTAAAAGAGTAAAAGAAAGATGAAGAAGATGCCTAACTACAAAAGCTTCTCAAGGTACCTCTCTGTATTACTTTGTGTGGCTTTCTCCCAATTCCAATCCTGACCAGCTTCTATGGGGGTAGAAGAAAAGCCTAATGGCCAAAGAAAGTCTTGCCAAGAAAAGTAGGACTGGTAAAGTTGTTGAAGAGGTCCTGCTACGGTGACTAAACAGAGTCCCCTGTATTAGAATCCCAAATGATCACACTCTCTTAAGTAAATAGATCTCATATCCCATCCTCCGTCTGAAAAAACAAACTGAAATGTGGGAGGATGAAAAACATGCCTAGAATATGTCTGTGGAAGGGACATTATTCAAAACATATTACATTTTGAATTCAAACATACATTTGAAGATACAATTCAAATAGAACAAGAGAGGGGAAGCGGAGAAGGCAGGTGCCAAAAAGAAGGTATGTTCATGTGAAAAAAAACAGGATAACCAGAGATGGAAAATATTATATAATTAATGGAATTAACAGCATTCCTTGGCATGCATTACAGACTTCCATGAGAGAAAGAGTGATATAGATTCAAGTGTCTATCTTGCCAGATTTGTGGCACATTATTCCACATAAAGTACTCTACAACCCATCCAAGTGGCCTTAATGTGACTCAAAAAAGCATTCTGCTTCACATTTCTGTGCCTTTGAATAGGCTGTGTTTCATTCCTCTATTGCAAATTCTTTTTACCTCTACATCTTAGCATCCTAAGCTTCATTCAAATCTCAGATCAAGTACCACATCCTATATGAGATGTTTCCTGGTCCTCTCAGTTGCTAACACCTCCCTCCTCTCTTGCCCTTTAAAATAACCTTGTGCTGATATTGTTTACATATTCCATTTACTTATGTGTACACATGTTATCTCCTAATAGAATGCAAATTCCTTCAAGGAAGTGACTGTTTCATTTTTGTCTTTTCATTCTTAGCACCTAGTACAATGACTATCAGGTCCTAGGTGTGTAATAAATAATTTTTCGATCAATGGATTGATCATCATGTTAGAATGAAAAGGGTTATTAGGTAATATTTTGTCTAACCAAAATTCCTCATTTCGCAGGTGAAATTGAGAATCAGCTAGTTTAAGTAACTGGCTCATAATAAGCACTTAAAAATGCTTATGATTATAACAGATCATAAGCTGGATTAGAGACTATAATGTAATAACGGAGGATTTCAACTTTCCAGAAATCTACTGAAATAATCTTTCTATCTAAGCAAGAGCAGCAAATACTTTCTTAGCTTGCTTTAATGATAATTTCATCCTTCAAAAATGTGAAGGAACCAAGGACAACTTATATTCTGCATTTGAATCTTACCAATGAGAAGGAACTGGTCAAGTAAGTGAAACGATAGGAACTTTTCTAAATAAGGGCCTTTAAATCATAGTTAATATTACTAAAACCTTTCCAGTTAGTAGATTCTACTGGGTTCTAAAGTTTCTGGCAGTCAATGTTTTACAGACTAAGCTGAGAATAACAACTGAAGAAAGAAGGAATGCAAAAGGGAAAGGAGAAAGGGAAAGATATATCCAACTGAATGCAGAATTGTAGAGATCACCAAGGAGAGATAAGAATGTTTTGTTTTTGTTTTATAATGGGCAGTGAAAAGAAATAGAAGAGGATAATAAAATGTGAAAGACAAAAGATCTCTTCAAGAAAATTACAGATATCAAGGGAAAGTTCCATGAAAAAAAAAAATGGGTATGATAAAGGCAAAAATGGTGGAGAGTTAACAGAAGCAGAAGAGAATAAGAAGAGGTGACAAAAATACACATAAGAACTTGAAACAGTAAGGCAATAATAACAATGTAGAAGATAATCGTCAAAATGCCTATGCAGTTCTGTATTGCAAAGTATACGAGACTCTCCACATAGAAGGTAGAAAGAGTAAGCCATTTATTCAGATACTAGAGAACCATATCCCACAAGCCATTTATCCAGTCAGTCCACTTCATCATAACAGCAAGGAACCCAAAACATTCAATACACAATATATCAACCTAGAGCCTTGCCATCCCAAAACCTCTCTGACTCCCTGCTGGGGTCTTCCCCAAAACAAACTCACAGCACAGCTAAGTCAGCCTGTTCAGTTCTAACAATCATGAGAGCAGCCATTAGCAGCCATAATATCTCTCTGTCAGTATTTCCTGTGACATAACTTCCTTTTCCTGTAAGGAAGCTCCTCTCACCACGTGTCTTAGGCTTCCTGTGATATAAGCCAGTCACATGGCCTATTAATGGGTGGGAAAGGTCTTCAAATCTAAATTGCTACTACAGAACTATACAAGAAAGATCTTAACATAATAACCACAATGGTATGATTACTGATACTGGAGAATGAAGTCAAGCAAGCCTTAGGAGTTATCTGGAGAGCAGGCTTGTTTTCAAAGAGGCAGAGGAAATAGAGACCAAATTGCCAATATTTGTTAGATTATGGAGAAAAAAGAGAGTTCCAGAAAAACATCTATTTCTGCGTCATTGACTAAAGTCTGACTGCAGGCCAAGAAGCAGTGATTAGAACAAAACATGGAACAACTGATTGGTTTAAGATTGGAAAAGGACTACAGCAAGGCTGTATATTGTCACCTTATTTATTTGATTTATATTCAGAGCAGTTTATGTGAAATGACAGGCTGGAATTAAGGTCACCATGAGAAATATCAACAATCTCAGATATGGCAGAAAGTGAAGAGGAATTAAGAAGTTTCTTGATGAGGATAAAACAGGAGAGTATAAAATCTGGCTTGAAGTTTAACATAAGAAAAAAAAATAAGATCTTGGCAACTTGTCCTATCACTTCCTGCTGAATAGAGAGAGAAGAAATGGAAGCAGTGTCAGATTTTATATTCTTGGGTTCAAAGATCATTGCTGATGGTGACTGCATGTATGAAGACACTTGTTCTTTGGAAGAAAAGCTATGGCAAATATGGGCAGTATACTAAAAAGCAGGGACATCACCTTGCTAACAAAGTTCAAAGCTATGGTTTTTCCAGCATCGACATAGAGCTATGAAGATTGGACTATATGGAATGCTGAGCACTACTTTTGAAATGTGATACTGGAGAAGACCTTTGAAAGTCTCTTGGACAACAAGGAGGTCAAATCAGTCAATACTTAAAAAAATTAATTCAGGCTATTTACGGGAAGGTCAAATGCTGAAGCTTAAATACTTTGGCCACATAATGAGAAGATGGGACTTATTGGAAAAGACCATAATGTTGAGAAAGATAGAAGGCAAAAGGTAAAGGGAATGGCAGAGGATGAGATGGATAGATAGTATCATGAAAACAACTAATATGAACTTGGACAGATTTCCAGAGATAGTGTAGGATAGAAGGGCCTGACATGCTGTGGTCCATGGGATTGTGGGGATTAAAATAATTCAACCAATAATAGAGACTGAGGCAGAGCTTCGAACCAATAGCACTTTACTAAAGGGTCCATGGTCCCCTCTAATGAAGTAGACCTCAGATCTTCCTCACAATCTGAGATCCTTTCTTCCAACCTTGTTTTTATGGATTTTGTTATAAAAATATTCAAAAGAGGCATGGTAAATACAAAATCTCATTGGTCAATAAACCTTGCTCTTGAGGGTCAAAAATGACATATTAGCATGGGAGGGTATCATAGGTTGGGCAAAGCATGAGGCATTTCCACTGACTAAACGATCATAAGATAGTCACTTGCCCATTTTGGACAAAAAGGAGAGGTCCAGAAGTACAAAAATAAATTGGAGGACTTGCCAAAGCATCAAAGCATCCCACCCATGCTAGGCTTAGATGTAGAATCTGAGCAAAACAGGATGGAGATATCTTTGTCAGCATTCTTGTGGTTGGTGATGCTCATATCTTGGTAAGCAACTAGTAAACATTACATTAAAGTTTGAGGTCCCCTGTAAGAACCCATCTATCCCTATAGGATTTATGTAATACATCAAACTGATTGGAACAGAGTAGGGATCCAAATGAATTATTTCTCACAGGGTCATGAAGAGTAGGACATAACTGTGCAACTGAACAACAACTGATAGTGTTTTGGGTGGCTCATTGTGTCTATGTTTCAAAAGGAGTCTTTATAATAGACCTTGCTTAGCTGTAGATTTTATTCGTGTAGACAAAGTAAAGTAGAAGAGAACTGGAGAATTGAATTGACAATTGTGTCCTGGTTATATAAGAGCTTCACAGTGAATAAGATTCCATAATTGTCAGAATATCATATACCCTTAAATATAAGTAGGCCTCCTAAAATGAGTATTATATACATGTGTATATACATATATACATACATAATATGTGTAAATAGTCCTAACGTTAATATACATAATTAATACACATAAGTGTATTTATATACAAATACGCACAGGAATATTTCACAAAATTATAGTTCACATTTAGTTTTTTAGGATTTACATTTTAAAAGCCCTGAGGGTGGGTAGCACCTAAATGTCTTCTTCTTATGTCAGATCATGCATTTAGTCTTGCTGGTATGCCAAAGGTTTAGAGAAATATATCCCAGCATGTCCCTTCCTCCACTGTGCTTTTGTTTGTGGGATCATGTACTTCACAATGGGATGAAGGAGAGAGGAGAAGCATATTATGGGAGTAGGGATAAGGGTGCACTTCATAGCCTCTCATTTGTACACATGTTCTGAATAAATGATTAAAGACCTGAAAGATTGCCTCCGAAAAGCTGCTAACCTCTAGTCTAGATACAGCAAGTGAAGAGTGTTCACGTGTCTTGGGTTCTGAATCATCCAGATAGTTGGCTCAGTTCTCCACTTGCCTTCATATGAAACATAGCTACTTCATATTAATATTTTTCTCTAAGATATGTGTTAATCCCCAAGTAGCATATTTTCTTCTTTAAAAATTTCTCTGCCCCAGTATTCTTTCACTATCTCTAGTCAGTGCTGGCTAGCTGCATGGCCTGGGGTACAGAATAGGGAAAGGGAGAGAAGCAGAGAGGAGGGGGCTTGACAGAGAGAAGAGGAGAGGGAAGGGGGAAGGCGTGCTGAACACATACTTGCTGCCCTTTTCCTTGACATTGTCTTGTTACTCGGACCACAACCTTGTTCTGCCAGATATGTTTCATTTTCTGCATGACTTCACCTGGATGGGCATTTCAAGCTGTGATTTCCAAGTTTGATCTCCCATTGTAGACCCTGTTATCTCAGCAAAAGGCTTTAAAGTTCAAAGTGAGTTGGAATGAGCAATGTCTTAAAAGTTCTGAGCCTCTGATCCTTCTCTGCTGTTGGCTGCTTCAAAGACTGTCAAATTATTGTACATTGTATAGCAAATACCTCCAATGGGCATTCTTTAAAAATGCAAGCGGGAAGCCAGACTCTCAGCTCAGAGACTTGATAGTAAAAACTAATGCTGTTGATGGGGAAAACCTTGTGTTGTGAGTTGAACTCCAGCAGCCTCTATTTTCCCCCTGTGGCTCTCAGTTCAGCTCAGTTTCCCTCTGAGAATGAATATGACAATTAGATTGTTCCTAGAACCTTCAGTTTTTCAAGGTAATGACTAGACTTCCATATTTCAGCATTCCATTTTCCTCCAAGGATCTAGAATTTCTTAAGGATGTGTTCATGCTCTCTCTCTTCTCCCCCCTACTCTCTCTCTCTCCCTTCCCTCCCTCCCCTTCCTAAACCAAGTATAGGATTAGGACAATTAAGCCTTATCTGACAAAGGAGATAGATAGGTATACATAAATATATGCACATACATATATAGATATATACACATATATGTGTGTAATGTGTGAATATATATGCATATATACATATGTGTAATATTTGTGTGTTTGTGTGTAAATATAATGTCACCAGTGCTCTGTAGCATAATCCTGTGTCTGTGATCCATGTTTCTGTGATGATATATATGCTGGAAAGAATTAAGTGACATGATGATATATGCATCTTTTCAAATCATTGCTGTCTTAAGAAGAAAGTGCAACAACTCTTAGAGGAAACATATAAACATTTTAAAAATGAGCAATTTTGAAGACATGTATAAACTGATGAAGAATGAAATAAACAGAATCTAAAATCCAAAGAAAAATAATTAATAAGAACCACAGGCAAAATACACTCATTATTATCATAATTGTTTCTATTAGTATTATTTTCAACTTCTGTGACATAGTTAGAATAAACTACAACACATCCCTGGTCTACTCCAATCTGTGAGTCCTATAGCAGACCATCACCTCTTCTCCCTCACTTGTGATAACCTGCAATCTACCCCTGGGTCCCTTGACTCTGACAGGTGATCTTTTGGCTAACATTTCCAGACTCTCATGATGCTCAGTGCTGTGCCCCTATTTAACATAACCTTTCATTTTAGACTATACACTGAATGAAGACAAAAATTTTTGCTTGCTTGTATTTAAATCTCTTATACTTTAAACAATGTCTGGCACATAGGTAACATTTAGTAAGTGTTTTATTTGTCTATCTAATTTATAAACAACTTAAACGTCATCTCAATGTGTTACAGATACAAAGCTAATTCGTGCTTTTGAAAATTAGTGAACTTAGAAGCAATATAATTTTGTATAAGTTCCTTGAGGGCAGAGACAGTGTGGTTTTTGTATTTGTATCCTTGATGCCTAATACAGCACCTTGCACTTAAGTCCTTAATTCATATTTCTTAAGTTAAATTGAGTTGAATTTTGGCTACAGAAAAGAAATCATAATTCTTTTTCTCCAATGAGATAAAGTTTCATTAATGTCAAAACCACATACTGAACTGAACTGAACGTCAAGAAACTCAGATTTTTGTTTTGGTTCTGCTGTAAGGTGGGTTAGGGCAGGCTTCTTTATATCTCAGGGCCTCAATTTCCTCGGCCTTAAAACTGGAGGGATGGATAATGTGAATTCTAAGATTCTATGAAATTCTAGAACAGTATGAATTTGAGATGATATTTATTCTATGCAGTTAAAGCTGATGTTTGCCATAAGAGTATCTGCAGAAAAAATGAGATTATAGATTGGATGGGCTTTTCTAACTTATGACAAAAATATTATCTTGAATACTAACGATCAATCACATTAATAGCATTTGTTTACATATGAATAAGTTACAAGTCAAATATAAATCATTCTTATCTATCCATTAAAGCAGGTCCCTTAAGCACCACTCTTTAGTAAACAACTATAATCTATTATTTTGAAGAATATTTTTTATCATGATGAACTGGGTCAACTGAATCTTTTAGTTTAATACTATTCTGCTCCAGTTATATAAATATAGCATAGAAAAGTAGTAGTCTGGTACACTAAATGGTCTTGTAATTGCCTGGGAGACTCGATGCATCTTTCAAATCATTTTTGTTGCTTCTAAGAAGTAACTCATACCCCAGGAAAGTCCTGTCAAGATAGTGGAGTAGGAGGAAGAAAAAGAACACAGTTTTCCTCCACAAGTATTCCACAAAGACCTGGAAAATTCAATAGACTGATTCTTAATTAGAAGTCCACTGAACAATCATGGTGAGTCATGTTTCTAGCCCAGATAAGCATAGAGAGACAGATAGAAAGGACTATGTACAGTGGATATCAGGTAGAAACCACATAGAGATTTGAAGTATATGAGATTCTGGAGCTTTGTATTATAGAAAAAAAATTAAGTTACAATATAGAGGGGTCTGACATGATGCAGGAATGAGAACAAGTGCCAACTGGAAACACTGTTTCTTATATCCCAGAAATGCATCTCAGAGCTAAGATGGATTGAGAAGAGAACAGTGGATGGGAGCAAGGGACAATTGCAGGCCTGCAGTTACATATAGCAAAAAAAACAAAACAAAACAAAACAAAAGTACAGAAGTGAACAACAACTGTGTGGGTCTCACTCTGGAAGTGGAATAGAGTCTCAGATCCCATTGAGTAACAAGGTCAAAGTATTTGGAATAAAGAAGAGACTATAACTCTGTTGCTGTGAACCTACAAAGCCTTCCAGCTAACTGGTGGTGGTTGTGTCTAGAGACAGCCTACTGGAGTTCCAATCATGGGGAAGCCTAAAATTGTGTTTCTCAGCCCTAAATCCAGAATAAGTGCTTGCAAAATTCAGACCAGGAAGACAGTACTCAGACTTCACTCTGCATCAGACCCACTGAGAGCTTGAAGGTCCCAGCCTGAGCTGTTTCTGAGATCTTTGAAGAACATAGTAATCAATACCCAGAGACAGTAACATCTTTCAGGGAGTGGGGTGGGAGAAGTTGTTGGGAATGAGGGGGAGAAGCAACACATCCACCAGAAGAAATGGAATTTTGTTCAACTTTGTACTCTTCAACATCATGCACACTGTCTCTATAGGGGCTGTGGTATAAAGGTTCAGGTGGGAAAAATGAAATACAATTTAAGCTATTTATAATTTATTTACATTTTAATATAGTATAGTAGAAAAAATTCTAAATTTGGCATCACTAACCCTGAGTTTAAACCCTTACTCTGGTACTTACTTCTCAGTAACTCTGGGCAACTCTCAAGGCATCAGTTTCTTTATACATAAAATAAAAATATTATGTAGATGACCTCTAATAACACTTCAGGTCCACAATAAAAGATCATAAGGAATCTAAGGAAACAAGAGGGAAAGGGAAAAATGGATAACCAAAGCTATATAAAAAGTACAGAACTGAGTGGGTAAAGATTAAAAAAAAATTCAGCCTATTTCATAAATTTAAATTGTATTGGTCTGGAAGAATATTTCAGCATCTATGTTGGTCTGATTTTGTGGGTGATTTCTTCATGGGCCATTTGCCAGGAACAGAGTATATGTAACAAAAGCTGGTAAAAAAAAATGTCCGATCTTTAAATCTAATCAAAAGGGTTTTATTGTAAATAAAGAAGGCAAATGCATATATCCTTTGTATATATAATGTAGGAAGTGAAGTAACGTAGAAATATCCATAAATTCAGGGAAGACGAAAATCTAACAAATGATAAGCTTATTGTCACAAATGAAGAAAGTACAAGCAGCAAACAAGATATCTTAAAACACAGTGACTTAGTAGCATGGAAACCATAGTGGGAATATGAATTATGTAGAATAATCCAGGATTTATTTTATATTTGTGTTTTTTAAGTGCCTTCTCACAATTGATGTCTCCATCTCACCCTTTTCATAGAAAATATATAATTTTAAAATGAACTAAATCAAGATTTATTTTAAACTAACTTTTGAAAGGTGGTTAAACTTATATTTAATCTTTTATATCTTGATGTCTGAATGACAAACTCCATTTTATTTGTTGATTAACAATATAAAATGATTTAAACAGTTTTCAGTGGGCATGTAAATAATCAATAACTATATAAAAATCTAAGTCATCGACAAAAAGAGAAATGCATTTTTAAACAACTAAGTTTTTTCATACTCACTGGCAAAGATTATTTTTTAAGTAGTTAGAAAATGCTAGAGAGGCTTCAGAAAGAGTGGCACATTAATGCACTGTTGTTAGAGTTTTGCATTTATCCAACCATTTTTCAAATTCCATTTGAACATATGTGATAAGGTCACTAAACTAGTTGTGCTCATTTCTTTGTGGAATTCCACAAAATGAAAGATACTGCATATAACAAAATATTCATGGAAGCCATTTTTGTGATAATAAAAAAATGGAAACAAAAGGAAAGTTCATAAATGGGGGAACAGCTGAACAAATCCGGCAGATGAACATAATAAAATTGTATAGTTCTATAAAAATGATAAATATGATAAATTCAGAGAAATTTGGGAAGATTTGTGTGAAGTGATGCAGACTGAAAAAGAGAGAACAAAGAGAACAATATAGATGATTGCAATAATATAAATGATAACAAAATTAAAAAGAAGTAGAACTCTGACAAACTGCAATAAACAATGTGGGTTTTGGAAAACTTTCAAGGAAACTTACCTTTCTCCTCTCAGTAAAAACAAGAGGACTTGGGATGTGGATTACAATGTATTGTCAGATGTGGTTGAGGTCAGTGACCTTTTTAAAAATGTTTTTCTTTGTTGTAAAGATAGATTCATTGATGGTAGAGGGTAGTTAAAGGTTAATGACTGGGTTGAAAAACAAAAGACAATATTAAAATTTTTAAGTAAAATTCAAAAGCTGCTTCCTTTTAAAATATGGATTAAAGCTGATACAAATGATGCATTGATTTTTCTTAAAGAGAAATAGGAAAATATTTCAAAGTCATGCTGATTTGAAGCAGAGTTCTACCAGAAGTTTTACAAGCTCTAGTGGTAGTTTTCTTTGTTTATTTTGTTTTTCTTTCAAAAAACATTATGCATTGGGGGCAAAGAAGTGTCATTGGAGGTGGCACCTTTCCAGCATTTACATAAGATACTTTGTAGTTCTACTATAACGATCTAGTACCACATCAAAAACAGGTAAAGAACGGGTTTGGATTTTTCTGGATGTTGAATATTTGTGACATGGTC
>CM053622.1:300012363-300023643 GCA_028646595.1 Phalanger gymnotis
GGGAGAGAGGAAGGGAAAGGGGGATGGGAGGGGAATGGGGCGACGGAGGGGAGGGCAGACTGGGGAACAGGGCAACCAGAATGTACGCCATCTTGGAGTGGGGGGGGAGGAAATGGGGAGAAAATTTGTAATTCAAACGCCTGTGAAAATCAATGCTGAAAACCAAACATGTCAAAAATAAATTAAAAAAAAAAGAAAAGAAAAAAAAGAAAATATGGATAACAACAAACATTCATTTTAGTGAATATAATAAAATTAAAGTTTCAAAAACATAGGCTTTAAAATACATGCAACATATTGCTAGATGCTGAGGACCTGGGATATACTTTAAAAAAACCCTTCTTCAGGGGAGGGATTGGGGAGAATGCCATGAAATATGAACCACACACAAATAAACCCTGCACATGGGAAGGCTTCAACTCAACTCAGTAGGAGTGGAATGCCAAAGCCCTAACAATGATCATTTCCATGAAGCTTCAGACCAAGGTGAGGCTTAGTTTCTGAGTCCTCTCAGGGTGTCCTTACTGGGTTAAGTGGACCACGGCTATTTGCTAAGCTGCTTTACTGGCACTGATGTAACAAAATACTCCGTTCTTTCTCTCTCCTCCTGTCTATCTCTAAACTCTTCAAATTGTGAAATCCAATGTAGTCTAACCCTGAAAGGAATCCCCACAGCGAGGTACACACTAGAGCAATTAGCTGATTACTGCTGTTCTGCAAATGTAGCCTTTGGCGGGGAATAGCCACCTCCTCCCAGCGTGACACAGACTTGTTTATCATTATTGGTTTGGACCCTTCTGAGAGTCTTCAGTACATGTGACAAGGCTCATATCCAAATCAATTTGAATTAATTTCTTTCCCAAGATTCCAGGAGTCACTTATGAATGTTTTATAAAAATCAGGACCCAATATGTTTTGCTCCACTTTCTTTCCTTCTATTCCCATCGATGTTAATAAAAACCACATGTCTCTTTGTGGGATAGAAAATAGATTCTCTTCTCCATCCCCACCCCCTTTCCAGTTACAGAGCTTCTGTCTCCTGCAAGGCTACTGGACAAAGAATTCCAGTCCCATTATTTGGAAAATGAGGTGGGGAAGATAAAAGTTTCATCAGAGGGAATTAGGCTCGTCAACAAAGATCCCAACCCATCTAAAACTTAGTAAGTAATAAATCCTAGGGAATTACATGAGGTCATAAAAAGACTGCTTGTCAGGGATGCATCGGTTTACCTACTAGCTCTGCCACTTACAATGTGAGGCAAGTCACCCTCCATTCAAGAAGGAAGTTTCTTTAGTTACAAAATGAAGAGGCTGAACTAGAAGACTGTCAGGTTGCTTCAAGCTCTATATCCATGAATCTGCAACCTTCAAGATTCCTTTCAGTTATTAGGATCTATGAACCAAGCCTCTGTGGTTAGATTGATTGTAGGCATAGTTCTCAACATGGAAGTTTGTCCTAAAGAAGTTTTTAGATAAATAAGAGTAATTCCTACTTCACAAAATATAGAGTAGAGTAAATGAATAAAGTTCTCTATTCTATGAGTTGGTGCAAGCAGAAATTATAAATAGTTTCAAGAAAGGTTTACATAAACAAATGAATGATGATACAGTTTGAGGTTAATGAAAGAAGCTCATTTGGGCACCCCTGACTAATATTTAAAGACTGATATTATAAAGGGCAAACATAACCTTCTACAAACCTTCCCTTCGTAATATTGTCAGGAACCAAAGAATATGAGACTGGATGAATCATGAAAGTGACCACATACAATACTGCTCTTTTTTCCCTTCTTTTTATCTTAGTGATTAAATTAAGCTGGTCATCCTCAATGTTCTATTCCATCATAGACTTTTCCACCATCTCTCACTGCTAAGAGCCCCAGGGAGCCTATGAAAGATTGCCTGAATCCAGACTCATGGAGATGAATGCCTAAGGTTGTTAGATGCTCTGTTTATAATCATCTTGACTTCACAGAAATGAGAGTTTATTCACAAGCCTCTCAGACATGTTATTAAAAAGTGCCCATTTCAACGCGGAAGGCGCGGGGCCCTCATTATCTTGGAAGCTATTTGTACATTAACCTCAGACTACAGAGAGACCTTTTGTCTCTGGAACTGGGGATGGAAGGGCACTCTCCTAAACCCATGATCATAAAATTTATACCTGTAAGAGAATGAAAGACCATCTAGCCTGCCTCCTTCATTTTAAAGAAGGAAAAATTGAAGCCTGGACAGAAGGGAATTACCCAATGTTGTGCAAAGCAGTAAGTGGCAGAGCTGGCATTCAAACCAAGGTCTTCTGATTCCATATCCCACATTCTTTCTATTACATCACACTGTCTTCCCTACAGAGATCTGTATATAGAGAGCATGCCACCTAATCATTTCCTCCCTCACATGAATAACATATCATTATAATTCATTATGGTCGTGCCAATTTTTCATTAGTTGTCCCTCCCTACCTAGCCTATGTAGTTTGTGTGTACATGTATGTGTGTATATTTGTATGTATATGTGTGTATGTGTGTGTATATGTATGTCTATACACAAACATATATGTGTATGTGTGTATGTATGTATACATGTGGGTGTATCTTCATAATACCTGGTATAAAAACTGAGTGGTTTCTATTATGGATTTTATCTTAGTACTAGGCTAATCTAAGTAATGAAATTAATGATTAGTTATTGGGTTTATTGAATTTCCGGTACTATCCTAGGTCAGACATAACAGAAATATAAGCTAAGTCCCAACTCTAAACGAGCTAACACTCCAATTGCCAGTAACAAAAGACTTACTCAAATGAAGAAATCAAACACTATAAATAAATGGAGAGTACAAAGATCTAGGTGGCACAGTAGATAGAGTGTTGGTTCTGAAGTCAGGAAGACTCATCTTCTGTGTTCAAATCTGGCCTCAAACACCAGCTGTATGACCTTGGGCAAGCCACTTAACCCTCTTTGCCTTGGTTTCTCATCTGTAAAATGAGCTGAAGAAGGAAATGGCAAACCAGTCCAGTATCTTTGCCAAGAAAACCTCAACTGGGGTCGTGAAGAGTCAGACACCCCTGAAATGACAGGATAACAACAAAGAAGAGAAAGATCACTTGGGTTGAGCTAAAAAAGAAGACTTCCAGGAAGAATTTTGATTCTAGATGGGATATGAAAGATGAGAAGGCAAGATTTTGAGGCAGTGGTGATAGCCATTGTCATGTAGAAGAAGAGATTGACTTTTTCCATTTAACCCCTGAAGGCAGAAATAGGAACAGCCATAGATTTTGGCTCTGCATAAGGGAAAACCTTCTTGACAATTACAGCTAAGCCCAAAATGTGTTTTTAGGAAAAATAGAGTTATCTGTCACTGGGTATCTTTCAGTGGCAGCTATGTAAATACACATCAGAGATGTGGCAGATGAGTTTTATGATCTGGTTATGGGTTAGAAGTTACATCCTCTGAGGTTCCTCACAACTCTAAAAGTCTCTGATTCTACAATTAGTTGGGGGGAAGGGGTGATCACGGAGTCCCTCAATGATCGTAAGTTAAAGCTCCAATATGGAGAATGAGAAAGGGATTAGTGAGGAGATGAGCTCATCAGGAGCAGATTTGTGTAGGGTAGAGGGGGTGGGCAGTGAAAGTCAAATTGGAGGGGTTTGAATGACAGCAAGATGATTATTGGGTTTCAAATGATAAGAAATATGTTGACATTCCAGGACCCTATAGCTCTTAGTCATATTTGGTTATGTGTAACCCTAGGTTGTCAAGTAGTTCTCACACTCAACCTCTCAATACTTTTAGGAAGGTTAATTTAGAAGGCAGTGATGGAAAAAGGTCACTTGGAAATGAAGAGCCAAGGAGTTTTCAATCCATACCCAGTGAATTTCAATCCTTTGATGGGGAGTGGTAGCTGACCTAATACAGCTTGGCAGTAGATTAGAGAATTAGGAGACAAAAAGCAAAAGAAAGAAAGGGAAGGGAAAGAGAATGAGCATTTATATAGCACCAACTAATGTGCCAGGCACCATGCCAAGCACTTTGCAGATATTATCCCCCTTTTACAATTGAAGCTACTGTAGCAGAGAGAGGTTAAATGACTAGCTCAGGGTCATACACCTAGTCTGAGGCCGGATTGAAATTCATCTTCCTGACTACAGATCCAATACACTGTACCAGCACCACCAAACTGCCTCTAGTCTTTAGAAAAAAATAAGAGGTATGCCTGAGGTGAAGGTATAGGGGTTGCTCCCACACATTCAAAGTTTATAAGTCCCAAATAAGTGGTTGGACTATGCCTGGAAAAATACCATTTCCTGGAATGAGCATGTGCCAGCATAGTCAACTCTTGACAAAAATTATGAATCTGACAAAATTTGTCTTTGCAACACACACAGCTATTCTTCCTGCTTCCTGCCAAAGGGACGGTGAACTTAAAATGCAGAGAGAAACATATTTTCTGGCATGGCCAATGTGGTAATCTGTAGTGTTGGGCTATTTATGTTTATGATAAGAGTTTTATTTGTAATTTTTTACTCAATTGGAGGATGAGTGGATGGGATAGATTATAAATGCATATAAACATAAATAAATACATTTTACAGGAATATTAGTTTGTCAGCTGTATGGAAGATGAATTGAAGAGTGAAGAGACTGGAATCAAGGAAGCCAATTAAAAGATTATTGAAACATTCCAGACAAGAAGGGATTTTTTGAAATATTCCAGATGAGAAGTGATGAGGGCTTGAAAGAGGATGGTTACTATCTGATTGGAGAGAATGGCATAGATGTCAGAGCCATTGTGGAAGTTGAATTGATAAGACATCACAACCACTCTACAACATGAAGAGTAAGGGAGAGTGAAGAGTAAAGAGTGAATGAGGTTACAAATCTGGGTGACTTGAAGACTATCACCCTCAACAAAAACAGAGGGATATGGAAGAGTGACAGTTTGAAGGAGGGGGTATAGATTGACTTCTGTTCAGATACGTTATGTTTGAGATACCTTTGGGAAATCTGGTTAGGAATGACAAATAGACGGCTCCTGGTATGAATCTGGAACTCAGCACAGAAACCAACACTAGATATATAGATTTGAGAATCTTTTGCTTACAGGTGAATAGTGAACCTGGGAAGTTGATGAGATCAATGAAAGAAAGTATACATAGAGAAAAGAAGAGGGTTCAAGACAGAGCCTTGAGAGAAAAGTCACAGTTAAGGGGCTGGATGCCACCTTAAGACCAAAAATGACTTGACTCTCCAGAGTCAAAAGAATTAAAGAAACAAATTTTTGAGACCCAGCCTTGTTGCTCTCTTTCCCTTGGATTTGCCATTCCACTTTCCACAACCTCTGTGGAGAGATTTCTTTTGTCTCAAATGGGGCTAAAAGGGAAATTGCATCTTTCGTGTGGATTAACCCAGGTAGATATAAAATGTTGGTTTTGTGGTAATATAGCTACTGCATTTAAACACAAGCTTGATTAAAAATGAAAGGACATATTGGCAAAGAAAGTCAACTTGCCCTAATGATACAGTTGTGTGAGCCTCTTTCTGTGTGTATGTGTGTTTGTGGGTGTGGGTGGGTGTTAGTGTCCTTTAACCAACCTATGCAATAGTTATTCCCAGACACTCACTGATTTCATTTGTCACTTTATTGCTTGAGTCAGAGCAGTGAATTAAAGCCAGGGCTGTCACTGTCATTTTTTGAGAGCATTCTTTTTATAAGACCATTTTATGGTTTGCTGTTTCTCTGAATAGAAAATCACTTTGTGAACACTGCCTCAAACCCAGAGACAATCTTCCTTCAGCTGCCCAACATTCTCCTTGGCCCCTCCTTCTCCTGGAACTCCCTGCCCCATGTCTAAGTCCCTTTAAAAATCTACCCTAACAAGAAAATATGCTGTCACCAGAGAGAACTCAGGCATGACATTGTACCCTGCTACCTGGGTGGAAGAGGAAAGGGAGCTAGCTATAAGGAGAGGGAGCCTTGGGCTATCTGGCTGGGGCTCTCAAGAAAAGGAGAGGAAAAATCTCTTTTTATATGACCCTCCTGAATATTTTAAAATTATTATTATTTTTAAATTTCCACCCCTCCAGAGAAATCATCAGCTTAGACAAATCGCCAACCCAGGTTTTGTCTACCACGCTTGTTTCCTTCCTTCCTTCCTTCCTTCCTTCCTTCCTTCCTTCCTTCCTTTTTCCTTCCTTTTTCCTTCCTTTTTCCTTCCTTTTTCCTTCCTTCTTTCTTTCCTTCCTTCCTTCCTTCCTTCCTTCCTTCCTTCCTTCCTTCCTTCCTTCCTTCCTTCCTTCCTTCCTTCCTTCTTTCTTTCCTTCCTTCTTTCCTTTCTTCCTTCTTTCCTTTATTCTTTCCTTCTTATACCTAATGCCAAGCTCCCTTTTCAAGCTCCAAAGATATTAGACATAAGTGGGGCCTAATTTTAAGAACATTGCCATTCTTTGTTCTTTGATAACTATCAAATGGCACAACTTTCCAAGTTAGAATATTGAATAAACTAATGGCCAACTTTCAAATATCTGCAAGTCAGGAGGGGATGTACTTGTTGGGAGAAGTGAGGCAGGAGTCTTTCTTGATATCTCTTTCATGTTAAATGGTAACCACCTACTTTTGCTACCTGGAAGGTTGGCTGTGCTCATTTCATTTGACACACTCCCCATCTGTTCAGGAGAATTTTGGTGTATCTGCAGGAAAAAAACAACCCTACTCTAACTTTCCAGGATGTGATTCTTTCCAGGATTCTCTGACTTTTCAATAATTCTTAGTAGATTCACTTAACTTAAGGCTGAGCGTCTCAGTGATGTGACTGGCTAGGATCACATAGAAATTTCAGGAGCTTAAGTTATAAGAAAGTAAACCTCGACATATGTGCAAATCCAAACTCTCTTGCCAAAAGAGAAGAGATCTCGTCTTTCAAAGTGACAGCCATCTCTGAAAACCACACTAACCTATTCATTAAAGACCCTAGACCTGAAGACTGGAGAGAATTCATTAAGCAATGTATTCTCTGCACAGTGATATAAGATGCCTCTGAGTGACAATCATAAATATGGGGCTAGGCAATTACCTGGAAAACTTTCTCGAACTAGAAAAACACATGAAAACAAAGTGGAAATCTTTGCCATCCCCTTCTCCCCACTCTTCCCCCTCCCGTCGCCCCATGTCCAAATCCAAATGAACAACACAAAGCTGTCTACTGCCTATCCTACTCTGTGTGCTCACAAGCTAGCATGAAGAATTGGTCCCATTCTTGGCGTGAAAACATATTATGTTGACCAAGGTCATTTAATTCCACTGGAATTTCAGCCAGGGTCCTGTCTAAGGAGTTTTAACCTCTGTCAGATCAGCAAGTGACATCTGAGAATCTGAGGAGGCTGACCAGATACTCAGCTGAATTGTCACATTTCCATAAGAATGCTTGAGAACAGATTCACTGATTTACTGATGTCAGGGACCTTGCTAGGTTGACACTGTGAATACAGCTGCAAATGTGTAATCAGTTTAGAGCAGAAATCCGCTAGTGGTGGTGGTTGTTGCTATTGCTTTTGTTGTCATTCCCCACATACACATGTCTCCTAATTTGGTGTTTGCATTCTGCATGCCTCTGGTATTAGAAAAGAATGTGTGTGTATCTGTGTATGTATATATGTGTGCGTGTGTGAGAGAGAGAGAGAGAGAGAGAGAGAGACAGAGACAGAGACAGAGACAGAGACGGAGACAGATAGTTGATTTCATATATATGTATGTGTATGTATATGCATGTTTTGTATGTATAGGTATATGCACACATGTATATGGTCGTGTGTGTGTTCACAATGTATCGGCATGTTCCCAACATAAATGCACATTTGTGTGTTATGTGTATGTGTTTATTATATATACATACACATATATACATCTATATGTATACACACACACACACACACACACACACACTCATATGCAATAGTTCCACTCTAGACTAGGAAACTAGTAAGAGAATGTTACTGAGGACAACAGCACATTTTCCTAAGTCCGTGAAACCTATCATTGTTCATAATGTCACACCGTGGGAAATTGGAAAGGCAGAACGAATGCAGCCTGTGCTAGCACAATTTCTAATGCCCCTTGAAAAGCAAATGTATGGCTTACGGTGCCCTGTATCAGAGTCATGCAAAGCTCAGAGTAAAACTTGGAAGATTTAGAGGATATAGGACATTTCTTAATATTTGGCAGGCAAAAATATACAGGCTTGTTCGGGATCAACTCCTCTCTGGCTGTGTCTCTTTTTTCTCTTGTAAGTCATGTCCTTGCTCGACTACAATCTTACAGTTTGATGAAGGAGGGTAAAGTTCATGTTTTTCAGAGGCATTACAAGAAGAACTTTAAGTCGGAAAAGGAAATTGGAAAGGGAGAATAGAAACAAATCTTTTATTGGCAAAGGAGTAAACAATCGAATCAGCTATTCTATTGCCTTAATACCATATCTACAATACGTCCTGTTCTATTTATATATTAAGGCAGCATTGACACTATAAAAAATGGTGAGGGGGCCTGATTGTAAAGCCTTTGTGAAGTTTTCATTGATTCAACCTAGGCAGAGTTAAAAATAAAACTGAACTATAAAGATACTCTCTCCCCTCTCCTCCCCCCCGCAAAAAAAAGCAAAAGCAAAACCAGAAACATCCTTTTTGCCTATTTTTGTTTTCCTTTCAAGGTAACTGAAAATTCTTTAAGTCTACATGTCCACTATATCATCTAATAGGAGTTATTCCTTTGTTTCTGAAAGTATTGATAACAACATACATATGTTTTTGGGTCACTTTTTCTAAGGATGTTGACAGTGTCTTAAAAGTCTCTCAACTACCATCTCATGAGTTACTTCTTTTCTACATACCTATTGGGAAACTCCAAACTGGAAGTTCCTATCTTCCTGTCACCAGTTAAATCCTAATTCTGACAAAGATATTAGAAAATATCATTCATATATACACATACATACATTTATGCTACATCCACATGTATATGTATGCATGTGTATGTGTTTATATATGTTTATTTCATTTTGTTTCATATATACTTCTTTATATTGTATCCTAGTTCCATGCATGTTAATTAGCCCTACCTTCTTAACTAGTTTATGTTCTCCAGAAAATATTGCCTTTTTACTTCCCCCTACCTAGCAGAGTTGTACACATAGTAAGTGAATGTTAAAGATTTAGTGAATGAGTGTGTATGCATGAGACATTCAATAAGAAATTGTATCAATTAAATGACCCATTACCCAATTCATCTCGTCTTCCATTTGATCTCATTTTTGACAACCAATACACATTTGTTGGCTAAGAAAGCTGAGATGGAAGGGATCTCATTTGTTTCTGAAACAGAGTAAGAAAAATAGACGAGTTCTTTTGGGAATCACACACTTGTCTTCAGCCTCCCTCAAAATCAGATTTATTTTTGCAACTGTACTTCCTGGTGGGCCTGCCAGGTACCAGAGCCACCAAGGGACATGGAGCAAACTTTGGCCTTCCTCAGTTGAGAATACCTCAGAAGGAAGTGAAATAATCTTGGCTATTCTCTTGTTCATTAGATACAAAAGGGTCACAAGTAGATGTGGGAGAAAGAATAAGTAGTCCAAGAATGAGTGGGGGGGGGGTGCAGGAGTAGCTGAAAGTAAGTTTAGAAAGGAAGTAAAGAAGAATGTCACTTTTAAAAGAGTTGACCATTTGTTGTCTAAAATAATAATTCTTCATTTTTATCCTTGGCATGGCTAAGGTAACTGTTTTAAGGGAAACAATTGCTTTAGCTATCATTTTAGCTATTTGTTATTATGAAGGATGTGTATGAGAATATTCTCCATTATTACTCATTTTCACCTTAACTTCTTATTGATTCAGATGATGACAATCACTCAATATGGGATTGTGAAGTCATAGATTTTAAATTTTCAATATTTATATCTCTTGAGACCCTAAAATTGGATACATTTATAACGTAATTTGTTTTTTTTAAAAAAAAATTCTCAGCACTGCAACATTTAGTTTAGCAAACTTAATTGAAAGGAAGCAAAATACACAGGTTTTCTTTGTTTTCTTTTTTTAAAAGGAACATTACTGGGGCACCCCAGACAGGTAATGGTATAGAAAAAAATAAAAATAAAAAACACTAGATGTGTTTAGTTCAAACACTGACAATGTAAGGATTCAGACCAAAGGCAATATCAAGATGTTGTTTTGTTGTGGAGAAAATGGGTATTTCCTTTACAACTGCTTGGTACCATCTTCAGGTCCAAGACCTTCAGCAGCCTTTGATGCTAACAAACTAACATGAAATCATTTTCCATCTGAGCATCTGCAGATGGGTTTAGTTCAATCAGGATATTTGACTTCTCAGGCATATAAGAACCATCTGAGTGAGTTGTACTGTTATGAAGGACAAGAGGACTAGCGTGCCCTTTCCCACAAATACACTTGTGAGGGATGGCTTCCACACCGTTGTCTCCTGCACTCTCTAGAGTCTATTAAGAGTTGACAGTCCACTTCCAAGTAATCATTGGTCCTTGACTTAAAGAAAACTGTGGCTCCCAAGGAAACACACATGTTGCCTAAAATTGGACTTGTACTTCACTCAGTCCCACTTCAGAACTGAATTTGAACTTTTCAGTTTTCACATATTGTTAGCACTATGAAACACGGACTTTTTGGATTCAAGGGAACAAACTAAGTTTAGTCTGTTAGGGCTTTTTGGTATTTATTTATAAAGCAATGTTGTGGCCAGAAAGTTGTGTTGTTAAGCAAAATTGTCTCCTTAGCATGGCTTTTGTTTCTTTTGAGTGGAAATACTTTCAGCTGTTAAGTGCTAAGCCCCAGGCCCAAAGCCCTATCAGGTGTGAAACCTGTGTGGGTGTAGATTAATGACTTAAGAGGGGCCAACTTGCGAACCAATGGTCTCTGGTCATTGAGGCAGGGCTTCAGAAAGCCAGAGGCTTGGCTTCGAGGAAAGGCAAAACAAGAGACAGTTTCAGGGGAAGTGGAAGCGGAAGCTGCTGCTGCGGAAGCCAGAAGCTGCGGAGGCAGGAAGCTGCGGAAGCAGAGCTGACCCATGTGTGTGGACCCAGGAGTGCAAGTGAGGACTTGAGGCCAGTAAAAATGATTTGGCTAAATACTATCTTGTTTTTCTGTGGCCTCCTGGTTACTCTTGTGAGGCGGGCTTTCTGGGCCTGGAGTCTTTTTGTCAAGATGTCGGAATGGGGAGGCAGGTTCATGGATCAGCTGCGGTGGGGCCTAAATAA